>WAAF01000836.1:174124-202057 GCA_013400475.1 Tricholaema leucomelas | reverse complement strand
CACTGCTGCCTCCTCTTCAGGTACTATTTACCAGCACCCTCAGGCCCTTCTCTGCCTGGCTGCTCTCAGCAGGTTGTTGTGGCCAAAGTGTAGAACTCTGCACCTTGTTCAATCTCATCCCATTGGCCTCTGTCCACCCATTCAGCCTGGCCAGGTCCCTCTGCAAGGCTCCTCTATCCTCCAACAGTCTTCAGATTACTCTTCTGAATTCCTGTCTTTTCCTCTCCAGTCACAGAATCAGTCTGGGCTAGAAGGGACCACAAGGATCATCCAGTTCCAACGCCCCTGCCATGGGCAGGGACACCCTACCCTAGAGCAGATCTAGTCCTAATCCTTGTACTTTTCTGTGCCCTACCCTCTCACCACAATCACCAATTCCCTAGAACAATTTCTGAATATCTGATTGAAAATGGAGTTGCAAGGTGATGGCAGGAGAGAGATGGGCAAGGAGGCTGTAGAGGAAAGAGAAGGACTCACCCTCTTGCTTTTAGAGGCACTCATCTGCCAGGAAAACACAAGAGCCTTCTCAGAGACGCTGTTGAGAAAGACAAGTCGGCTGGCTCTGCTGGGGTGTGGGATATTCCCGAGGCAAATCTTGTGCTGTGACAAGGTGGCTGCCTGAGGGAAGCGAGGTGAAACCAGGAGGAAGAGCACAGGAGGAAGATGGAATGTGGGCATTGCAGGAGGAGAGTCACAAGGTCACCTTTAAGTTCCCCAGCGACTCACAGATAAAATCATCCACTTACTTTTACCACAGCCTGAGGGAGTGTTGTGTTTCTTGTGTTTCTGCTGTAGCTACAGTGACTTTACAGCAAGAGAACACCCCTGCTGCTGCCAGATGTGAGTGAGCAATGGATGGAACATAACTCTGGTGCTGGGGCATAAGAGGAGCACAGAGGGGCAGTAACATCTCGATTCTCTCTGAAGGATTTGCAGTCCAGACCTTTTCCTGTTTCAGTTGGCAAACACAGGAGGTCTCTTCTTGTGCAAAATCCTCATCAGCCTGAAAGCAAGTTGGGGGGAAGCTGCTCCCTACCCCACCTTGCTGTAAGTAGGATATTCTGTCCCACTCTCCAGGCACAGTGCAAACTCGAATTCATGAGCCTGATGATTAGAGAATTTAATGGCTCTTGGTACCAGACAACAGAGCCCTGTGGAATGGTGTCTTTGGTAGCAGCCCAAGATGGGTTTTCAATCACCTTCTCTTTGCTGTACCCAGGAATGCAATCACCCCCCTGAAAGCCAAAGCTGTGGCTAGGCTCTAAGGCAGGCACATTACTGTCACACAGAATGAGGCCTCTGCTGATGCTGTTTGATGTGGGTTCACCACACTGGTGTCTGTGGCTGACTTTAACAACGGATTGAGCAGCCTGGCAGGACTGCCACAGCCATGCAAAAAAGGCTCCTGCTGAGCCGGTGAAAGGTCAAACAAGTCCTTGGGATGTGCCTGCATCAGTGAGCAGCCTGCAGCCTGTGCTCAAGTGACACATCAGCTGGGTTTGGGTGTGAACTGGTGGCAGCCAGAGTCTGTCAGGAGCATAATGCTGGTTTTGTGAATGAATTACCAAAGGAGTAAGTGTCATAGTTGCAAATAAGAAAGGCAGCTGTGACTGGGGGGGAGGAGGGATAACTTCTAATAGATAACTCAGAATATGACCAAACCTTAAAGCCTTTTTTTGTTCTAATGGCAGTGGGAGCAGCAAGCTGGAAGGAGAGCACATTTCAGAACTGCTACTGTGAGTTAGGCTCTGGATGTCCTACTGGAAAGGAAATGTCTTGTTCTGTCTCATGGCAAAAGAACTCTGGTGCAAAACAGGCTACTGCTAGGTGGGGCCTGCTTAAGTTTCAGCCTCTCTCACACATTTCTTATTGCTCATACCAGCACACCCAGCCTTACCTGCCCAGGTACAGCTAGCTTGGTAGAGCCTGGAAAGACTGCAGGAGACAAAACTTCACTCCATGTGTCAGTTTCTCTTGCAGTATTTGGATTGTAGCCTACTCCCTGGAAGGTGATCAGAGCTGGTTCACCCCCTAGGATGTGGATGGGAACATCAACCTGCCTTGGACAAGATAATAGCTTTAAGGGCAGAGTCATGTTTGGCAGCGGTGTGCAATACACAAGTATCCTCCCTGAGGGACTGGTCTAAATACACCACAGGCTTGGAGAAAGAGAAATCCAGTCTCTTTTGCTCTCTCAGGCCTTGAGCTGCCCTGCTCACTCAGGGAAGCTGGTTAAGTAGTCAGCCAGAGACTAGATGAGATGGGCAAGGAACTCCCTCTTGGAACTAAAGCTGCAGTTGTAAAATTAAAGGTATTTCTTTCTCCCATGCATCCAGCACAGAGTGAGGCAATAAGCAGTGCTCAGTCCAGCTCCAAGCCCTCCCTGCAGGCCTTCAGGAAAAGCCTGGATGAGGCACTTAGTGCCTTGGTCTAGCTGACTGGATAGGGCTGGGAGATAGGTTGGCCTAGATGAGCTTGGAGGTCTCTTCCAACCTGGTTGATTCTATTCTATCAATCTATGAACACAAGGGGAAACTTCTTTCCTGTAAGGGTCCCAGAGCACTGGCACAGGCTCCCCAGGAGGGTTGTGGAGTCTCCTGCTCTGGAGACTCCCAAGGCCTGTCTGGATGTGTTCCTCTGTGACCTGAGCCAGACTGTATGGTCCTGCTCTGGCAGGGGGGTTGGACTCAATGATCTCTTTGGATCCCCTTCAACCCCTGACATCCTGTGAGCCTCTGGTCCTGCATCCCTGTTGCAGCCTAGGACTTTGGGAAGGTCTTTGGGAAGATCTCTTTCAGACTAAGTATTTTGGAACCCCCAGAGGGCTACAACAGTGTTCACTGCAACAACAGGACACCAACTTCAGTCTCGTTGACAGAAGTTACTGGCAGGAAGACTTTGGGAAGATCTCTTTCAGACTAAGTATTTTGGAACCCCCAGAGGGCTACAACAGTGTTCACTGCAACAACAAGACACCAACTTCAGTCTCTTGATGGATATTACTGGAGGCCAGCAATGGACCACAAATGTCTGACCAGATACTGCTGATATCCCCAGTCACTATCTGATACTGGGTTGTGGGAGACTCTGTTCCTTGGGAAGAAGAAACCTATGGGACAGTGATTTATCTGCTCCACTTTCTGACTGAACCACCCACCCATCTGCTCTCAAGACTCAAAAATGGAGCTCAATTCAGCTCTTACATGACATGGACCAATCATTAGTAAGAGATCTAAAGGATTTTAGGCACAGCAGAACAGAAAGAAATTGGTTTTGTCAGCCATGAGGAGGGCCTTACCATGTACTTTTTAGCTTCCAGTGGTGAGAAGACCCACTCAATGTGGCCTGTTGTGCCAGGAGGGATTTCTCCCCTGGGAGTTAGACAGACAAACACAGGATGCTGAAAATTATCCTTCTGGAGTCTCACAACATTGTCCAGCTGAACTTCAAATATCACAGGCACAGAACCAGCATTGTAGAGCTCATAAATCTGAAACAAATCAGACAGAGCAGTGCTTCTTATGCCAAGCTCAAGCTAAACTACTTAACACTTCCCCAGAGGGCTGTCAGAAGCATCAATAATTAATTAGTCAGCTTTTCTGCTAAGAACTGAGGAGACCTCATGGAGGATTTATCACTCAGGCTGTGCTGAAGGTTTATCTCTACATGTGCCTTGATAACTGCAGTGTCTCTCCAAGTGGTGCCCTGCAAATTCAGCCTAGGAGAAAATGAACACAAATTAGCTAAAGGGATGACTGTAAAGCAGATTATTTGAAATGCAAACCCACTCATACTAAAGTGATCTTAATTCAATTCAGCCTTTGTCATTTCCCAAGTCATTTAGGCAGAACAGAAGCAAGGATGTCTCTTTTTTAACCCCTCCTCTACCTAAGTGTTTGAGGAAGTTTAATTAATTTACTAAAAAACTAATTAGGATTTCTTTCCAGAGTGCCTTGAAGAGCCATACAAGTTTGAACTGGTAACCAATGCAAGAGAACAGCAGAGTGGCAAGAGAATTGGGGAACAGCCCAACACAGCTCATCAGTTCTGCACTTTGGCCACAACAACCCCAAGCAGCACTACAAGCCAGGGACAGAGCGGCTGAGAGCAGCCAGGAAGAAAGGGACACTGCCTGTCTGTTAGCCACAGTAACACTAACTCAGTCCCTCTTCCTGCTGCTGGGCTGGACCCCAGGATGCTCACCTGTGTGGGGGGCTGGGTGGTCCCAATGGCAATGGGTGTGAAGTGATGCTTAGTGGATGCAACATGAACGTATGGCTGGTCCCGGTCCACCGTCACGCCACTGAAGTTCAGCTGCAGTGGAAAGCAAGGCAGTGTGATGGTTTGGGAGTTACCCCCCACACACACAAGAAATCACCCAGACTAGACTCAGCTGGTTGGGAGTTAAGGAATGGAGCTATACTTACAGCTTAGCACAATTTACAAGCAGATATAGAGACAACAGTTACAGTTATATACAAGTTAAAAGTAATACAGAAACACATCACCCCTCCCAGGAAGAGTCAGATTGCCAGGAGGGCTCCTGACCCAAACCTCCTCCCATCACCACCTCTTTGCCACCCTTCAGAAATAAGCAGATTAATCCATGTATATCTCACATGATCAATCTGGAGAGATTTGAGGTGAGACTTCAAAAAGACAACAAGGAGGTTAGAGGGAAAAGGGTTAGACAATAATGTCTTTATTGATGATCTGGACGAGGGGATTGAGTCCAGCATCAGTAAGTTTGCAGATGACAGCAAGCTAGGAGCAGCTGTGGAGCTGTTGGGAGGGTAGGAGAGCCCTGCAGAGGGACCTGGCCAGGCTGGATGGGTGGGCAGAGGCCAATGGGATGAGACTGAACAAGACCAAGTGCAGGGTTCTGCACTTTGGCCACAACAACCCCAAGCAGCACTACAGGCTGGGGACAGAGTGGCTGGAGAGCAGCCAGGAGGAAAGGGACCTGGGGGTACTGGTGGATAGTAGGCTGAAGATGAGCCAGCAGTGTACCCAGTGGCATCCTGGCCTGTATCAGGAACAGTGTGGCCAGTAGGAGGAGGGAGGTTATTCTACTCCTGTACTCAGCACTGCTCAGGCCACACCTTGAGTACTGTGTCCAGCTCTGGGCTACTCAACTCAAGAGAGATGTTGAGGTGCTGGAAGGTGTCCAGAGAAGGGCAGAAAGGCTGGGGAGGGGCCTGGAGCACAGCCCTGAGAGGGGTGGCTGAGGGAGCTGGGGGTGTGCAGCCTGCAGAAGAGGAGGCTCAGGGCAGAGCTCATTGCTGTCTGCAGCTACCTGAAGGGAGGCTGTAGCCAGGTGGGGTTGGGCTCTGCTGCCAGGCAAGCAGCAACAGAAGAAGGGGACACAGCCTCAAGTTTTGCCAGGGCAGGTCTAGGCTGAATGTTAGGAGGAAGTTGTTGTCAGAGAGAGTGATTGGCATTGGAATGGGCTGCCCAGGGAGGTGGTGGAGTGGCTGTGGCTGGAGGTGTTGAAGCCAAGCCTGGCTGGGGCACTTAGTGCCATGGTCTGGGTGATTGGGCAGGGCTGGGTGCTAGGTTGGGCTGGATGAGCTTGGAGCTTGATTCTATGATTCTAATGACTCAAAGCCTATGCCCTCACTGGTGCAATGCTCACTGGTGTGAGCTGGTGAAATGCTCACATCTACGCTCAGGATTGTGCCAGGCAGGCAGAGCACAGGGAGCCTGTCCAAGGGCTTTGAGGGAAGGCACAGTTAAGCCACTGTTTGAACAGCTTGGTGAAAGGGTTGGATTTTCAGCTGACAACAGTCCTGAAAGAAAAGGAAAATAAAAGAGCTGGATGAAAACAATGGTCTGATTGGGAACTTCAGAGGCAGACAGGAAGGCTCAACTGGGCATGAGCTGTGCCTGGCAGAGCACAAGGTGACTTTGACTCTAACTGACAGTATGAGAGAGGGAGAAATTAGTTCCAAGTCTGAGGAAATGCTCAGGGAAAAAAAACCACTTCAGATCAGTTTTGGGATGTTTTGTCAACCAGTGAAGTAGGGAGAATGAGTAGGAAGCTTCACTGTGAAGTGAGTGGACAAAGGCACCAGGGCTGCAGGGGGAACTCTAACTGACAGTTTGAGGGAGGGAGAGAGGGAGAAATAAGTTCCAAGTCTGAGGAAATGTTCAGGGAAAAAACACTTTGGATCAGTTTTGGGATGTTTTGGCAACCAGTGAAGTAGGGAGGATGAGTAGGAAGCTTCACTGGAAGCATCCCTGGAAAGTGAGTGGACAAAGGCAGCAAGGCTGCAGTGGGAATGGCCAACCAGAAGCACAGGGAGTATCTTCTGGGCCTGGAAAAGTGGCTGACTGTACCTCCAGAGCCAGTGGAAGCTGTGCCACCCTGTGCCAGCGATCAAACTACAGCCAGTGCAGGAGGCAGTTTTAGAGAGCAGCACATCCCATGGGGTTTTGAAGGGCACAGAGATGTGATGAGATGAAGACATTCAG
Source organism: Tricholaema leucomelas (assembly GCA_013400475.1). Classification (NCBI taxonomy): domain Eukaryota; kingdom Metazoa; phylum Chordata; class Aves; order Piciformes; family Lybiidae; genus Tricholaema lacrymosa; species Tricholaema leucomelas. The sequence continues at coordinate 195,583 of WAAF01000836.1, read as the reverse complement.
GAAAGCTGGAGAAGAAGAATGGGCTGCAGAGCTGAACTCCAAGAACACTGAAGGGAAGATCTCATGGTGAGGCAGGTGCAGAAATCTTCTCCATAAGGTATAGATGAGCATGGAAAGCATGCAGGGACTGTAAACCCCAGGGGGCTCTTTGGGTTTGGAGTTGGCTTAGAGGAAGAAGCAAATCTGCACTAACACCACCAATAAAACAACTGTGAAAAAAAATCCTCTTGCTGGGGGAAGCAGCAGAGGCCACATCTGAGGGCCACTGAGCCAGGGCACTGCCACAGCACACTGCTGGAACCACAGGTTTGGCAGGATGTTGCCTTTGTCTCTCTTCTGGCCCTCATGTTACTGCCTCACCAGGGCAAATTCCAGGAGGAGTCCACAGGCCATGCAGCTTCTGGGGAAAACACTTTGTAATGCATCATCAGAGAATCAAGCAGGTTGGAAGAGACCTCCAAGATCCTCCAGTCCAACCTTGCGCCCAGCCCTGCCCAATCAACCAGACCATGGCACTAAGTGCCCCAGCCAGGCTTGGCTTCAACCCCTCCAGCCACAGTGACTCCACCACCTCCCTGGGCAGCCCATTCCAATGCCAATCACTCTCTCTGACAACAACTTCCTCCTAACATCCAGCCTAGACCTGCCCTGGCACAGCTTCAGGCTGTGTCCCCTTGTTCTGGTGCTGCTTGCCTGGCAGCAGAGACCAACCCCACCTGGCTACAGCCTCCTTCAGGGAGCTGCAGACAGCAATGAGCTCTGCCCTGAGCCTCCTCTTCTGCAGGCTGCACACCTCCAGCTCCCTCAGCCTCTCCTCACAGGGCTGTGCTCCAGGCCCCTCACCAGCTTTGTTGCCCTTCTCTGGACACCTTCCAGCACCTCAACATCTCTGTTGAAATGAGGAGCCCAGAACTGGACACTACTCAAGGTGTGGCCTGATCAGTGCTGGGTATAGGGGCAGAAGAACCTCCCTTGTCCTGCTGGCCACACTGCTCCTCTCCTCACGGGGCTGTGCTCCAGGCCCCTCACCAACTTCATTGCCCTTCTCTGGACACCTTCCAATGCAGTTCCTACCTGCTGCTGTCGTGCAAACAGAAGCAAGAGACAACTGCTACCTTACCAGAATCTCCTGGCCATAGGAAATCTTCAGCAGGACAGGGAGGTTATCAGTGCCAATGAAATCATGTCTAGGAGTGAAAGGAGAAAGAGAGGAAAAAATCAGAAATCAACCCTGTGCCCAGGGTGATAGAATCAGGATCACACAATACATTAGAGACAATTCACTTCCCAGCTAAAGAGTCACTGTTGCATAAGGGCCACTGAGAGAGGGAGGGGGACAGTTGTGTTTGAGTAGGAACAAGTGACGCGATATTGATTCTAGTCATACACCAGTCCAAGGACCTATGTTCCTAGGCCAAGGCCACTTGAAATGCCCACACTTCCCAGACCAGCTCTGCTGTGAAAGAGAAGGCATTCAGCTTTCTTTGTGCCCAGCACAGGCCCACAAATCCTCACAGCTTGTGATGGTTTGGGTGTTCCCTGCCCCCCTACCCTTATGAAATCACCCAGAGTAGACTCAGCCAAGCTGGAAATTAAGGAATGAAGCTTTACATTTACAGCTTAGCACAAGATACAAGCAGATAGTTACAACCTATACATAAATATACTAGTTAAAGATAATACAGAAACACAACAGCCCTCCCAGAAACCAGTCCTCAGGATGGGCTCTCAACCACCCTTTCACCTTCATTCCACCTGTCCACCTTATCCCAGAGTTTGCCTGATGTGCAAAGCAAGTCTGGAGGGTCAGCAAGGGGAGTTAGAAAGCAGAAGGATTAGTTACACAGAAGCAGGCCAGTGAGAAAGCACAGGAACCAGTTGTGACAGAGGCCCACAATGTGTTATCTGTGTTATGTTCTTGTTTTTATACAACTCAGCAAGCCTATGAGTGCAGCAGACATCAGCACTGCTTCCTTTTCACAGCCTAGAATCACAGAATCAAGCAGGTTGGAAGAGACCTCCAAGCTCAGCCAGCCCAACCTAGCACCCAGCCCTGCCCAATCACCCAGACCATGGCACTAAGTGCCCCAGCCAGGCTTGGCTTCAACACCTTCAGGGAGAGCAACTCCACCACCTCCCTGGGCAGCCCATTCCAATGCCAATCACTCTCTCTGCCAACAACTTCCTCCTAACATCCAGCCTAGACCTCCCCTGGCACAACTTGAGACTGTGTCCCCTATTCCACCCAGCCTCAAACTAGCACACAGCTCTAGCTGATACAAAGGTTTTAGCTATCACTGTGTAACCCAAACCCCAGGAAGTGCAGCATCTTGTTTGTCTCTTCGGCTGTCAGGTCAAGGCAGAGCAGTGTCCGCAGCACATCAAGCTGAGTGCCTTTTGCACTGCAGTGTTAAAGGACAGTAACAACATTTCTCCAAGGAAGACAAGGTTTGAGTGGGCCCAGAAATTGAACACATTCAGGGATTTTTTAACTTGCCTAATCTCTGCTGGGCATGAGGAATGTGAAGGGAAAAGATTCAACATGGAAAGAGAGGACTCTGATGATATTTACTATCCTGGTGCACAGCATGAGCAGCTCTGCTATGAGGACAGGCTGAGAGAGTTGGGGCTCTGCAGCCTGGAGAAGAGAAGGCTTTCAGGAAACCTTAGAGTGGCCTTCCAGTATCTGAAGGGGGCCTACAGGAAGGCTGGGGAGGGACCATTGAGAAGGTCTGGTAATGACAGGACAAGGAGAAATGGGTTTTAACTTGAATAAGGGAGATCCAAATTAGATGTTAGGAAGAAGTTCTTTATAGTGAGGGTGGTGAAACACTGGCACAGGCTGCCAAGGGAGGCTGTGGCTGCTCCCTCCATGGAGGTGTTCAAGGCCAGGTTGGATGAGGCCTTGAGCAACCTGTTCTAGTGGGAGGTGTCCCTGCCTATGGCAGGGCATCAGAAGTGGATGATCCTTGAGGTCCCTTCCAACCTAAACCATTCTGTGATTCTTTGAAGCTGTGAAGTACAGGTGCTTGCCATCACCTGTGTGAGAGCTGGACAGGTTCCTCCTCTCCTGGAAGAAGTTTCCCTGACTTTGGAGAAACTCTGAAGATCTCATTATCCTCAATTCTCATCTGGTGTAGTTCCTGGGGACTAAGATCAGCATCCTCTGCCCAGTGCTCCACGTCCATCTTCTGATCAGAAGGGAAGAGGAAGGCCCTAGGAAACCAATCAGTTTTTCAGCAACAGGGACACACAACTTCCCCAGGGCCATGATGAGCATATTCAACCCAGCTAGGGTAAACCCTGCTGATGGACATATCACATTTCATCAGACCTGACACACAGAACTCTGCCATTCTTTGCTGGCTTCCCCATCCAGATCCACCACCGTATCTCAGGCACAGCTCCACAACACAAGCCACACCTACAAAATCCACCCCATTCATTTGCAAACACTTTGTGGCCTCCTGTGAGCATCTCTGCATCCCCAGAGGGATCCCAGGAAGGTGGCTGAGCTCCAGCAAGCACCACTTACCACTCCACAGGCACCACACCCTGGTTCACCAGCAGGAGCATCACAAGGGTAGGCTCTGAGCCTACTGAAGCAGCTCCAAAGTTGAAGTTCAGCAGCAGAGGGGTGTACACGGGAGGGATCAAGCATGTGCTGGTCACAGGAGAGAAAGAAGAGAATCAGCTGAGGCAGGAAGAAGGGTTTTCAGGACATGAGAGGGGAAGGAGTCATTCTGCTCTGGCTCTCCTCCTTATTATTCTTCTCTCACTCTATGTTGTGGGACCCTCTGACAGATACTAGACTGGACATGAGGCAGGGCGTCTGATTTTAACCAAAACATCTTCACAGGTGCCTCCTGAGAGTGTGTGGTGCAGGAGTCCTGCTTAGCTGAGCTCTGATTTTGGCTTCCCTGTGCAAGGATGTCACTGACATACTAGAGCAGGTCCAATGGAAGCCCACCAAGATGGGTGAGGGCTGAAGCACACTTACAAGGGACAACCAAGAGACCTGGGTTTGCCCAGCTTCATGAAGCAAGGCTCAGGGACAGCAGCTGCACAAGCTGCCACACAAGATATTCCAATCTTAGCAGAGAGCAGAAAGACAGCTTTTGCCCCATGCAGAGATCATAGAATCAAGCAGGTTAGAAGAGACCTCCAAGATCCTCCAGTCCAACCTTGCACCCAGCCCTGCCCAATCAACCAGACCATGGCACTAAGTGCCCCAGCCAGGCTTGGCTTCAACATCTCCAGGCACGGCCACTCCACCACCTCCCTGGGCAGCCCATTCCAATGCCAATCACTCTCTGCCAACATCTTCCTCCTAACATCCAGCCTAGACCTCCCCTGGCACAGCTTGAGGCTGTGTCCCCTTGTTCTGTTGCTGGGTGCCTGGCAGCAGAGCCCAACCCCACCTGGCTACAGACTCCCTTCAGGTAGCTGCAGACAGCAATGAGCTCTGCCCTGAGCCTCCTCTTCTGCAGGCTGCACACCCCCAGCTCCCTCAGCCTCTCCTCACAGGGCTGTGCTCCAGGCCACTCAACAGCTCCGTTACCCTTCTCTGGACCCCACCTGGCTACAACCTCCCTTCAGGTAGTCAAACAATTGCAGCCTTCCCCCCATACTCCACACATTTGCCTTATTTCAGTGTTCCTGCTTGGCCACTTACAGACTATGTTGCCCACGAGCCAGCAGTGTGCCATCATGCACAGCAAGGTCAGGGTACCCTGGCATGCATTCATAAGGTGGTCAAAAGAGGTTCTCCTTCCCCTCTGCTCTGTCCTGCTGAGGTCACACCTGGAGTGTGACCCCAGTTGAGGAAAGACAGGGAACTACTGGAGAGCATCCAAGAGGAGACCACAACGATGGAGTGGAGCACCTCTCTTACAAGGAAAGGCTAACAGACCTGGATATTTTTAGGATGGAAAGGTGAAGACTAACAGAGGATCTTCTCAATGCTGAAGAGTAGCTAAAGGGTGATGAAGAGGATGGTGCTGGGCTCTTTTCAGTGGTGCCCAGTGATAGGACAGGAGGTAATGGGTACAAAGTAGAACACAGAAGCTTTCACTTAAATGCAAGGAAAAAAAACCTTTATTCTGAGGGCATAGGAGCACTTGATCAGGCTGCCTAGAAAGGCTGTGGAAAGTCTCCTGAGAAGGAGACTGAGAACCCACTTGGATGTGCTCCTATGCAACCTGAGACCTCGAGTGACCTGCTCTAGCAGGAGGGGTCCCTGCCTATGGTGGGAGGTTAGAACTGGATGAGCTTTGAGCTCCTTCCAACCTAAACCATTCTATGATTCTATGCCATGAGAGTGCTCAGACACTGCAATCAGCTGCTCAGACTGCAGGTTTCTTTGTCCTTGGAGATATTCCACGCTGAAGTGGACAAGGCCCTGAGCAGCCTCACCTAGTCATCTCTGCTTTGAGCAAGGAGTTAGATCAGAGACTTCTAGAGGTCACTTGTAATTAAATTAACCTTTGTTTCTCTCTAGGGAGAGAAGCAGAGGCGAGCAGCCGCCTGCAGGGGGTAGGATGGAATAAGAGAGCCAAGCAGAGCGCTGCTTCACAAAGCCAACAGCCACACCACCTCCGGCTGGCTCATGAAAGGGGCAGACAGATCCCTTGTCTCACCTGTGCCTTGTGGGAACTCTGTAGGTAAGCTCCCTGGGAGTCGGGTCTCGCTGCAGATACTCGTTCAGTGTGTGCAAGGAGAAGAGGCTCCAGAGCTGCAGCTTGCCGACAGCAGCAGCACTGCCTGCCGCGCAGGCATCTGCGACGCGCAGCGTTGGGCAGACACCTCTCGCCATGACGCAGCAGAGGGGCTGCTGCTCTGCCTTTCTGCTCGTCAGGTCTGCAGCTTGGGGCAGAAAGAAACACCAAAAGGCAGTCATGCACTGTGAAAGGGTGGCTGTGTGGGACAGCAGAGCGGAGAGAGGCCTTCCCTAAACAAGAGAAAGAAAGAACAGGACTTGCACACAGGCAGCTTCTGAAAATATCTGAACCACTGACTTGTAGTTGTACTTTGATTTCTGCATTTAGAAGGCTGTGAAAGTCCTGTTTTTAACCAGAGTATCACAGTCTCACAGTATCACCAAGGTTGGAAGAGACCTCACAGATCATCAAGTCCAACCTGTTACCACAGAGCTCAAGGCCAGACCATGGCACCAAGTGCCACGTCCAACCTTGTCTTGAACAGCTCCAGGGACGGCGACTCCACCACCTCCCTGGGCAGCCCATTCCAGTGTCCAATGACTCTCTCAGGGAAGAACTTTCTCCTCTCCTCAAGCCTAAATTTCCCCTGGTGCAGCTTGAGGCTGTGTCCTCTTGTTCTGGTGCTGGCTGCCTGAGAGAAGAGAGCAACCTCCTCCGGGCCACAACCACCCCTCAGGTAGTTGTAGACAGCAATGAGGTCTGCCCTGAGCCTCCTCTTCTCCAGGCTAAACAATCCCAGCTCCCTCAGCCTCTCCTCGTAGGGCTGTGCTCGAGGCCTCTCACCAGCCTCGTTGCCTTGAGTGTTTACACAGGTTAGTTCTGCACTGGGGGAAAACTCCTTTTTTTCTAATTTAAGCCTACAGCTTGGCCATTTCCTGCAGTGCCTCTTTGTTCTCACACTGAGAAACATCCGAGACAGCTGTTTACATCTTATCTTCTCCACAGCACTTATGTGCTGATGCCATTCTCCACTTTCCAAGCTGCAAATTCCTTGTCTAACCAGTGTCTGCTTGTACAAACACTGTTGTCCACCTCTGAACACCCCTATTGCCCCTCTCCAAGTCTTTCCTAGTTGAACTGAGTTCTTCCTCATATGGGGGCCAATCCAAATCTGCAAAAAGCATTCTAGCTTCTTGCTGTGTGCATGAATAGTTGCATGAGGCTCTCACAATGTTTCAGGGCACATCATAAAAGCCCAAGATCACCCAGATGATCTTGTGACCACAGAAGTAGGAAACTTGCTGCTCTCACTGACTGTATCTCAATCATATTTAATTCCCAAAGGTGCAGCAAAACAAGGAAGCAGCAGAAAAGAAGGAAGCAGCAGACAGGATCTGGCTCAGGTGAATTGCTCAGCACAGGGATTTCTTTAGGCAGAACTCCTGCACTGGGACTTGTGCAGCTCAGCCTATTGTGGCACAGCCTACTTGGCTGGGAGAGAAGTGTCCTGTTCTGGGCTCCTCAATTCAAGAGAGATGTTGAGGTGCTGGAAGGTGTGCAGAGAAGGGCAGCAAGGCTGGGGAGGGGCCTGGAGCACAGCCCTGTGAGGAGAGGCTGAGGGAGCTGGGGGTGTGCAGCCTGCAGAAGAGGAGGCTCAGGGCAGAGCTCATTGCTGTCTGCAGCTCCCTGCAGGGAGGCTGTAGCCAGGTGGGGTTGGGCTCTGCTGCCAGGCAACCAGCAACAGAAGAAGGGGACACAGCCTCAAGTTGTGCCAGGGGAGGTCTAGGCTGGATGTTAGGAGGAAGCTGTTGGCAGAGTGATTGGCATTGGAATGGGCTGCCCAGGGAGGTGCTGCAGTGGCCATGCCTGGAGGTGTTGAAGCAAAGCCTGGCTGAGGCACTTAGTGCCATGGTCTGGTTGACTGGCTAGGGCTGGGTGCTAGGTTGGACTGGGTGATCTTGGAGGTCTCTTCCAGCCTGGTTGATTCTATGAAAATCCTCATCTCTCACCTGTGGAGCTGCAGAGAGCATATCTGACTGACCAGGTGTAACGCAGCCGGCGGGCTGGCCTGGCGGTTACTCGGACGAAAGCTTTTGACCTTGCAGGGATTGTCCCTCTGGAGTGTTCCAACTCTAGAGCTGTAGGAAAAAAGAGATGGTATGGGCTTTCAGCATCACTCATCTTGTACCACACATGGGTTTAGCACACAATACCCTAAGCCTACCTGCACTCAAGCCACTGCCCCCTTGTGCCTAATCGTTAGGATCAGCTTCAGGTATTAAAGTTGCAGCCCAGAAAGTCAACCAGAGCTTGGACTGCAGCAGGGCCAGGGAGGTGATTCTCCCCCTCTACTCTGCTCTGGTCTGACTCCACCTAGAGTACTGCATCCAGTTCTGGAGACCCTGTTACAAAAAGGGATGTGGAGATGCTTGAGTGTGTCCAGAGAAGGGCCAGGAGGATGCTCAGAGGGCTGCAGCAGCTCTGCTGTGAGCACAGACTGAAAGAGTTGGGGCTGTGCAGGCTGCAGAAGAGGAGGCTCCCAGGTGACCTTCTGGTGGCCTTCCAGGGTCTGAAGGGGGCTACAAAAAAGCTGGGGAGAGACTTTTGACGCTCTCAGAGAGTGCCAGGACTGGGGGGAATGGAGCAAAGCTGGAGGTGGGGAGATTCAGAGTGGAGGTGCAGAGCAAGTTGTTGAGCATGAGAGTGGTGAGAGGCTGGAATGGGTTGCTCAGGGAGGTGGTTGAGGCCCCATGGCTGGAGGTGTTTAAGGCCAGGCTGGATGAGGCTGTGGGCAGCCTGCTCTAGGGTAGGGTGTCCCTGCTCATGGCAGGGGTGCTGGAACTGGCTGATCCTTGTGGTCCCTTCAAACCCTGTCTGATTCTATGATTCCATTCTAAGTAGGGCATCCCAGACTACAGCTGTGAGCAGCTCACTGGAAGCTGCCAGCCTCCCCTTGGCTAGCAAAGAACAGAGAACTTCCCCAGAGCAGATCCTCTACAAAGGCAGCTAAGCATTGCACTACATTTTTCTGGGGAGCTCCTTTCTTTAGCTCCCTTCTCTGCTGGAAATTCACATTTTATTTCAAGGTCCAGATTGGGCTAACTTCAATTGTCAGGCTCTGGTTTATGCTTTTTTCCAGCAAGACAGAAGTGTCTTCTGTCACCTAAGAAAACAAGCAGACATTTTAAGGTACACCAGAGCATCAGTGCAAGTGAGCCAGCAAGCATCTGAGCTCCTGAATTATCTTGCAGACAAGAGAGGAAGGCCAAGGCCCAGGCCCCAGCCCACATTCATCCCCTTACGGTACCCAGCGGATCGCTGTGGATCTCCTCGGGGTCACAGGGCCCAGTGATCAGTTGTTCCACGCTGAGGATGTACTGCAGAGAACAGATCCCATCATTCAGCAGCACAACGTTGCAGCTTTGCAGGTCACCAACTAGGATGTTTCCAAAGTCCAGGTGCTCTTTTTCTGCCTGGAATCCAAAGGCGCCGTGCCAAGGTCACAGTTACACAGCGAGTGCGGCTGCCGAGCGCAGCCACCGCTTATCTCACCACCTGTGGATCCCTTGGCACACACAGCCTCGTGCAAAGGGCTCCCTACATTGTGTGTGACCTATCATGCCCTTGGAGATGTTGGAACAGGGCTGCAAGAGGCTCAACCACCCCTCCTGCTGTTACTAGGTTGCTGGCTGGGTAGGATGCAGCACATCTGGGGCCGTGAGGACACTGTCTGGTCAGCTGCACCCAGGACAGTATGTCCATACCTCCGTGAATGCATTAACAATCCCCCTCTCTTCTGGCTAATCAGCCACTTGCGTGCAATTTATAGTGACTAAACACCTCTAAGACAATTCTACCCATCCAATCTACCCATCTACCCTGGGTGATGACTTGCAGAGTATGATTTTATTTGGGTCCTTAAGAAAGCTTTCTGAAAACGAAGGCAGCTGCAGAGACTCGCAGACAACAGCAGGGGAGTCAGGTAGATATGTCCTGGTCTTCAGGACAGGTCTGCTACACTTACAAACCAGACTGACCAGCAGAACAAATGGAGAAAACAGAATGAGAGGTGTTCCTTGGGTGTTCCAAGGAGCTAAATGCCTTGCTCAGTTCATTCTGGAAGAAAGGAGCCAAGAGTGGTTCCAGAGGACTTGGGCAGACGGCATTTGAACTGACTGAACACTTCTGTCATGCTGCTGCCAGCAGGCTGCCAGGATCAGCTCAGTCACCTCCCCTGGGAGCAAACTGGTTGCCTGCAGTACAGATTATACAAAAAGGGGAAGCCCTCTACATCCAATCCTAGCAATCCTCCTACTGCCCAGGGGGCTCCAGTTCACAGGCTCACAGGATATTAGGGGTTGGAAGGGACCCAAAGAGATCATCCAGTCCAACCCTCCTGCCAGAGCTATCTAACACAGATCATGGAGGAAGACATCCACAACCTCTCTGGGCAGCCTGTGCCAGTGCTCTGGGACCCTTACAGTAAAGAAGTTCCCCCTTGTGTTGAGGTGGAACCTCCTGTGCTGCAACCTACACCCACTGCTCCTTGTCCTATCCCAGGGAGCAGTTCCTTACCCTGATGGTGCCCAGAGCCCCTTCTCCAATGATCCGTAAGGCATAATGGACACTTCTGGAAGAGGCAGGGTCTGAGGTCTTCCTCCTCACCAACACCCTGGCATGCAACAGATACTTGGTCTCCTTGTCAGGAGTAAAAGTCCATGCTTGAGCCTGAAATCACATGAAAGAAGGAGAGCACTCACAGCAGCTCCAGACCAGACCCAAGCCTATCGCTTGCAATGCTTATCATAGAATCAAAGAGGTTGGAAGAGATCTCCAAGCTCATCCAGTCCAACCTAGCACCCAGCCCTATCCAATCAACCAGACCATGGCACTAAGTACCTCATTGACTGACCACCTCCAGGGATGGCAACTCCACCACCTCCCTGGGCAGCCCATTCCAATGCCAATCACTCTCTCTGACAACAACTTCCACCTCACAACCAGTCTAGACCTGCCCTGGCACAGCTTGAGGCTGTGTCCCCTTCTTCTGTTGCTGCTTGCCTGGCAGCAGAGCCCAACCCCACCTGGCTACAGCCTCCCTGCAGGGAGCTGCAGACAGCAATGAGCTCTGCCCTGAGCCTCCTCTTCTGCAGGCTGCACACCCCCAGCTCCCTCAGCCTCTCCTCATAGGGCTGTGCTCCAGGCCCCTCCCCAGCCTTGCTGCCCTTCTCTGGACACCTTCCAGCACCTCAACATCTCCCTTGATTCTTACATTCAAGGTTCTTCACTACAGTTAACCTGGTCCCTAACAGCTAACCTGTACTCTGCAGACAGCTCTGGAGACACTTTCACTTCCATCTATGCCTGTGTCAAAGGTTCACCTTGGGAATGTACATTCAGATGTTCAATGCCAGGCCATGGAGATAGGCTAAATCCTCACTGCTCTCAAAAGGCACTCAGGGAATGGACACGGAGAACCTCAATTTACATGTGGGAGAACAGAATACTGCCATGAACCCTTTCAGAGTGCTCCATCTAGTAACATTTCCTGGTGGACATCAAAGTTCCAACCAGGGTATCGTTACTTAGTGCCTGTTTAAGGCCCTCTTGGTCCTATAGTCAAACAGGATGTCATCATAGCATCACAGAATCAAACAGGTTGGAAGAGACCTCCAAGCTCAGCCAGCCCAACCTAGCACCCAGCCCTGCCCAATCAACCAAACCATGGCACTAAGTGCCCCAGCCAAGCTTTGCTTCACCTCCTCCAGGGACGGTGACTCCACCACCTCCCTGGGCAGCCCATTCCAATGCCAATCACTCTCTCTGCCAACAACTTCCTGTTTGGACAAATCCACCTGGTGGGAACCAGCACAACTGCAGATGCTAGCAAGCAACCCAAGCTAAGACCCTGGCTAGTGGTCTCTGACTTTGGGCAGCCTTCACATTTCTGCTCTAAATACTCCAAAGCTGTCTTGCAGAGTGCAAAAGCAAGCTTCAGTACAACTTGAACTTACCATGGCTTCATAGGGCTGGAGGATCCCTGCAGAGGGGCTGACAGACAGGACCTTCCTGCCACACTGACGGATCTTCCATGTGAAAGTCATGGGTAGCCTTGTGCAGTTTTTGATGCTATACATTCGTGTAGAGGAGGCCCCTATGGAGACAGGCTTGAAGTACAGATTTCCACCACCTTCTAAGAGCAAAAGAAGAGACTCCCCACAGCTCCAGAGAGCAACCTCCTGTGGGATAAAGGGAAAAGTAACAGACATCAGCTGCCTCTGGAAGGGCCCTGCAAAAATACCTCTTCTTCCAAGAGAGAATTAAAAACAAACTGTAGGAGGACATGAAGAACATCAGGTTGCACTGTCAAGGAGGGCCCTGTGCATAGTATAGTGCATTCCAGGAGATTGAAACCAAAAGGAACAAGGGGTACAGGATGCCTGGCACCACAAGAACCTTCTACCTGCAATGTTGACCCCATTCCTGCTTCCAAAGGGAAAAATCCAAATTAAGCATTAGGAAATATAACAGAGATCATAGCACAATACAGACTGGATGTGAAGAGGAAGTTGTTGAGCATGAGAGTGGTGAGAGGCTGCAATGGGTTGCCCAGGGAGATGATTGAGGCCCCATGGCTGGAGGTGTTTAAGGCCAGGCTGGATGAGGCTGTGTGCAGCCTGCTCTAGGGTAGGGTGTCCCTGCCCATGGCAGGGGGGTTGGAACTGGTTGATCCTTGTGGTCCCTTCCAACCCTGACTGATTCTATGATTCAATATGAAAAAGACTAGAAGGGAACAAGACTTTGCTCACCATCTTCTACTTCCCTCTCCTTACCTTGGTGTATCCAGGAAAAGAGTTTAGCTGCAAAGGCAGGACAAGCTGCTGAGGGACTGTGTCAACTGGGTGAGTACAGAGAAAGAAGATCTTGTGGCATCCTGGAATGATGTGTCCTGAACAGGGCTTGACCAAAACAGAGGGACAGGCAGCTTGGTTCACACTGAAGGTTATTGGAGCAGTGCCTGTGTTGGAAAGCAGCATACTGCAGTAGGTATCAGTGTTAGGAGCCACAGGAGGAAAAGCCTGGGGGAGACAAGGAAGAAAGGCAGCTCAGATACAGTCTGCATATCCTGGACTACCTGATAAGATTTTCCAAGAGGTTCAAGATTATTCTTACTTCCTAGGCTCAGATCTCACTTTATGTCATAAGGGAAATACTTTATTGTGCTACAGAAACCTAAGGGAAAGTCAAGGAAACCTCTGCTCCACCTTGCAACCACTTCTCTTCCACAAGTGTGAATTCTGCCTGCTACTTTCCCTCTGTCTGAGTGCATGGAGAGTGTCTGAGGCTCCTGGGAGGCGACTAAGCATCCTTGTCAGTGCCTATGTCCACTTAAACAGAGAGCAAGGAGACCCCAACATCTTTCCTTTCGAGCTAATGAGATGTTCAGTGCAACCTGACACTCTAAAGTGTCATCCCAGGTTGCTGGGATGGTAAGGCAGGAGAAAAAGCATTCTACTTCTGTACCAAAGCACAAGTCCCCACATCATCAGAAAGCAGCTAAGCCACATCTCAGGATGGTGCAATGGGAGGCAAAGCGAAAACTCCAGAGGTAAACACTGAGTAGCTCAGCAAAGAGCCAAGCGTGGATCAGCTACGCACCTTGGGGACATCCAGCCTGTACTGTGGGACGAAGTGCTCCCGCCCTGCTTCAAACGTGTGTGCCCTCAGGCTGACCCTCAGGCACCAGGAAGGACAGATGGTGGCATCCTCCTGAATGTTGCTGTAGTGTCTCAGCACCTGCAGGCACACAAGGGACAGAAGGGAGTGGGTGCAGGCAGAGTGTGAGAAGGCGCAGGTGCGGTGCCAAGCAGCCATTGCAAGGGCAGCCACGGGGCTGAGGAGCTGGCTCTGCCAGGGGAGAAGGAAGGACCAGTGCCAGATGGGAAACAGCAGTGATGCTTTCCCAAATACTTACATTTCAGACTCAAGCTATTGTGTGATACTCCTTAGGGAAGGAAGGTCTACAGACACCCTCGTGCAGTTTGAGATACCTGAAGGTGCTGGAGGTAGCATTTAACCATGAGACACTGAAAATAATGATCTGTCCTTTACCCAAGCCTAAGAAACTCTGACTTGGGAGGTTACTCCTAGGTATCCTCATTGGCTTAGAGAGGAGGAAAGATGCAGGAAGTGTAACCAACACCACCAAGAAGTTTTTTGGTGCTAAAAATCCTGCAATTCACTGGGGGTACAAGCACATGTAACTGACCATAGTCAGAAGCTGTGGCTTGCTTTGCTGGTTTACCTTTGCCAGAACACAGGTGAAGGAGAAATGTCAATCCACAAGTGTGCCAAAACCATGGCCGAAGGAGCTGGTGAAGATGCCAGCTTGAGAGGTTCAAAGTATAAGCTTCTATTTGGATTTTATCTCCTCTAAGTGCTTCTCCCTGTGAACAGCTGCTTGCTAGGCCCTCTCTGGGAGCTGGTGTTAGTAATGCCTACTAACCTTGTAGAAGGCAAAGCCTTCCAGCTCTGCTGCATAGAGGCTGTTGAGCTGAGTGGGATGGAAGAGGACACGGAAGGCTGAAGACTTCAAAGGTGGAATGTCACACATTTCCGGGCTCACTTGGAAGATGCTTCCATGCCTCAGGGTCCAGGCAACAGTGATATTGCCTTTGGTGTGGTTGGTCACACAGAGAGGGAGTGGTTCTGCCTTGCAGAGTGGCACACAGCAACCAAAATCATGCTCCCTGGGGCTGACACTCACATGAGGAGGGAACAAAGCCAGGTTGCAGCTTACACCATCGTAGAAATATTCAGTCATGGAGTTGGCTTCAAAGTTTTCTTTGGGAGGCTTGTCCTGAGGGACCTACAGGATGGAAACAGTTCAGTGTGAGCAGGGGAAGTGTGCCTCTGGGAGACACCAGGCACTACAGTCCCAATGGCCTTCACAAGCAGGGAAGCATGCAAGATGCACTTCAGTAACAGTTCTCAGGGCAGGCTTCAAGGAGGCTCCTGTTTGTAAGCCTGCCCTCAGTGCAACACTGCACGAAGCAAAACATGCTGTGAACAAGTTCAGCCCAGAAAATGGCTTAGTGTAAGACCCAACAGACAAAGAGTGCTGATGTCCTGGTGTGTGTTGGAAACACTAACAGAAAATCACTCTGGCACCTTCTAGATCTGCCTGGTCTGTGCAACGGAAGCCTGATATCTATAGAGAACAGCCTGGGAGTATCTGAGCATCATAGAATCAAGCAGGTTGGAAGAGACCTCCAAGATCAGCCAGTCCAACCTAGCACCCAGCCCTGCCCAATCACCCAGACCATGGCACTAAGTGCCTCAGCCAGGCTTTGCTTGAATGTCTCCAGGCACGGCCACTCCAGCACCTCCCTGGGCAGCCCATTCCAATGCCAATCACTCTCTCTGACAACAACTTCCTCCTAACATCCAGCCCAGACGTCCCCTGGCACAGCTTCAGGCTGTGTCCCCTTCTTCTGTTGCTGCTTGCCTGGCAGCAGAGCCCAACCCCACCTGGCTACAGCCTCCCCGCAGGGAGCTGCAGACAGCAATGAGCTCTGCCCTGAGCCTTCTCTTCTGCAGGCTGCACACCCCCAGCTCCCTCAGCCACCCCTCTCAGGGCTGTGCTCCAGGCCCCTCCCCAGCCTTGCTGCCCTTCTCTGGACACCTTCCAGCACCTCAACATCTCTCTTGAATTGAGGAGCCCAGAACTGGACACAGTACTCAAGGGGTGGCCTGAGCAGTGCTGAGCACAGGGGCAGAAGAACCTCCCTTGTCCTGCTGGCCACACTGTTCCTGAGCCAGCCCAGGATGCCATTGGCTCTGCTGCCCACCTGGGCACACTGCTGCCTCATGTTGCCCAGTTGGCCAAGAGAGCCAATGGCATCCTGGCCTGGCTCAGGAATAGTGTGTCCAGTTTAGATTAGATACCAGGGAGAGCAACTCATACCTCAGGAGCCAGCATGAGGGCTCCCTTTTCATCCACCTGCAACTTCCCTTCCTTCAGCATCACACTCAGGATATCAGGGGGGTAGAAGGTCAGTCCCCTCATCGCGTTGGTTCGGTAGCAGGAAAGGTGCCTTGCCTGAAGGATGGCTGGCTTAGCTGTGTCTGAGTGGCAGGTACCAAAAAAATCCACAAAGATGGGTTCCTGGAAAAGCAGCAGAAAGAAACTAAACTGCCCTGCTGTGAGCCCTGTGAGACTTACACCATCCCAGCAGCACACTGCAAAAAGCAGGCCGAGGGAAGGCTTAGCATCTGCAACGTCAGACTGTCATTTACTTGACTTGTTGATAAGGCCCAAGAACTTCCCTGAAGATGGAGTGAAAGCTGAAGGCACTTTGTGCATAGCTGTGCAGCTAAATCTTAATCAAAGAGCTAACTGAACAGGAGCCTCTCATACCTGGTGGTGGACAAGGCAGGCCACTCTGCGGTGATAGCCGATAGGGTGAGTAGGTCGAAAGGTCACCTTCAGCACTACTGTGCTTGTGCCCTCCAAGACTCCACAAGGGCAATCCAAAGAGAAAACACTCCCTCTGCCATCAATATCAAACTGGTAGTAGGCTGGGACATCTGAGGTGTTGCTAATTTTCAGTGTCTGCATCAAACTTTCTCCAAGGCTGATCCGGCCAAAGTCCAAAGCATGTTGGTGAAGAGACACTAAAGGACCTAGGGCAATGACATGCAAGAGAGATGTTGGACATGTCACAGTTGTTTGTCAACATGTCACAAGCCACTGCTGCACTTAACTGATCTTCCTGAACCAGAGCTATTTCATCAGCAAAACCATCAGTCCCAGCAAACAGCTGGGCAGTTTCTTCCAACAGCCTCACACTTTCCTTATGGAGCAAAGCTGGAGGTGGGGAGGTTCAGACTGGACCTGAGGAGGAAGCTCTTCAGCACGAGAATGGGTTGCCCAGGGAGGTGGTGGAGGCCCCACACCTGGAGGTGTTTAAGGCCAGGCTGGATGAGGCTGTGTGCAGCCTGCTCTAGGGTAGGGTGTCCCTGCCCATGGTGGAGGGTCAGAACTGGCTGATCCTTGTGGTGTCTTCCAACCCTGACTGATTCTATGATTCTCAAGCAAACCCAAATAGGGCAGCAGGGACAGACTGGACCCCAGCAGAAGGTAAGTCTGTTGAGTGAGGGCTGTGACAGTCTCTAGTCCTTCCCCAGGCACTAGCCCTTCCCCTGCAGTGCTAAGCAGAAAGACAGCAGGAAAACCAGGAAAGCTTTCATTCTGGTACCTTTACACGATCCAACCACCTTCAGGACAGTCTGCAGCAGGCATCCAGCAGATGAAATAGTGAAGTAGTTGGTACTGTGCTCTCCTGCTGTCTGAGGCTGAAATCGTATGCACAAGACCAGCTTCCCTTTGGCAGGAACAACACCATGGGACATGCCACAGGAGAAAACATCATCTTGAAGCAAAGGATCTTTTGTTCTTTCTATCCTGCATGGTGCATCAACCTGCAAGCAAAAACCAAATAGCAGCCAGGGTTGTTCTGAAAGCAGAACAGGAAGCAGCGAGGAACTGCAGCTTTCAGCAGAGCTGAACATCAACAAAGCCACTGCAGCCCAGCACAGAAATGCTGTGCAAACCTCTGCAGCTGTGTCCTGATGGAGTGCTGCTGGCAGCAAGCTCCCACAGTACGTTCAGAAGTCTGCGGGTTGGAATAGAATCACAGAATCAGCCAGGTTGGAAGAGACCTCCAAGCTCAGCCAGTCCAACCTAGCACCCAGCCCTGCCCAATCAACCAGACCATGGCACTAAGTGCCTCAGCCAGGCTTGGCTTCAACACCTACAGGGACAGAGACTCCATCACCTCCCTGGGCAGCCCATTCCAATGCAAATCACTCTCTCTGCCAACAACTTCCTCCTAATATCCAGCCTAGACCTCCCCTGGCACAGCTTGAGACTGTGTCCCCTTGTTCTATTGCTGGTTGCCTGGGAGAAGAGACCAACCCCACCTGGCTACAACTTTCCCTGGTAGTAAGGGATACAGCTCAAGGAGCCAAAGGGCCAACAAGCTCAAGGAGCCAAAAGCACAAGGCCAAAGTAGCCTAAGTGGTTGCTATGACCAGAGGGACAGGCAGGCAGATAACTTATTTCCCTCTATCCACAGTTTCCACTTGTCTGGGGATCTTCTCTTCACAAAAACACAAGACTGGACACCTGATGCCTTCATCAAACTCCTTTAAAAAGGACTGGGGGGAATGGAGCAAAGCTGGAGGTGGGGAGATTCAGCCTGGAGGCGAGGAGGAAGTTGTTGAGCATGAGAGTGGTGAGAGGCTGGAATGGGTTGCCCAGGGAGGGGGTTGAGGCCCCATGGCTGGAGGTGTTTAAGGCCAGGCTGGCTGAGGCTGTGTGCAGCCTGCTCTAGGGTAGGGTGTCCCTGGGCATGGCAGGGGGGTTGGAACTGGCTGATCCTTGTGGTCCCTTCCAACCCTGACTCATTCTATGACGCTATGATTCTAAGTTTAAACCCATTACCCCTTGTCCTGTCATTACAAGACCTTGTCAATAGTCCCTCCCAAGGGAGGGACTCACAAGAGGCTTCCCACAAGAGGCTTCCCACAAGTAGTCTCACTCTCCACATACCACAGACATGTTGAAGATTTCAACACACTTCTCCACAGTCGTCCCCAGTGGCACTGATCCAAAGCACAGTGTATCCCGAAGCATTCCAGGCTGTACACCTTCATACTTCTCCCCTGCCACGCTCACTCTCAGGTAGGGGTATTTTGCTGTTGAAAGGAATCATACACTAGGTTAAGAAAGAGAGGTGAAATCTCTATGCTTGGATATTCACTGCTCAACTGGACAAGCCTCTGATTCACCTTGGGTAACTCTGAAGGTGAACCTACTTTGTAGGCCCTGCTTTGTAATAAGTGATTTCCCCTCCAGCCCAAATTTACTGGACTCAGAGTCACATAGAATCATAGAATCAGTCAGGGTTGGAAGGCACCACAAGGATCAGCCAGTTCCAACCCCTCTGCCCCGGCCACGGACGCCCTACCCTAGAGCAGGCTGCACACAGCCTCAGCCAGCCTGGCCTTAAACACCTCCAGCCATGGGGCCTCAACCACCTCCCTGGGCAACCCATTCCAGCCTCTCACCACTCTCATGCTCAACAACTTCCTCCTCAATTCCATTCTGAATCTCCCCACCTCCAGCTTTGCTCCATTCCCCCCAGTCCTGTCGCTCCCTGAGAGCCTAAAAAGTCCCTGCTCAGCTCTTTTGTAGCTTTTTGTCAGTGGCCATACAAAGCATAGGGCAAGAACTTGCTAACAAAACCTTTGCTTTAGCCTAGCTTGTACCCAGAAAGCTGTAGAAATCTACACCTGACTCTGTCTGGCAGGGACAGAGTTGAGAGACTGAGCACAGACCAAGTCAGGACTTTCTGAAGATTTCTGCCTTGTGCCAACGAATTCCTCTCATTTCTTCCCCTCTCTGCTTAAGCAGGCTCCAGAAATGCTGGTTTGGCCAAGGCATGCCCTGTGCCAGAGTCTCTTCTGACCACACTTCCAAAGAGACAGAAGCACACGAGAGCATTTCACAGACCACATTCAATCCGTGGGCTTCGTGTGCTCGCCACTGAGTCGAGCACAGCCCTGTGGAATGCTCTTCCACTTAGGCATGACAAACACTTCTTACTGCTGTATGCAAGAAACTCACCCAGGGCTTTTAGCTGGATTGTCCTTTTGTGTTTCTTTTCCCTTCCCAACCAGCATGTTCCTGACACATCATAACCTGCTGCCACCTTGGGTTGGAAGACCACCTTGACCATGCACTCAGCGCCTGGGTCCAGCACACCATGGTCAGGAACCATGTAGAAAGGGCTTGGTGTCTCCCAGGCAAACGTGGTGACCAGATCACTAGGGGATGGAGACAAGGTTTTGAGTGGCTGACCCTTGGCTGACTGCACAATCACACGTGGGACTGACCTTCCCTAGTGGGTTACTCGGTTAGGATGGGAAGCACCCACTGCTGAATGGCAGAATCTCTGGCACACAGAATCACACAATCAGCCAGGTTGGAAGAGATCTCCAAGTTCAGCCAGCCCAACCTAGCACCCAGCCCTGGCCAATCAACCAGACCATGGCACTAAGTGCCCCATCCAGGCTTGGCTTCAACACCTCCAGGAACAGCATGAAACTCCTACTCCCCCACAGTGAGTAGTGCAGACATTCCCTAGGGCTCCAGGCTGCCTTTTATCTGTGAGGCACAGCCATTGTGTGGCTAAACTTTTCCCAATCCTTCTGATTCTCCTAAATGAATGAATTGCCCAGAAGCATCCTTGGGAAGATTTTCCCCACCCAATTAGAGCCCAACTGTAACTCATTAGTATAGAGCTGTGGGCAGGGCTTTCTGGAAATAAAATTAACTGCCTATTTTCTAATCCCTCCCTCCTTAACTGCCCCAACTAAACCAAATGGTTCTCAGCATGTGCTGGCAAGGTGCCAAGATGTGCCCACCCTAGAGCAGGCTGCCCACAGTCTCAGCCAGCCTGGCCTTAAACACCTCCAGCCATAGGGCCTCAACCACCTCCCTGGGCAACCCATTCCAGCCTCTCACCACTCTCATGCTCAACAACTTCCTCCTCACAGCTTCTCTGAATCTCCCCACCTCCAGCTTTGCTCCATTCCCTCCCAGTCTTGTCACTCCCTGACAGCCTAAAAAGTCCTTCCCCAGCTTTTTCAGGGGTCCCCTTCAGATCCTGGAAGGCCACCAGAAGGTCACCTGGGAGCCTCCTCTTCTCCAGCCTGAACAGCCCCAACTGTTTCAGTCTGTGCTCACAGCAGAGCTGCTGCAGCCCTCTGAGCATCCTCCTGGCCCTGCTCTGGACACACTCCAGCATCTCCACATCCCTCTTGTCATAGTGGCTCCAGAACTGGATGCAGTTCTCCAGGTGGGGTCTGACCAGAGCACAGTAGAGAGGGAGAATCACCTCCCTCAACCTGCTGGCCACACTTCTGCTGCCTCTCAGAGGAAGCAGAGCTATGATGCCCGTTAAGGCAGCCAGCAGGTCTAACAACAACTGGGATGAGCTGAATTCATTGGAGGCTCCAAGCAGGTGCCAAAATACCTGACAAAAGAGAAGGAGGAGCTGCACAGCCACACCTGACTCACCCAACGTTGCACACAGCAAACAGTGCCTCTGTGACATTGTGGACGGCACAGGCAGGCAACTGGAGAGCAGCTGGGAAGGACAGACAGAGGCGTGGAAGCACAGCAAGTAGGGTGACAGAGAATTCACCCTCAGCCTTCTTAAAGCAGATGTTGTCTTCATACTCCCTCTGCACAGAAAACAGCAGTTAGAAGGGCTCCATCTTGCAGGCAATGCAGCCATGAACATAGAATCACAGAATGGGTTAGCTTGGAAGGGACCTCAAGGATCATCCAGCTCCAACCCCCTGCCATAGGCAGGGACACCTCCCACTAGAGCAGGCTGCTCAAGGCCTCATCCAGCCTGGCCTTGAACACCTGCAGGGAGGGAGCAGCCACAACCTCCCTGGGCGACCTGTGCCAGTGTCTTACCACCCTCACTGTAAAGAACTTCCTCCTAACATCCAGTCTAAATCTCCCCTCTGCCAGTTTAAACCCATTCCCCCTCGTCCTGACATTACCAGACCTTGTCAATAGTTCCTCCCCAGCCTTCCTGTAGGCCCCCTTCAGATCCTGGAAGGCCACAAGAAGGTCACCTGGGAGCCTCCTCTGCTCCAGCCTGCACAGCCCCAACTCTTTCAGTCTGTGCTCACAGCAGAGCTGCTGCAGCCCTCT
>WAAF01000836.1:91095-174018 GCA_013400475.1 Tricholaema leucomelas | reverse complement strand
AGTACTGCATGCAGTACTCCAGGGGGAGGCTCAGCAGAGCAGACCAGAGGGGGAGAATCACCTCCCTGGCCCTGCTGGCCACACTTCTGCTGCTGCAGCCCAGACTCTGCTTGGCTTTCTGGGCTGCAAGTGCACACTGCTGGCTCCTGTTGAGCTTCTCCTCCACCAGCACCCCCAAGTCCCTCTCCTCAAAGCTGCTCTCCAGCCACTCACTGCCCAGCCTGGATTTGTGCTTGGCATTGCCTCAACCCAGCTGCAAGACCTTGCACTTGGTCTTGTTGAACCTCCTGAGCTTGGCTTGTGCCCACCTCTGCAGCCTGTCCAGGTCCCTCTGGATGGATCCCTGCCCTCCAGCCTGTCTGCTGCACCACACAGCTTGGTGTCATCAGCAAAGTTGCTGAGGCTGCACTCAGTGCCTCTGTCCATCTCATTTACAGCAAATGGAAGGGGGCCAGCAGCTTATTTCATAAGGGAAACACTGAACAGTCACCAGAAACTCATGATACTGGAAGAGCAGGGTCCTGGGATTCCACTCAGTGATCATGCTCTGAGACTGAGCTTCCTATCAAAGATATACAGCTTTAGACAAGAGCCACAGATGAACACAAAGAGCCAAGAGAGATGTCAAGAATAAGCTAAAAGGCAAGCAACAGAGCTGGGTAAAAAGAATCATTGCTGTGGGAAACCAATCTTAAAGAAACCCACCCCATATAAAAGAAAGGAGGCCCTTGACATACCCCTGATAGCAAATCATTAGCCCTTTGGAGCCTCCTGTGAGAAAGCAGAGACTGAGTCTCTCAACACGAGGTGCTGCAACAAAACCACCCAGCTGAGGGATCAAACCACGCCTGGACAGTTCGAGCACTTTTGCTTCTTGCCATGAAATCAGTAAGACAGAATGTGGAAAAACATGGACGTTTTGTTTTGCCTGAGGATCCCTCTCACAACTACCAGAACATTGCAGAGAAGGCAGGGTTAGGGCTCCCTCAGGTGATGAAGCTGCGAGGAGAGCAGGAAGGCCATTCTGTCCAGTCTGTCTCTGCTAGGACCTTCCCTAAGGGCCCATTCATCCAAGGGAAAACAAATGGGAAAGGATAGAAGAGAATCAACTAGGTTGGAAGAGACCTCCAAGATCATCCAGTCCAACCTAGCACCCAGCCCTATCCAGTCAACCAGACCATGGCACTAAGTGACTCATCCAGGCTTGGCTTCAACACCCCCAGGGATGGTGACTCCACCACCTCCCTGGGCAGCCCATTCCAATGTCAATCACTCTCTCTGGGAAGAACTTCCTCCTAACATCCAGCCTAGACCTGCCCTGGCACAACTTGAGGCTGTGTCCCCTTGTCCTGTTGCTGGTTGTCTGGGAGAGGAGCCCAACCCCACCTGGCTACAACCTCCCTTCAGGTAGTTGTAGACAGCAATGAGGTCTGCCCTGAGCCTCCTCTTCTCCAGGCTAAACAACCCCAGCTCCCTCAGCCTCTCCTCATAGGGTTTGTGTTCCAGGATAAAGAGAGGCAGAAACTCACTGCTGCCCTGGAAGCCAACCTGAAGAACAACAGCAGTTTTGATGTTGGTGCTTTACCTTCTCAGTGGGCCGGAAAACAATGGGCAGGCTTAAGGACATGCCAGGGCGCAGAGTGATGGGCTGCGGGAACACGGTGGAGAAGAAGCGTGTGGAAGGACCTCTGCAGGACAAAATCAGAACCAGGGATTCTGTCTGAGGGCATGCAGCTGTGAGCATCAGAGAATCAAACAGGTTGGGAGAGACCTTCAGGATCATGCAGTCCAACCTACCAGCTACTAGCAGCTGCAAGACATTGTTTCTTCTTTGCCCGAGTAGCTGGAAACTACCTCATACTCTCAGACTCCACTTCCTCCTCATCCCTTTGCTCCTTCCCCGGTGAGAAACTGCAGAGCATCTTTCTCTATACTCTCCCCAATAAAGCATCCAGGGGGCTTCAGGGAAATGTGGATGTGAGGAGGAAGTTGTTGAGCATGAGAGTGGTGAGAGGCTGGAATGGGTTGCCCAGGGAGGTGGTTGAGGCCCCATGGCTGGAGGTGTTTGAGGCCAGGCTGGATGAGGCCGTGGGCAGCCTGCTCTAGGGTAGGGTGTCCCTGGGCATGGCAGGGAGGTTGGAACTGGCTGATCCTTGTGGTCCCTTCCAGCCCTGACTGATTCTCTGATTCTACTCTATGATTAAACTAGCAGCAGGTTTGAAGCCAATCACTCTGTCCAGGAAGAGCTTCCTCCTAACATCCAGCCTAGACCTCCCCTGGCACAACTTGAGACTGTGTCCCTTTCTTCTGTTGCTGCTTGCCTGGCAGCAGAGCCCAACCCCACCTGGCGACAGCCTCCCTGCAGGGAGTTGTAGACAGCAATGAAGTCTGCCCTGAGTCTCCTCTTCTCCAGGCTGCACACCCCCAGCTCCCTCAGCCTCTCCTCACAGGGCTATGCTCCAGGCCCCTCACCAGCTTCATTGCCCTTCTCTGGATACCTTCCAGCACCTCAACATCTCTCTTGAATTGAGGAGCCCAGAACTGGACACAGCACTCAAGGTGTGGCCCGAGCAGTGCTGAGCACAGGGGAAGAAGCCTCTCCTCATAGAGCTGTGTTCCAGGCCTCTCACCAGCTCAGCAGGAATAGAGCATGAAGACTCAAAACCTCCAAACAACCACAATTAGAAGCCCTCTACACACCTGACCTTCAGGGGTATCTTGGTAGCAAATCAGCAGAAACAGGGGCAGAACCCAAGTGTCCTGGAAACACATTCCCAGCTCACAGTAGCTACCCCTTCCTTGACCAATATTATACATTCCCAGACCATGCAGCCTGAGATAAAAACCCAAACATTTGGCAGAAATGTCTGGGCTTTAGAGCAGGGAAGGTCACAGGGAATGCTGGAGTGGTGCAGCATCCAGCAGGACTCCTGGGAGCAACAGTTTGTAGGAGACACTAGTGACTGTCTGGCATACATCCACAACTCCAGTCTCACTAGACTGGAAATGCCTCACAGACAGAAGTATCAGCAAAACAGAGCTAAAAAAAGAAAAGGCATTTCATTTCAAAGACTCCTGCCAGGAACCAGGGCTGGGCATCTGAATTAGCAGGTTTATGTCCTGCTATGGAAGCCTGCAGCACACAGCCCAAGGGGAGAGGGGAGCAGGTGAATCCCAGAAAAGGTGTTAATGTGACTGATACAGCTGCAGGGATGGAGGTGCAGTGGGAGCAGGAGGAGTAGGAAGGAGAAAAAAACTTCCCACGCACCTGTAGCTCAGCTTCTGGGTTTTCTCGTGGACATTTTTCAAGACCAGATGTTTGATCATCTCTTTTCCCAGTTCCCAGCCACGCCACCTGAGTGTTTTGGCCACCTCGATGCCCCAGAATACGCCTTTCTTCTTCTTCTTCATCTTGCTTGCAGACAGTTTAGGGAGTTGCAAGGGGGACACTAGCAGTTTGAGTGGGAGAGAGGAGAAATCACTCAAGTAGTAGTTTCCCTACATGAAAAGTCTCTGACTCTTGCAAAAGACAGGAGGAGCCACCCTGCGGCAGCAGCCGCTAAAAGGCCTGCTTCAGGAGTCCAGAGAGGACACCTCCTGGCCGCAGCCCACAAAACAGACCCTGCGGAACGAGGGATGCAAGGGCTGAAGGGTTGGGTATTTCCCTCCTCTCCCTACCCTGCCAGTAAACTCACCCACAGCAGCGGCACCTTTTTCGCCTCCGCTCGCCTTCCTGAGGCAGCCACGGCACAGCCTGCACACAGAGGCGAGTTTTGGGGCTCGCCGTGCACCTGAGCAAGCAGCTGAAAAGCAAGAGGAAAGAGTCCTGGCGCGTCCTGCTCCGGCACCCAGGCAGCCTCGATGCCAAGACCTGTCCGCCCCTACAGCCCCCTCCCGTGGCCCCGTGGGCACAATTCCCTGCAGGGGAGTCCCCATTTCACCGCCTGAGTCCAGCCCTGCTCCACAGACCGGACTGTCCCCAGGCTGCCACGGCCATGCGCTCAGCAGGCACAGGACATGTCCCACCCCACGGCAGAGCTCTCCTTGGACCTTTATAGCACAGCCCTGCCCTATAGTCTTACCTGGTACCCTACAGTCCCACACAGACTGTGGCACGCCCCGGTTCCGTGCAACGAACGCCTGCCCGGCTCCCTGCCCGGCGGCCTAATCCGTTATAACCCTGCCAGGCCGCCAGAGACGAGCCGGGGTCCGGTACCAGCGCCGCCCCGCTGGGCCTGTACAGCCAGCCCAGCTCCCTCAAGCCCTGCCCGGCTCCGCTATAGCACAGCACAGCTCCGACAGACCGATCCACCTCGAATCCCAACCAGCTCGACTCGGTCCTGCCCGCTCCGCACCACGAAGCCTCGGGCCCCGTTGCCGTGGAGCCCGGACGCGCTGCCGGCCGCAGCAACGACGGCGGCCGGCGCGAGTCAAGCCGCGAGTGGGCTGTGCAGCAGGCTCCCAGCGCGGGCCGCCAGGGGGCAGCAGAGGGATGCGCCAGGGGGCAGCTGGAAGGGGTCAGGGGGCAGTGGGGAGCTCTCGGGGGTGCAGGGGCAGCTGGAAGGGGTCAGGAGGCAGTGGGGAGCTCTCAGGGGTGCAGGGGCAGATGCAGGAGGGTGGGGGTAGATGGGTAACAGGCAAAGGGATGCAGGGGGCAGATGGGTGCCTCGGGGTGCAGATGGAGGAGCAAAGGAAGCTGGTGATGAGTTCTTGGATTCAGGAAGCAGATGGAGTTATGCAGAGTGTAGATGGGTGGTTCAGGGCATGCAGGGGGCAGGAAAGCATGGTGGGAGATGATGGAGCTGTTCAGAGGCAGGGTGATGGAGAAGTGTGAGAGGCAGCCTGAGGAGTGCAGGGCATGCAAGGGGCAGGTGCAGGAATGGAGAAGTCATAGAATCATGGAATGGTTTGGGGTGGAAAGGACCTTAAGGATCTTCTAGCTCCAACCCCCCAGCCATGGGGGACCTTCTAACTAGGTCAGGCTGCTTACGACCCCATCCAAGCTGCCTTTGAACACCTCCAGGGTCGGAGCTGTGTCCAGCATCAGAGCTTGGAGAGAAGGTTTGAGGGGATGGAGACAGGAGCAAAGCAGAGTTGGCAAAGGGGGTGCCATGAAGTACTTGGGTGCATGGAATAGGTGAATGAAGAAGCTGTGGGGCTAAGAGGTGAGGATGCTGGGAGGGGACAAGGGGACATGGTGTGCAGTAGGCTGGAGAGTGTTGGCACCTTAATGAGGCCAGGTTACCCTGTGCTCCTTGGAGCACTGGTGACACAAGTAACAAGTTGTGACCATTGCTAGAAAATGTAGAGGGCTGAGACCAGCAAAGGGACAGGGGCCCACAGGCCAGGAGCCCTGCCTGCACAGCTCCATCAGGTGTCCTGAGTATCATTCCATGGAGCACCAGCACCCTCATAGGTCACTCCTACATCTTCCCAGGGCCCTGGATGTCCTTCAGAGATGGGGGTCTTGGGGAGGGTCAGGCAGCCTCTCTGATGCACACAGCTACCACCATGGTGGAGTGCAGGGCTGTGGGGAGGGTGCCAGGGCAGAGGCAAGAAGGAAATGCAGCTTTAATGGCATTTGTCAGTGTTTACAACATGAGTCATCCAGCTAAACAGCCATAAATCAGCACCCCAACTCCTCCAGCATCAACTGTGCTCCCTCTCCTGTTCCCCCACTACTGGATGAGTGCCTGGTTCCTGCAGAAGCAGCCTCATAAATAACCACATCTAAACAAAGCCCCTTGCAGCCACGGCAGGCGCTGAACGCCTCCCATCCATCACTTTAATGCTTGTACTCTGAAAATTAAACCTGGCATGGCCCAGCAAGGTGAACATTTGAAGTCTGTGGCATCCCTTCATCTCCCCCTCTCCCTCCTGGCACTCTCTTTTTTGCTGCTTTCCTTCTCTCCTTCTCCTCCCTGTGCCTGTCATTCCTGCCCCGCTCAGATCACCTTTGCCTCAGTGCGCTTGGCTCCAGCCTGTGGTCCTCTCTGTGCTCCCCTCCTGCCAGAGGAGCAGGTTGTAAATTGGCTGGAAGATGTCTTTGGCACTTTGGTTCCTGCAGTTATGGCCTGGCAGCTACCAGCATCTCAGTACTCAGCTCCACGTGCCTGCTTTGGGGGCAGCACAGCTCCCCTGGGGTGATTTGTCTCCCCTGCCCCACTCTCCCTGCTGGGCAATGACAGGGAACTGGGTAGCATTCCCTCCTGCTTTGCCCTCCCCTCCTCTCTCCCTTCTCTGTCCTTTATTTCTCCTCTTCTCCACATTTATTCCTCTCCTTCTCCATGTCACATCAACCTTGCAGGCTCCTGGCACCCATCACCTGCCCTGACTCACATGTTGCCTTTGGAGCAAGGGCTGCCCTTGCAGCATCTCCATGACCACAGCTTACCCAGACAGAGTCAGTAGTTTGGGTATCTCCTGTAAGAGCAGCAGGGCACTGCTGTGCCCTCAGCTGGGTTGCCTGGGGACAGGGAACCTGGGCACTGAGGATAGGATGCCACATATCTAGGGCGAGGCTGATCATAGAATCAGAATCATTTCAGTTGGAAAAGGCCTTTATGATCTTTGAGCCCAAACTCTACCAAGTCTGGTGCTAAGCCACCACATCTATGTGTCTTTTAAGTATCTCCAGGGATGGGGATTCAACCACCTCCCAGGGGAGCCTATTCCAGTGTCTGAAAACCCTTCTGATGAAGAAGTTTCTTCTAATATCCAATCTAAACTGCCCCTGCTGCAACTTGAGGCCATTTCCTCTTGTCCTATCACTTTCACCAGGGAGAAGAGACCAGCCCCCACCTCACTACAACCTCCTTTCAGATAGTTGTAAAGAGCAATAAGGTCTCCCCTCAGCCTCCTCTTCTCCAGACTAAACAATCTCAGTTCTCTCAGATGCTCCTCCTCACTAGGTTTGCTTTCCAGACCCTTCACCAGCTTTGGTGCCCTTCTTTGGACCGGATCCTGGACCTCCATATCTTCCTTGTAGTGAGGGGCCCAAAACTGAGTGCAGCATCGCAGGCACAGCCTCACCAACGCTGAGTACAGAGCCACAATCGCTTTCGCAGCCATGCTGACCACGCTACTCCTGATACAGGCCAGGATGCTTGTTGGCCACCTTGGCTACCTGAGCA
This sequence comes from Tricholaema leucomelas, assembly GCA_013400475.1. NCBI lineage: Eukaryota > Metazoa > Chordata > Aves > Piciformes > Lybiidae > Tricholaema lacrymosa > Tricholaema leucomelas. The sequence goes on along the minus strand of WAAF01000836.1, from coordinate 166,885 downwards.
CACTGCTGGCTCACATTCAGCCAGCTGTCAGCCAGCACCCTCTGGTCTGTTTTTCTGATGAGGTGTGAAGCCAGGGCAGGACCCATCACTTGGATCTCATGCAATTGGCCTCAGTCCACTGATCCAGCCTGTCCAGATCACAGAATCATAGAATCAAGCAGGTTGGAAGAGACCTCCAGCCTCAGCCAGTCCAACCTAGCACCCAGCCCTGTCCAATCAACCAGACCATGGCACTAAGTGCCCCATCCAGATCCCTCAGTAGAGCTTCCCTACCCTCCAGCAGATCAACAGTCCCTCTCAGCTCAGTGTTATCTACAAACCTACTGAGGGTGCCCTCCATTACCTCATCCAGACCATTAATAGGAATACCAAAGAGAACTGACTCCAGTACTGAGCTCTGGGGACCACCACTTGTGACCAGCCACCAGCTGGATTTAACCACTCTTTGGACCTGGCCATCCAGCCAGTTTTTTATCCAGCAAATTGTCCATGAGCAGGCAGTCTCTCTGTAAGGATGCTGAAGGAGACAGTGTCAAATGCTTTACTAAAGTCCAGGTAAACAATATCCACAGCCCTTCTGTCACCCATTGAGCAGGTCACCTTGTCCTGGCAGAGATCAGCATCATGAACCCACACTGGGCCTGAGCACTTTGTTGCCCTGCATATGCTGTGTAATGACATGTAGGAAGATCTGCAACACAACCTTCCCCAGGACCTTTCCCAGACTGGTTTGTAGCTCCATGGATCCTCCTTCCAGCACTCCTTGTCGATGGGTGTCACACTTGCCACTCCCCACTCAACTGGGAGCTGAGCAGCCACTGTGGGTCACTGTCCATCCGTCCATCCCCGTGCCTCTTTCTCCCATCATCTGCTTCTCTTGCCAATCCTCTGTCTCAAAAACATTGCATCTCCCTCCCTCCCCCAGCCCCATGGCAGCATCAGCCACTGCCAGGCAGTACCCAGTCCTACAAGGTGTCACAGCCCTGCAGTAGTGCTTACCTGTTCCATCTCTCACTGACCTGCTGTCAGAAGTGACCCGGGGCTCCTACCCCTTAGCATCTCCCACCTCCACAGCAGGTCCCAGGGGTAGACAGCCCATCCTGCCACCCTGGCAGGGACAAGAAGAGAGAAGGGCACAGCAGGATAGGAGGCACACCATGACCTACATAGGAACGGAGCAAGCCAGCCCAGCCTGCACTGCTCCTGCAGTCCTGCATGCACTGAGGTGGTGAAGCAGAGCTGCCCCATGGGGCTGCAAAGGCTGCACACAGCAGGGCTGCCCCATGGGGTGCCAAGGCTGCCCCCAGCAGANGGGCACAGCAGGATAGGAGGCACACCATGACCTACATAGGAACGGAGCAAGCCAGCCCAGCCTGCACTGCTCCTGCAGTCCTGCATGCACTGAGGTGGTGAAGCAGAGCTGCCCCATGGGGCTGCAAAGGCTGCACACAGCAGGGCTGCCCCATGGGGTGCCAAGGCTGCACACAGCAGAGCTGCCCCATGGGGCTGCAAAGGCTGCACACAGCAGAGCTGCTCCATGGGGCTGCAAAGGCTGCACACGGCAGGGCTGCCCCATGGGGCTGCAAAGGCTGCACACCAGCTGGTTCCCTCCTCTCCATACCATCTCAGCATTCCCAAGCACAGGCCCATAAAATCTGCAGGAGGCACACAGGGTCCCCTAGGACTCTCCAGAATCCAAAGGATGAGGACAGCCTGCTTGCTTAGCGTAGAGGGGGAGTCATTGGGCTTGTGGTTCTAGGGAGGTGGCAGGGATGTTGTCATCCTGCTATCAGTGGCTGATTTGAGCCTAGCCAGAGTGAGCAGTGTCCCGAGAAGGTCACAAGATGAGCCCAGAAAGGGACTGAGAGAGCTTCATTCATCACCATGGGCAAAGGAAGGCTCACTACAGCATTGAGTCCTCACAAGCAGCCTGAGAAACTCTCAGAATCCAAGAGGAGACTCCCCCCACCCTATTTTGGGGCAGTGTGACATTGACACCATCAGGACACAACTGCATTCGTTAACCAACTCTGTTTCGCAGGACAGATTCATTTTGCTCTGCAATGCACAGACCCCACCGGTGATGCTGCAGCTGCAGGAGGGAACAGGGCAGGCCAGCATGCATCCTGGGCATCCTCCTTCTCTGCACTTCATGCTGCCAAGGGAAGGGACAGCTGGCACTACACAGGAACATGCTACTCCAAACGGTGGCATAGCTGCAGGGAAGAGGCAGTGCACAATAGGAGGATCCCTCTTCCAGCTGTGCAAGTCTGCTGTCCCCACTCGGTTCCCCAGAGACACTGGCAGGGCAGGGCAATGGCAGGAGAGGAATAGAGTCTCCTGACCACTAAGGAAGAGCACAGGCATCTGGATAACAGCTTTATAGGGGAGGGATGTGGGGACTCCCCAGGGTACACACGGAGCAATAATTACAAGTTAAATAGGACCCAAACACACATAAGTTAAAGGGGGGCAGGTGCCCTGCAGTCCCCCCACTGCCCCCCAGCTCTGCCCAGGCACAGTCTGTGTCTGCCAGCAAAGAGACCTCCAACACCTCAGTCTGGCCTCTCTCCCCAGCCAGCTCCATCCACCCTTCACAACACAGAAACGATCTTCCTCTTCGTGGCACCCATCTCATCTTCCTCCTCTTCCTCCTCGCCCCCTGAGCAAGAGGAGTCCGGGCTGCAGCCCAGTTCAGTGGAGCTGTGGCGCAGGAAGCCTGAGCTGGGGCTGCAGCCCATGAACTCAGGGCCTTCAGCATCTTGTTCCCGGGGCTCGCTGGGCAGCAGCTTCTCACAGGCTTTACTGAGCCCTCGCTGCTTGTCGGCCTCTGCCTGAGCACTCTGCTCCTTGGCTTTGCGGCTTCGCTTCCACTTCATGCGGCGGTTCTGGAACCAGATCTTCACCTGTCAAGGGAGAGTTCCCAGGGGAGAGTGTGTCACACTGCCCCATTCTCTACCCACTCTCCCCCTCACCTTCCCTACACGAAGACACCCCCCCACAAAGCCTCTCTGTTGCAGGGTGTCCCGTGTGTGGTGGTTTGGTGAACTGAGAGCACAGCCCAGAGCGAAGTGACCTGATCTAATGTTTCGCTTTTCCTTTCTACACATCTCAGCAAGACTGTGAGCAAAGTAGCCATCACCATTGTTTTCATTTCATAGCCTATTATCTAGTCCTTCTCACCAAAACATTCTAGCTTGCTTCAAACTAGCACACTGTGGTAATGCAGGTCTGTGCAAGGAGGCTGAGGTTGTCAGGAGCAGTACCTGCTCCCTTTCCCCTGCCCAGCTCCTTCGGGATACCCAGAGGTGTGCATGGGGGCATTTTAACTTAGCCCCACAGAAAGCTTCCTGTCACAGTGCAGTGAGGGATGGGGAGGCTCTGAACCCCGATCTGGGAGTGCTGGGTAAGAAGAAGGGCAGTATTTCTAGGGTGACCTTCGCAGGAGAAGAGACAGGAACCTACCAAGCAGGTTTCTGTAGAAGGGGACGGATGCTACGGGGAGCAGTGAGGTGTGGGGGTGACGGCAGCCAAGCGAGGGGCATGAGCACTGCCCATGGCCTTGACTTCCCTCCCTGGCAGCTGCCTGGTGCTATGCTCCATCCCCTCAGGACTCAGGTACCTGTGTCTCGGTGAGCATCAGCGACGTGGCCACCTCAAAGCGCTTGGGTCTGGACAGGTACTTGTTGAGCTTGAACTGGTTCTCCAGCTCCAGGAGCTGCTGGCTGGTGAAGGCGGTGCGAGGCCGACGGCACTTCCCCATCAAGCCAGACTGCGGGGCAGCTGCGGAGCAGACAGTAGGCAGCGGTCAGAGGACAGCGGGGCTGGGGGGGGACATCCCCGTGACAAGCCCGGGATGAAGAGGAAGGAGAGCCTCTCTTCCATCATCGCCCCTTCCAATAATGGCTTTATTGCCTGGCTGATAGGAACCACTGAGATACCTTATCAGGCCTCGGTGTGCAACTGGGATCAGTCCTGTGACTGAAATTAAACCTCCTCTTTTTATTGCCGGGCCGTGCAGGTGGCAACTGCCAGGGGCTGCGGTGGCAGAGCTGCCCATGAGCTCCGCTATCTTGCCCACAGGCCTTGAAGGCAGCGCAGCGCTGACCCAGGAGGCTGCAGGAACAAAAGGACCTTTGAGAGCCCAGCATGGGGTGGCTGCCGCAGTGTGTTTGATCCCCTCTTATCTCTTTCCCGCTGGCTTTATTGTCTCACTGGCGTTCAGCTTTTACTGCTTCTCCCAGCACCACAGCAGCAATCAAAAACAGAGGTTTGCAGCTGGGAGTAAAGTGCCAGAGCAGCAGGGCAGGGCGGGGGTGTGGGGGGGGTGGGATTCACAGAAGTCCTTTGGCATTTCCCCACCTCATTATCTCAAGGGGGTGAGGCAGAGCGCTGTGGCCCCAGGGATGAGCCCTGATTGGCAGCGGTCGTTCCAGCTCACCCACTTTGCAGGGTACAAAGCGCCATCCACATTATCTCCCGCAGATTCCAGCTTTGATCCCAACCTTCCCATTCCCCAAGTGTCCACCAAGCCTTTCACAAACACGGCAGTGACACACGGCAGGAATTTATGAAGGGGGCATTAACTGACTGCAGTCTGGGTTTGATCCCAAGTACCTGGATGCTGGGTGGGATGAGTCAAACAGGCAGAGCCCAGGCTGAGCTGAGGATTAAAAACTCCTCATGGAAGCAGAGATGGCCCTGGCCCCTCAGCAGTTGCAGCCCCTCGGTGCCAGGAGAGACAGCCCATGACACTCACCCTGCAGCCACTGCTCACTTAAACTCATAGAATCAGCCAGGTTGGAAGAGACCTCCAAGCTCATCCAGCCCAACCTAGCACCCAGCCCTGCCCAATCAACCAGACCATGGCACTAAGTGCCCCAGCCAGGCTTGGCTTCAACACCTCCAGCCACAGCCACTCCACCACCTCCCTGGGCAGCCCATTCCAATGCCAATCACTCTCTCTGCCAACAACTTCCTCCTAACATCCAGCCTAGACCTGCCCTGGCATAGCTTGAGACTGTGTCCCCTTGTTCTGTTAGGCTCAACCAGAGCATGCTGTGCCAAAGACTCTGATGAACACATGGGACATTATTTTGCACACAAAGCATTCAAGCCTAAAACCAGCTGAGATGCTGGATGGATTTCCAGAGCAAATACAAACATCAGATGAGAGATGGCTCAGCCCTGCAGATCTTGGCTGCTGTCTGGGCTGTGGCTGGTCATGAATACTCCAGCTGTACAAACTCCCACTAGAGACATGGAACCAAACAGCCCTGAGATGCCTCCCCATGGCTAAGGAAAGGAGATGTCAAGGAGATCAGCATCTGCAGGGACAGGGCAGTCCAAGCTAAAACCTTGCAGATACTTGAGGGGGAGGGCAGCTGAAAGAACTGGAGGGGAAATTCCTTCAGTGATGGTGGAGAGCAGCCCCGGGTCTCCAGCATGCAGCCAGCTCTTTGCTGCCAGTACCAGGTGGGTGCACTGAGATATCTGGTGCCTCAGTTCCTCCCTGATGCTGTGTGGGCTGGCTGCACCAGGTCAGAGAATGGTCCTTTGGAGCAGGTTCTCTTTCTGGGCATGCTCTGTAGAGGGTGCTTCAGGGAAAGAAGGGAAGAGCACGTGCCCATATCCCAGCCTCCAATAATCCTGGATTTCTGTGCTTTCTGGAGCTGGAGGCTGTTTTCTCAGAGTCAAGGAAATATGATATTCCCAGCCTGAATTCTCCTCCTCCAAAGGTGAGAGCCCAGAGTTCATCTCCTAAGGCACTGCATCCTGGCTCTGGGGAGCAAAGAAATCCCTCCTATCACCCACAAAAAGGCTCCTCTGTGCTTCCTCCTGCAATGTCAGATGTGGCCAGACTAAAAAACAGACGTGGGAAGAATGGAAGCACAAAAGTGAGTCTCAATCCCAAAAAGCAGTGAGGGTTCAGTCGGCCCAGCTTCAGGGGAAGCAGGAAGGCAGCTTGCTTGAACACCCTGCTCACTAGGGGACCACTCTTCCCCAGGTATGACACTGAGAACTGTGTGGTCTAGCAGGGAAAAGAAGAGCAGAAGGCTTTCCCAATCGCCAGACAAATCCAAATGGGATACACTTCAAACGACAACCAATCCAGGGGACTGACTGTCAGTCCCTCTGCTAGCTCCACCTCCAATACAGGCTGGATGCATTGGGGCCTATTACAAACCTTTTCACAGATTCCAGCTTCCCTGGAAACCCACCCTGCTTTCTGCCCCACTGCTGGCAAAAACCCCACACACAATCCCCCAAAGCCTCTGTGCTGCTGTCTTACAGCTCAAGACACCACCAGTGTAAAGTCCAGCTACTACTGTCCACCACTACTGCTCCCTGATGTAACTCATTTAAGATCTGGCCTGCAGGGAGCTGGGGGTGTGCAGCCTGCAGCAGAGGAGGCTCAGGGCAGAGCTCATTGCTGTCTGCAGCTCCCTGCAGGGAGGCTGTAGCCAGGTGGGGTTGGGCTCTGCTGCCAGGCAAGCAGCAACAGAAGAAGGGGACACAGCCTCAAGCTGTGCCAGGGCAGGTCTAGGCTGGATGTTAGGAGGAAGTTGTTGTCAGAGGGAGTGATTGGCATTGGAATGGGCTGCCCAGGGAGGTGGTGGAGTCACTGTCCCTGGAGGTGTTGAAGCCAAGCCTGGCTGGGGCACTTAGTGCCATGGTCTGGTTGATTGGCCAGGGCTGGGTGCTAGATTGGACTGGATGAGCTTGGAGGTCTCTTCCAACCTATTTGATTCTGTGGAACAAGCTCAAATCAATACAGCTTTAAGGTCCACCTTACCTTCAGACACCCAGAAGAGCAGGTCAGGCTGAGCAACCAACATTTCTGCCCTCAGACCTGCTGCTAGTTTCCCTGAAGCCCCCTGGATGCTTGGGGAGAGTATAGAGAAAGATGCTCTGCAGTTTCTCACCGGGGAAGGAGCAAAGGGATGAGGAGGAAGTGGAGTCTGAGAGTTTGAGGTTGGTTCCAGCTACTCAGGCAAAGAGGAAACAATGTCTTGCAGCTGCTGGCGGCTTCAGTCTGTCCTGCCAGCGCGCTTCATGAAGTCCTGTCCCATGGACATGGACAGCATCCTCCTATGGGATGCTACCTGAGCTATGAATCCATCCCCATCACAACCATCTCTCCTTATCCAGCTTCTGCCAGAAGAGCAGCAACCATCTCAGCATCTCCCCTTTGCTTGCCAAAGGATTTCCTATCTGCCCAGCCATTTCCTCCAGTGTTACATCCAGGATCAGAGCTCATTCCAATATCCCTTCAGCCTGGCAGGGCTTGGACCCCCTGAATGGTGTCTGGCATTTGGCTGCAATATCAGTAAATAAATTGCTTGGCCTGGAGCCAGGAGTGGCCTCTGAGTCTGAGGCCAGGAGCTCTACAAGGCAGCTGCCTCCTGGCTAATTAGATAAAGCTTATAAAGAGTTGTTGGTTTACTTGATACCGTTCAGTCTAGTTGATAACAAGGGTAACCCTAGGTTGATATTAACCCACTTGGGTTTAATTTGGTTTGTTTAGCTATAGTTCACTTCACTTTGTGGGCTGGCAGATAAAGGAGAGGAAATTAGCACCCGTCTGCTTTGGAGGTGTTTCTCCAGATGTCAGGTCTCACCAGAGGCTTCTCTGGGCCTGCCAGCAGCCCTGCCTGTTGTCTGTGGGGCAGCACATGTAAGGGCACTTGCTGGCTCTGTCAGTCCCTTGCTTCCTCCACCACTGACCCATGACTGCTGCTTGCCAGCTGTTCTCCAGCCCATGTTTCCTGCTGATACCAGACCACTGTGCAGCACCTGGTGAGCCTTGGAAGGCTTTGAAGCAGTGTGATATGACCTGCCTTGCCTGCTCCCCGAGCCCAGCACAGCTCATTAGCCAGATCTCCACTACTGAGATCCAAGTCATCAAGGTAAGGTGGTAAGAGGATGTCCCAAGAGAGCCAGCTGAGCACTGGGTCCCGAGCACAGAACCCTTTGCCCTTCCTGAGAATCTGTGGCTACATGTCACTGCTCCTCACTCCCACGACTCTCCAGTGAAGTGGAGCTCCAGACTTGGTTCCCACGAACACACTACATTCCCACACCCACAAACAGGGCACAGAGAGCCCATCTCCCAGAAATACTCAAGAGCAAGGCATCCTGATGACAGATGCTCCCCCTGTGTGCTTCAGGAGGTGCTCAAAGGCACAGGACAAGGATCCCGGCAGGGAGCAGCAAAGCCCAAGCAAGCAGCATCCCTTCCCTCTCCTACCCAGTCCTTGTAGTCCTCCTGCTGCAGCACAGGTAGCCAGGCTCTGCCCACAGCTCTGCAGAGGCAGCGAGCAAGGAGAGCAGAGTCTGCACTCGCACACAGCAGGAGCACTCTGCTCTGAGCAGTCCCAGCACCCAAGCCCAGACCATCTCCCCAAGAGTAGCCACTGTCCCAGACCATCTCCCTGGCATTCCCTCCCCCATGCACAGGTCAGAGCAAGGTCAGTGTGTGCAACGCATCCCCACAGAGCTTTTGGCTCCCATTCAGGGGCTGTTCTGCTCTTTCTCCCCACCCTCACTGTCCCCAGAAGACCAAAGTAGACTGAAAACCATCTCTACACATGCAGTTAAAGAAGGAATTTATGCCAGGATTTAGTTCTGAAATTCCCTATAAATCAATCACAAGGATAACCCCTCTCTGGGATGCCCCAGAACGTGGCTTTCTGATTCATTCTTTCCAGCTATCTGTTCACTGCTACTGGAGAGCTAAACATGACCAGCACCATGGGCATGGGCATTTGAGATCAGTCACTCTGGAAACCTCAGCAAAGCAGATCTTTATATCTCTCTAGGCTGGGTGTTGGGGCAGGGTGCTCAGGAATCACAGGCAGCCCAGGAGCCCTGTACCAACCACCTAGCCCATCAGTCTTCTCAGAGAAATGAGGAAGGGCTGTGCAGGCAGCATGACCTAAGCAGATGCTCCTCCCTGTCCCTGCATACTTACAACACAGTGCACTGATACACATATAAGCCAAGATGCAGCCATGACATGCAGCTAGGACCAGTTCTGGTGACTACAAGGTCAAGATATGCTGCAAAGGGACCTGCTTTCAGAGCCTGCAGCGAGCCCACAAGATGTTCCAAACAGAATCAAACAAGAATCTGAAGATGAGGAAAGGAGCAGAGTCTGATGACACAATCTACATAGCATCTACATAGAGTCTACACGAGAAAAAGGACCAGGAGAGCAGGACTCAGGCAAAAAGTATGGAGCTGAGAATTGATCCCCAAGTCAGAAGCAGGACAAGGGAGGTTCTTCTGCCCCTGTACTCAGTACTGGTCAGGCCACACCTGGAGTACTGTGTCCAGTTCTGGGCTCCTCAATTCAAGAGAGACGTTGAGATGCTGGAAGGTGTCCAGAGAAGGGCAATGAAACTGGTGAGGGGCCTGGAGCACAGCCCTGTGAGGAGAGGCTGAGGGAGCTGGGGGTGTGCAGCCTGCAGAAGAGGAGGCTCAGGGCAGAGCTCATTGCTGTCTGCAGCTCCCTGCAGGCAGGCTGTAGCCAGGTGGGGTTGGGCTCTGCTGCCAGGCAAACAGCAACAGAACAAGGGGACACAGCCTCAAGCTGTGCCAGGGCAGGTCTAGGATGGATGTTAGGAGAAAGTTGTTGGCAGAGAGAGTGATTGGCATTGGAATGGGCTGCCCAGGGAGGTGCTGGAGTTGCCATTTCTGGAGGTGTTGAAGCCAAGCCTGGCTGGGGCACTTAGTGCCACGGTCTGGTTGATTGTCTAGGGCTGGGTGCTAGGTTGGGCTGGATGATCTTGGAGGTCTCTTCCAACCTGACTGATTCTATGATTCATGGGGAGGTACAGGCAGGCAGAACAGCTGCAAAGACACTAAGCTTTGTTCTGCTTCAAGGAGGAATCAGCTCAAGCTCTGCACCCAGCTTGGTCCTTATGCTTTAAGACAGACATTTTGGAGAGTGGGGCAAAAAAAAACCAACCCAAACACACCACAGACAAACAAACAAAAGAAAACAAAACAACCCACCACATAAAGCAGTCAGAAATGAAACTCGACTGAGAGGAGACAGAAGCAGCTGGGCTGTGCAGCGAATGAGTAGGAGGCTGAAAAGGACCTACTGACTCTCTTCATGCACCGACAAGGCAAGCAAAGAATGGATTTGCTGTGTTTAAAGTGACAAATAATACTGGGAATAAACTGGAGCAAGAAAAGCTTCACAGCAGAGAACTGCTGAAGTGCTGAACCAGAGAGAAAGAATCTCCAGTGCAAAGGGCTCCCCAGAGCTGGGAACAGACACCTTTCAGAAAGGATATGGCCTGGGACAACAGTCACTGGTTTTGAAGTCTGCAGCACTGGCAGCTTTTATTGCACCCTTGTTACACCTCCACTTCTCCCTTGGCTCTACCCCACTTTGTGCTCTCCAGGGCCCAGTCAAGCAATACCTGACACAGAAACTGCTTTTCCTCCCCTTGTGTTACCACAAGAGCCCAGTTCAATACTTGCTACCAAGACTCCTTGATGTGTTGTTCTCACGCATCCCAGAACAGTCCAAAAGCTCCCTGCACAAGCTGTTTCCATGCCCATGAGTTAGGATTTGTCTCCTTTCAGTAGAGTTTCAGAGACAACCAACTCTAAAGCAGATCCTGTGCTTGAAAGCAATGGAGTTGACGTGCAAATGAAAACTGCATGCACAAATATCTCTGCTTCTTGCCAAACAGAAGCTACACTTGAAGCCAGAAAGGAAGATGCAGTGATGTGATTCCAGCCTGGTGAAACAGCCTTGCTGGGATACACCAGCAAACCTGGACCCTGTGAGGACAATGTGGCCTCTGCAGAGGAGCAGGAAGGTGTTACACCACCCAAAAAATAGACACTGTTTTAACAGAGGAGCAGAAAAGTGCTACACCACCCAACTAATAGAGATTGTTTTCATTATTTCCCCACCACCCTTAGTGACATGGTTGAGGACAGCACAGAGCCTGTAGCACCAGAGCTGTAAGTGCCACCACCCTCACTTCATTGATGGACCTAGACTACAGTCTGGGGAGAGCGAGGGAAAAGGAAGGAGTCTGAGGAAAGGAAAAACCTCTTTTTCTTCAACCTGCCCAGCTGTAATTTGGACTCCCAGATTATTAGGACACCAACCTCAGCTAATAAAACCCAAACACTCTGCTGGGAGTATTATTAACAAACCACTCGGTTCACTGTCCAGTGGCCCCATCTTTGTGGCAATGAAAGCTTCACCCACCCCAAGCACAGGGCAGCGTCCAGGTCACACTGCCAGGAGCGAAGCTGACAGTCCCCGCGGGGACAGGACCGTGAAGTCGGTCCTCACGTCGCCCGTGCCCCGCGGGACCCTCCCCACCCGTGGCTCACCGCTGCAGTGCAGGATTTAGCGCCTGCCCGCAGCCCCGGGACGTGCCCACCGTGAGAAGGGCTGTGCGCGGAGCCGGTACCTTCCTTGCGCTCCCGGAAGGACCGGAGCCAGCCTGGAACCAAGCACGCTGCCTGCTGCCCGGTTCCCGGAGCCTTCGCTGGCACCAGGCTCACCGGCCTGGAGCCGGGTCCTCAGATCCCGCTGTGCTCCAGCCCCAGAGGGCGGCTCCCGCTGCAGGGACCCGGGCGGGTTCGTTCACAACAGCACCATGTGGGATTGATTCGTTTCCCGGTGCCGGTTCCGAACGCCGCTTCTTTATTTTCGTTTCCTTCTTGCCGCGGCAGAGCTCAACGAGCTTGCGGTGGCTGTGCGGGGTCGGCAGCTGCGGACGACGCCGACGAATCAGCCCGGGAGCGGCTTTGCTTTGCCGGTACTCGTGCGAGCAGTGCCCCTTGGGGCCGTCCCGCAGCACCAGGCGGCGGTAAGGGCAAGAGTTTGCCCTTCGGACTGAGTTCCGCAGCCGTCGGAGGTCTCTGTAGCACGAGTTTAGCCCCGCTCCCCATGCCGCCGAGACCCCTAAACCCGCCCTGGCTGGAGAGTGGCTCCGGGCACAGCAAGAGCCCTGCACTGGGGCCAGCCGCCCCTGCCAAGGAGCCGCTAAGGGGCGGCCTCGAAGAGCCTCATCGGCCGCGACATCGAGGGGGCCTGCACCGCGCTGTACCAGCGGCGTGTTAAAAGGGACAAGAGCTGCGTTCCGCCCGACAGGAGAGTCGGTCCCTGGATCACTCACCGTGGAAGTCGGAGAGCCTCGGCACCAGCATCCCGGCTCTGATCCAGTGCTCCAGGGGGAAGGAGCCGGCCACGGCCGCCTTCAGGTGCTCGGCTCCGGGTGGCGGCAGAGGAGGAATGCCGGTGTAAGCGAAAGCAGGGTGCTGGCCCCCCAGGGTCGGGAGCGGGTACACGGCGGGTGGGTACAGGGCCGGCAGGGCACCAAGCCCAGGGCCGGGGAGGTGAAGCAAGCCGGGCTTGGGGACGAAGCCGGCCGGGGAGAGGGGCGCGGCGGCCCTGGGCGCCCGCGGCGAGGGGGTGTCGGACCGCCCGGCGGGACCGGGGCTCACCGCGGGGCTCCCGGGGCTCAGCCCCGGCGGGGAAACGTTTCGCGCCGGCTCTTCGGCCAGGAGCGCCTCGATGCGGAAGTTCTGGGACTTCTCCATCGGCTTGTGCATGGCCCAGCCCCGTGCGGAGCCTCCGGGCCCCCCGGCACCCCGCCGCTACCCTGCCAGGGCACAGCCCTGCCGGGCAGCCCCGGCACCGGCGGGCACCCACCCGCGGGGCCCCGCCGAGGGCAACCCTCCTCGCCGCTCCTCCTCCCGGGCACTCGCTCTCCCGCCGCCACCGGGGAGGGGTTTTAACGACCGCCCCCCTCCCATCCACCTGCCCCAGCTCCCCATTGGCTCCGCGCCGCCCCACCCCGCCCCGCCCTGCCTCCTGAGGGCCCCGGCTCGCCGCAGGACTCTCTCTTCTGGCTTCTGCACCCTCAGCCCCAGCAGCGGGGACACTCCAGGGCCTGGGCCCCCCTGCTCTGCCGCTTCCAGAGCCTCACAACCCTGCCCAGGCTGGTCTAAACCCGGCGGTTCTCCCGGCCCACAGGACTCGCTGCCCAGGGTGCCAAGCTCATTGCCCTGCTCCAGAGCCAGTCTTGCTCACTGTCGAGCCCCTCGGTGGGAAGAGCGTATGTAGTTGCAGTGGCTGGAGGAGACCTGGTGAGACTAGTTGGGCTATGGCACCTTAAATAGACCCCTACTGAGCTCCAGTACTGCACTGGTTCTACAGAAGCCTTGGACACTTGCAGGGCAGTGTACCCGTCTGGGAAGATCATAGAGGTGTTCACTTGCCAGCATGCCATGCACCAGAGCTCATCAGCAAAGCCCAGCTGTGCCGTTTCCCATTGCACCGCTCTGGGTCAGGGAGATCACTGGACCTGAGCTAGACATGCACAGGGGCCCCCATTCCATCATCAGGTCTGCCCAAGATGCCAACAGAGCAGGTGCCTACAGGCAGGTTGTTGCTCATTTGTCTAGTCCTGTCTTTCCCAGGCAAGACACAGCTTAGGAAGGGAAGGGCAAAGAGAAGAGCTTTGGCTGGTTTGGGAGATGTGGGTGAGCAGGAACAGAGCCGGCCCAGACACCCTGGTACTGACCTTCAGGAAGACACAAAGCATGTTCCAGTGCATCTCTGGTCTCTGGCATTGAGAATCTGCACCTGTCTGCCTCTGGGTCCCATCTTTTTGTGTCATGCCAACACAGTGTGGCAAACCTCTGCTTGTTTGTGTCTGACAATGGGTTAGAAGGCAGTGGCAGCCACTATCACCCTGCCTAAATGACTAAAGGGAGCTCCCATCCCTGTACTTCCTCCCCCTTCATCATTTCAAGCACTGCTGTATTCCTCGAGCAGGAGGTGGGTCAAACCCATGTACTACAGAGGCTGGAAGCAGATGCCCAAGGAGGAGAAAGGCAGGGGCATATAGGACCTTCCTCGGCCTCCTGTGCTCCAGTAATCCCAGGCACTTCTCTTTCCCACGCCCATCCAGTCCAGTTTGGAGCCTGCTGAGATCCCTGCACACATCACCCCACTGCAGAGAGCTTCAAAGGTCCCATATGTGGTGCAGCTTCCTTCTTGCATTGTCTGAGCCCTGCACCCAAAAGCTGCACTGAATGGCCTCAGACTTTGTGTGGGAGCAGACACTCAACAGCCCTCTTCCAGCTGCCCCCGTGGGAGGCCCACAGATTGCCTGGAGATGATTTGCTCAGAAGGGCATTTGGGGTGGAAGTCACCCCACAATAACACATCCTGCTTGGACAGAGGGTACTGAGGGTTGGACAGTGTTCCTTTCCACCTCCAGCACTCCTGTGCCCCTATCCATCCTCCTTTGCTTTCCCAGGACAGAGGCCAATGTCCCTGACAATTAAAAGTACTCCAACCCCTTTTCCCTCTTGTTCCATGTGAGTCCTGCCAAGAAGCAGGCATGGGAAGGACAAGATTTGGAGATCAATGCTTCTATGCACAGGGGGATACTGTGCTGGAGGTTAGCAGCCTGAAATGATGACAGAGGCAAGAGAGGAGCCACTGACTCCTTATCTGAGTCCTCAGAACTGGTTCCAAGGACTGCAATGGTTTATTAGCTTTGCACACAGAGCATACCTTAAGACTTAAAGCAGAGACTGGGGCTGCTGCACTGCAGCACAACAGCAAAGACACTACTGAAGTGACCACCACAGTGTCAGGCAGGCAGGCAGCTGGCCCAGAAGAGCCTGGGTCACTCCTGCCAAGCATTTGTGGCTGTACCTAGTGTAGCTCAGGCAGCACGGGCTGGGGGTCTGGCCACCAAGTCACAGCTGTCCTCACAGAAGTCCCCTGTACTACTCAAGGAGGTTCTGTAAAGACAAGCAGCTCCTCCAAGTGATCCCTGGAGCAGCCCAGGCTGGTGCCAAATTCACTGATCCCAACCACGCTGTATCCTTCCAGCTGCATGAGCAAGGAACCGTTGCAGACACCACACCAGCCCAAGTGGAAACACCACAATAAATACATCTAGGGAAATCATGGAGGGAGTTCCCTCCTCCAGGTGAGTCAAGCCCAGATAGTGGGACCCTGTAAGAAGGCTGAGGGCTGAAGCAGCTGGCACACAGCCCACATGATGCAGAGCAGAGAGATGGAGCCCAGGGCTGTGCAGAGGAAAGCCGTGCTGGGTGCTGGCTGGCAGAAGGGGCGGTATGCAAGCTGTGATAGATGCCAGGATGCTGATGAGTTCACAGTCTTTGGGGTCATTAATCAGATCAGAGCTGGATTAAGGTGTCTGAGGTCTGATTAGCTTCATTTCCCACCTCAGGAAGGAGGTAACTCTCTTCCCCATCCATCAGGTCCTCTGGTGACAGCTCACCTGGTTGCTAACTAGATCTGAGGACTGCAATAAGTGAACATAAGCGTGGTCTGGCCCCTTACTTCTGCCCAGTATCCTTTCTCAACGGGAAGGTCTCCACAGAGGATCTAGGGCAACCTGAAATATCACCCACAGGTAGCATACCCTGGGATACCAGCCCAAGACAGCTCATTCCTGCAGCCTGGAGGTGCAGGGCACAGCTGGGCCAGGAGCTGCCCCAGGAAACTATCCCAGGAGTGAAGGTGGAGTGTAAAGGACAGTGTTCCCATCAGGCACCATATTGGTCCCACAGCTCATCCTGTGCTTTTACCTCAGGGCCTCCTCTGCTTACCTTTGCAAGGTGCTCTGTGAAACTCACCCACAAGCAGCAACTTGTTGCTGTGGAAGATATTGGACACATCCAGGACAGATCTCCTGAGCCCCACACATACCTAGATGGACCAGCTCAAGGCCCTGACTCAGCCAGGGTGCTTCTCCCATCCCCACACTCTTGCTGTCTCAAGCCCACCTCACCTACATCTCCATTTGTCCTTTGCCTGATGCACCTCATGTTGACTGGACCTTCAAAGTGCCTCTGCACTTAACCATAGCCTACTCCTGTCCAGCATGTGCAGAGCAGGGGGAGGTCTATGATGCTCAGGCATGGTCCTCAGAGGAGCTCCCTCACCTCTCCAAGAGGGCTCTGATCACCTCTTCCTGGGCAATGGGCAGTACAAGAAGTGTTCACATAGCCCAAGGCTTCCTGGGACTCTGATTTTCCCAGGCATTTTTGGAGGATGCTAGGAGGAAGTTGTTGGCAGACAACTCCAGCTCCAGCCTTGGCCAATCAATCAGACCATGGCACTAAGTGCCCCAGCCAGGCTTTGCTTCAACACCTCCAGGCACAGCCACTCCACCACCTCCCTGGGCAGCCCATTCCAATGCCAATCACTCTCTCTGCCAACAACTTCCTCCTAACATCCAACCTAGACCTCCCCTGGCACAACTTGAGGCTATGTCCCCTTGTTCTGTTGCTGCTTGCCTGGCAGAAGAGACCAACCCCACCTGTTTACAACCTCCCTTCAGGCAGTTGTAGACAGCAATGAGCTCTGCCCTGAGCCTCCTCCTCTCCAGGCTAAACAACCCCAGCTCCCTCAGCCTCTCAAGTTTTGTTCCCTTCTAGTCTTTTCGTACTGAATCATAGCATCATAGAATCAGTCAGGGTTGGAAGGGACCACAAGGACTATCCAGTTCCACCCCCCCTGCCATGGGCAGGGACAGAGGCATGCAGACAAGTTCTCAGCATCTGCAGAGACCCACAGTGCTTCCCATAGCAGCTCACATACTTCCCCAAACTGCTGCCAGCAGTGCCTGAGCCCTCAGGGGAGGGAAAAAAAAAAGCCATGGGTGTCACAAGCAGCGTTTGGGAGCACAGTTCAATTTTACAGCCCTGCCACTTCCTCGCTGTCACCTTGGGAAGCAACGTAACGTCCCTCACAGACCCAACTGCCCCAAGATCAAAGCCAAAGGTGCCGAGGAAAATCCATACCCTGATAAAAAGTGACGGACGGGGACCAGGCTTTCATTTTCCCAGGACTGAGTCTTTGTCATAGAATCAGGCAGGGTTGGAAGGGACCACAAGGATCAGCCAGTTCCAACCCCCCTGACATAGCCAGGGACATCCTACCCTAGAGCAGGCTGCACACAGCCTCATCCAGCCTGGCCTTAAACACCTCCAGCCATGGGGCCTCAACCACCTCCCTGGGCAACCCATTCCAGCCTCTCACCACTCTCATGCTCAACAACTTCCTCCTCATGTCCAGCTTGAACCTACCCACCTGCAGCTTTGCTCCAGACATCAGATGTTTATCCCAAACATCAGGTGAAGACATGTCCTGTGCTAGGCTGTGTCTTGATTTCCACCTAAGCTGTCGTTTGGGCTGTTTCTAGATGCACACTTTAGCATCTTTCTGATGGGTTTGGGTCCCCTCCTGCCTTCAGCTGATGGAAGTTACCTTTGAGACAGGGACCGGTGCAGGAACTTGTGTGTTTAGCCTGTCCCAGAGAGAGGTGGCAGAGAGCCTGATTTCTGTCCAAGTTAAGCTTTCAAGCCTTGAAAGGGCTCCTTGTCCCCAGGATGGCTGATAAGCATTAACTGCTCCCCAGGTCACAGCCCCCTGAGCCCTCTGCTGTAAGGACAGACTGAAAGAGTTGGGGCTGTGCAGGCTGCAGAAGAGGAGGCTCCCAGGTGACCTTCTGGTGGCCTTCCAGGATCTGAAGGGGGCTACAAAAAAGCTGGGGAGGGACTTTTTAGGCTGTCAGGGAGTGACAGGACTGGGGGGAATGGAGCAAAGCTGGAGGTGGGGAGAGTCATTCTGGAGGTGAGGAGGAAGTTGTTGAGCATGAGAGTGGTGAGAGGCTGGAATGGGTTGCCCAGGGAGGTGGTTGAGGCCCCATGGCTGGAGGTGTTTAAGGCCAGGCTGGCTGAGGCTGTGTGCAGCCTGCTCTAGGGTAGGGTGTCCCTGGGCATGGCAGGGGGGTTGGGACTGGCTGATCCTTGTGGTCCCTTCTAACCCTGACTGACTCTGTGAAATTACTTCCCTGTAAGAGACCTCTAATGCAACAACCTTGAAGTCTTTCTCAGGAAGGAGTGAGTTTTGCTGCCCTGGCCCTGCTACCTCAGGTCATCTTGCAGTACTCCCAAGTCCCAAGAGAAATACAGCCCAGAAACATCATCAGTGCTGGAGACACTGACTGTAAGCCTGCTTGCAGGTAGTTTCCCAGCTGCTACCCTATGAGACTGGGTGCAGAAGTGTCCTGCTCTGATCTGTGCTGTGCAGCCTCCAGCCCAGGCGAAGCTGAGCCTCTGATGAGAAGTGCTGGAAGTTAACAGCCCTTGACCTGCTCCAATTTTGGGTGACCCAGTTCTTGTGGAAGCCCTGACTACTGCCCACAGTGGGATGCTGCCCTTGCCCTGCCCCTCACAGGAGGGCCACTCGCTATCTCTGGAGTCTGGGAAGCCAGAGAGAGCTGGTGGGGAAGGTAAACAAACTGCCAGCCCCATGGTGATTTGTAGCTAAATTAACAGCTGAAGTCACCTGTGAGCAGCCCAGGGGTTGTTAACCAACCAGATTATGGGTCTTAATCAGCCCTGCAGTGGCGAGACCTGAGCCCAGCCTGCATCAGACCTGGCACAGCAGGGTACCAGGCTGCTCGGTGGCCATCCCCTGAGGCATTCACCCCACCGTCCTGGGAGCAGATGAGCTGTCTGCAGAGCCACTCAGAGATGTTCACAGGGCTCCTCAGCTGTCTTTAGGGGTCTCTCCCTGCTCTGGTGATAGCAGGACACAAGTACCAGGCAAGCCACCAGAGCCACCTCCCTACCCATTCCCAGGGCTGCTGCTCTCAGTCCATGACCCATCCCATGTCTTATCCCTACCTGCATCCCCTACTGCCTACGTCTGCCTGCTTCTGCCCACCCCAGGGACTTCCAAGCCAACCACAGGTTCCCAAGGGCTCCTCCATCCAAGGACACATCAGCTTCTCCACCTGACAGGTAGGGATCTGTTCTGGAAAGCAGAAATCCACCATGCTTCCACCCCCAGGCCAGTGCCTGAGCTCGGTGGGGTAGCCAGCTGCCCCTGCACACCTTACCCAGCCTGCACACCTTCCTCTGAAGTCAGCCCCCCACATCCCTGCCCCGAGCAAAGGGGTTAACAGGTGAAGTAAACACAGCTCAATCCCTCCTGAATTTGTCTCCTGCAGGGATTTCTGAGCAGCTGTTTGTTTAGCCAAGCAATTCCTCAAGTAAGCAGCCCCATCTCTGGTGGGACATAGCAAAGCTGAGCAGAAAAGCATATTAGTAACTCCCATCATGAAGCAGAGCCATGACAAACCAGCATGGGAATGCTGGCAGGGCAAGAAGGGTGCCTGTCCCCAATAGAAACAGCCAGAGTAGCTCTGAAGGGTCACATCTGATCCCAGCACAGGACACTTCAAAGAGCTGGGACAGCAGCATCCTGCAGGACCAGGCCATATGGCTACAGGTGACAGGCAGGGTCTGCCCTCTCTGTTAGCTGTTGGCTTACCCTCCAGGCATGCAGCAGTAAGCTGCCTGAGTGCTCAGACCTGGGGCCAGGTGGCTTGTCCCGTTGTAAATGCCTGGCTTGAACAGAGAACACTCACTCAGGTCAGGTCTGTTTCTTGCACATACTCAGGTCAGGTCTGTTTCTTGCAATGACCCAGGGTCTAATTTCTAGTTCCATTAGCCCTGACCCTTTTCCTCTTAGATCTATCCTACTGCCCCCCAAATAAGCTATAGCAGCACCTGGGTTCATCCCCAATCATAGAATGGTTTAGGTTGGAAGGGACCTCAAGGATCATCCAGCTCCAACCCCCTGCCACAGGCAGGGACACCTCCCACTAGAGCAGGCTGCTCAAGGCCTCATCCAGCCTGGCCTTAAACACCTCCAGGGAGGAAGCATCCACAACCTCCCTGGCCAACCTGTGCCAGTGTCTCACCACCCTCACTGTAAAGAACTTCCTCCTAACATCCAGTCTAAATCTCCTCTCTTCCAGCTTAAACCCATTCCCCCTAGTCCTGACATTCCCAGACCTTGTCAATAGTCCCTCCCCAGCCTTCCTGTAGGCTCCCTTCAGATACTGGAAAGCCAATGTGTGTCCTCAGCCCAGAGCTTGACTTCCGAGGGGAGAGTTTGAACAACTGACATCTCCACAGCCCAGCATCGCCCGGGAGAGCAGGGAAGTGCCTGAATGGAGACCATTCCTCCTCCTGCTTCCCTGTGCTCCCACAGCCCTTGCCCAGCACATGGTGCCCAGTGCCACGTGTCCCTTGCACTGCTCCTGGCACCTCCCTTCCTGAGCACATCAAGGGATTCCCCCAGCCCTGCTTTTCCTGTCACCTCCAGGATGTTTGTACTTCACTGGGTCTTGTCCCAAGAGTAGAGCTGCTCCCTGGCAGGGAAGGGAGCCAAGGCTGGGCCCCGGGAGGGGTGGGGGAGAATCAGCACAGGGATGAGTGCAGAGTGACACCCCCCCCACGCCCCCCAGCAGCACAGCCTCACCTCTTCCCTGCTAATGGCCTTTCCATGGAGTCAACTCCTAACCTGCTCCCAGGGTGACTGGATAAATCAGCTGCTCCTCCCAGGACCTTGGGTTCTAATTAATGTCAGCTCATTAAGGAGATAACAGACATTTATTACCCTGCCTCCCTGGTTGCTGATTAACTCTTTCCCAAGGTGGGGGCTGTGATGCCGTGGGACATGGATGGCAGGAGAGGCTGATGTCTCAAGAGTGAGATCCAGGGATACTTCAGTAAAGGGGGGGATAGATGGAGGGACAGGCAAGCAGCACTGATAGCACTGCAGGAGGGCCTGAATTAGGGACGGATGGGACCCGGGGGGGGTGATCTCAGGACACTTGAGTGTTATCCAGAAAGGGTTTGGTGGATTTGAGCTTTGAAGGAGCTGCTAAGACTTGTGGGCTCCTCTGGGTTGTCCCCATGGCTTCCAGCATATCTCTGTGCCTCACTGTCCCAAGGTGTACCCAGCCCAGCACATGAGAGAGTGTGGACAAGACCTAGACTCAGCACAAAACCCCTGCACGACCCTAGCCCTCAGCCCCTATTTGGACGAGCTGCCACACAATCCCACAACCAGTGGGAAGCCACAGGCATGTCCTTGCCTCTAGAGTCTAAAGCAGCCCCCCCAGCTCTAGCTCTCTAAGCACTGCCTACGCCAAAGAGCAGGGGAGCAGGATGATTGTTTTTCCCCAGGGCAAGAAGGAGCCTTTCTTTTGCCCTTGGCCTGGGTACAGAGGGTAGGATCAAGGGGGCCGGAAGGAGTACGGTGCCCCCAGCAGTCCAGCAGCGAGCTGCGGGGGTTAATGCTCTCGGTACATCAATCACGCTGCTCGGCGGCTCCCTATTAGCGGGAGCAGCGGCTGGTTAATCAGGCTGAGCGCTTCGGCTCGTTAAGCTGACACCTCCGCCGCAGGAGTGAGACATGGGGGCACGCAAGGTGCCACTTATTTATTTTCTTCTTTCCCAGGGAATATATTAAATAAATTAAATTCCTGGAGCGTTGGGTAAGCGCAGCTCCGCTCTGCGCCTGTCCCGGCTCCACCCAGCTCAGCCGCGGGGAGGGGACCCTCTGCCCCCGGGCTGCGGCAAACGCCCGGCGCTGCTGGGCGGCCCCGGGCTGCCCTCTGCCTGCCCTCTGCCTGCCCTGCCTCCGTGCAATACGTTCCCCGATTTCCCTCCCTGGTCTGTGCCGAGACACCGTTGGGAGTGCAGGAGAACCTGTGGGAAACGCAGACCGTCATTTCCCACGGAAAATCGCCCCTCCGAAAGCTTCCTTGGCTCTGCAGGGAGTGCAGCTCCAGGGCAGCCTCGGGTGCCTCTGGGGCAGCTCCCCGGTCTGGGAAGAGCCAGGGGCTGGATTCAGTCATGGCACCAAGCCTTTTTCTTTGCACTCTAGCACCGGGGACACACTGAGCTAGTGGCAGGCTGGCACTGCAAGGTCCCGTTGCAAGGGGGAGTGCTTGCAGGGAGTGCACTTACTCCCTGTAGAAGTTGAATCTCTGTCACAGGAGCCAGGAGTTTAGCAAAACACCACCACATATCCCAACAGCTTTCATGCCACGAGCAATAGCATCACTGGCACTGGCCTAAAATCATACAGAGCTGAGAGAACAAAGGTCTTTCCTGAAGCATTTCCCCGCACTGGACCCTTCGTCTGTTTCAGCATCAGTCAGTCACCTCTTCAAAATCAAGGGCTGTCCCTGCTGGGCTGTGCTTCCCTCCCTGCTGGGCTGCTCTGCTCCACCTCAGAATCAGCTGCATTTGGGACCTGCTCTGGGTCTGGTTAGGTGACAGGCATAGACAGAAGACTTGCTGCAAATTAGTCGTCAGTCCCTGGAGATGTTTATTTATTGGCTATTTGCAGCTCTTCCCTCCATCATCACCTTTTCCTTCTCCATTCTTCCAGCAAAGTCAGTGGTTGCTTGTCTGATTCTGCTCTTCCACCCCACCTCATCTCATAGAATCAACCAGGTTGGAAGAAACTTCCAAGCTCATCCAGCCCAACCTAGTACCCAGCCCTGGCCAATCAACCAGACCATGGCACNACACCTTCCAGCACCTCAACATCTCTCTTGAATTGAGGAGCCCAGAACTGGACACAGCACTCAAGGTGTGGCCTGAGCAGTGCTGAGCACAGGGGCAGAAGAACCTCCCTTGTCCTGCTGCCCACACTGCTCCTGAGCCAGCCCAGGATGCCATTGGCTCTGCTGCCCACCTGGGCACACTGCTGGCTCCTCTTCAGCTACTATTTACCAACATCCCCCAGGTCCCTCTCTGCCTGCCTGCTCTCAGCCACTCTGTTCCCAGCCTTTAGCGCTGCTTGGGGTTGTTGTGGCCAAAGTGCAGAACCCTGCCCTAGGCCTTGTTCAGTCTCATCCCATTGGCCTCTGCCCACCCATCCAGCCTGGCCAGGTCCCTCTGCAGGGCTCTCCTGCCCTTCAACAGCTCCACAGCTGCTCCTAGCTTGCTGTCATCTGCAAATTTACTGCTGCTGGACTCAATCCCCTGCTCCAGATCATCAATAAAGATATTGAACAGGACTGGTCCCAGCACTGATCCCGTCCCCTCCCCTGCCATCATCCCTGTTCCTTCACAACTCTTCTTCATTTAAGGAATGGGCTCACTCTTTGCTGGTGGAAGGCTGAGTCCCTAGAGGTTAGTGAAGAATTAGAAATGATTTAATTTACCTCCCTATTCGGGCTCTTTGATGAGCTGAAAGGCTCCTTGTCAGGCAGCAAATCCATCTTCCTCCAGCCTTACATCAAATTTCATTCACTAATTAGAAACTCCTGCCCCAGAGCATGCTGCCCCCACCCCAGCCACCCCTTCTCCCCACCAACACCATTATGAAAATAAATCGTTCCATTAGCTGCATTGTTGTGGCTGTGGGGCCCAGCACTGGGAGTTATTAGAGCAGGGAGGAGGGCACTGGATGAAGACAAATGATTTATTAAGGAAAAGGACCCTGATTAGATTCTTACTCATCGCCGGTGCTTGGGTGCATACTCACACACCCCTCTCTGTCCAGGGCACCCCAGACCCACTCATGGAAGGTCAGCTCCAGATGGCTCCAAGGTTTTCCCCTGGGGCCATATCCTGCTGGCTGCTCCCACAGCACTGGGAGCCACCCCCCAGCCCCCGCTCCCCCTTCATACTGGAACTGTGCACAAGGTAACAGCTGATGCCTGCCTCCAGATTCCCAGCATGGTCCTCATCTGCCCCTGCCTACTCCTCCCTTGTACAGACGATGGGGGACCACCAGCATCACCCCCTGCAGAGGGGATGTGCAGTAGGGAGGTGACTCTGCCTCTGTGCTCAGCACTGCTCAGGCCACACCTGGAGTGCTGTGTCCAGTTCTGGGCTTCTCCATTGCAGAGAGATGTTGAGGTGCTGGAAGGTGTTGAGAGAAGGGCAGCAAGGCTGGGGAGGGGCCTGGAGCACAGCCCTGTGAGGAGAGGCTGAGGGAGCTGGGGGTGTGCAGCCTGCAGAAGAGGAGGCTCAGGGCAGAGCTCATTGCTGTCTGCAGCTCCCTGAAGGGAGGCTGTAGCCAGGTGGGGTTGGGCTCTGCTGCCAGGCAAGCAGCAACAGAAGAAGGGGACACAGCCTCAAGCTGTGCCAGGGGAGGTCTAGGCTGGATGTTAGGAGGAAGTTCTTGCCTCCTCTTCTGCAGGCTGCACACCTCCAGCTCCCTCAGCCTCTCCTCACAGGGCTGTGCTCCAGGCCCCTCACCAGCTTTGTTGCCCTTCTCTGGACACCTTCCAGCACCTCAACATCTCTCTGGAATTGAGGAGCCCAGAACAGGACACAGCACTCCAGGTGTGGCCTGAGCAGCGCTGAGCACAGAGGCAGAAGAACCTCCCTTGTCCTGCTGGCCACACTGCTCCTGAGCCAGGAACAATTCACAGCGAACCTCCTGTTACTGTCACAGGGCAGGTTGTGGGGTCCTGTTTGGACCCAGAGCTCCCAGGAAATGCAGACAAGTCTCCTGTCTTGTCTGGAAAAAATATCCCACCTCAGTGGGGAAGGTTCAGCCTTGCAGTCCCACAGCATCCAAATCCTGCTGTCGTCTCCTGCCCACACCGCACAAGGGTGCGGTTCCCCACAAACAGGAGATGGTTTTGGGGTGCTCTGCTCCCACTTCGTGAGCCTCAGCGCTACGCTCTGCTCCTCGCTGGGACCACAGCTTGCTAGCCTGAAGCTGGCAGCAGGGTTGGTTGCTGCTGCCGTAGCAGAAGGCCACAGACAGAAGGACAGACGGGAGAGGCGGGGACGCTGCTCTCTCGTTAACAGCAGCGGAGCCTGTAGCCTTTTCAAGGCTGTGAATGGTGGGTGGAACCTCTCCTCCCCTCAATTAGGGCCGGGGGTGTTGGCGCTGGTTTAACACGCTCAGGCGGGGCTGGAGGGGACACACACTACCCCAGATGGGAGCATGTGGGGAGGTTTCTCCTTCCACCACATGCCCTTCCTGTCCCTCCCGCCCACCATTCACATGGTGATGAGGACAAATTGATGGAGAGACATCCATTGTGGTACTCTCCAGCCCAGCCCTTCTGCCGGCCACCCACCGGCATACCCATCCATCACCACCTATCTAGGGCTCCCCCTACCCAGGACTGGCACCCTGGGAGATGGGGCTGCTTCAGACGCCCACCAGCAGTGAGACAGCTCCCAGACAGTCCTGGATCTCCTGCAACTGAGCGACAAGAAAGTGGGGGACATCCAGGGAAGGAAAAGCTGCCCATAAATCCTGCCTGTCAGCTGGACATCATTTTGTCCTCACCATACTCACCATGAGACTGCATGGGACAAGGGGAGAGTTATTAGGGGTCAAGGGTGGGGGGGAGGGACTGGATGACATTCATAGGTCACTTCCAACCCAGACCATGCTATGATTCTATGATAGGGCTTCAGAAAGACCCGTAGAAGCCTATTTTTGGGTGTCCTCCCTTCCTCTCACCACCCTGGAGCCAGGACACCCCTATTTTCCCCACGTCTACCCCAAAGCAACTCCCCAGTATGCTTCAGCATCTTCCTAATGGGGCAAAGAGTGGTTGTCCCATACTCACTGACAGCCTGGTCCTGTAGATGGGCTGCCCACGACCTTATGGGGCACCCCAAAGGGTGCATCCTCTCTCCATGCACCCATTGCCTCCAGCTTCCCTCCCTCTGCCTGTGATGGCAGCCTGCTTGAAATTTCACTCTATAAAGCGTCTCTCGAAAGCCTGACCCTGTGGCCTCCCTGGGGACCAATTTGTCCTTCTCTGTAATAAGAACCTAATTAAATTAGCTCAACCGCCTCCCAGAGCCCTTAAATTAGCCGTGGTGATGAGGACCCTTGCTGACAGCCTGCTGCTGAATTGCTCCACACCTGCCGTGCTGCAGGCTCCGGGGAAAGTGCCGGAGGAACCCTGCTCCCCAGCCCCTCCAGCAAGAGCAGGGCAGGGCAGGGCAGCTGTGGGGTGGGTCAGTGGCTGCACAGAGGAGTGCACGGGTGGGAGAAGTGTGGGGAGGTTGCCTGGCGCTCTGCCTGGTGGTCTTCCCTTCTGTGGGCATAGGGATGGGATAGAGTAGGGATAAGGCTAGCAAGTGGCAGGGGGACAGAGCCACCAGTGACAGTAGAAGCCCTGTGTAAAGGGTCCAGGGTCCCCCTCTGGCAGTGCCAGGTTAGTGGGTGTTAGCTTGATAGAGATGGTGCAGGAGCATGTCCCAGCACAGCTGGATGCTGGGGCACAGGGCTCAGACTGGAGTGAAAAGCTGTCCTCGGCAGTTCCAGGGTAGGTCTCCTTCCTGCATCCTGCCCCACTTGCCTTAGTCTCCAAGTGGCCCCAGTGGCAGCCTGATCCCTTGTGGACTGGGTCACTCATGCAGCCTCCAGCTGCCCACCTCCCCAGGGTACAGGAGAGTGGCAAGGGAGAGCTTACCCTTATTAGTGAGGGGTGCTGGGATGGCCAAATCTTGCTCCCAGACAAGTGCAGGATGCCCTCTAGCCTTGCCTGCCCTGTTTACAATGGGAAGTAAGCCCAATCCCTGCCTGATCTCCCCACACCAGAGCTGGGAGCACCTGCCTGGGAGACGATGACTTTACTGGGCCATGTCCCACCAGAGGTACATCAGCAGGGAGACAAAAGCACACCTTTCACCGGCCACACTTGTGCTCTCTCCCTTTGCCCTGGACAGCAACCACCACCAAAACTGTGCTTTAAAATAATCTTTAAATATTTTTTTTCTTTTTTGTTTAAAAAAAAACCAAAACAAAACAAAAACAACCAAACCAACCAAGAAAACCCCAAATCACCTCCCCCCCACCCCGAGGCAAAGAGCTTTCCCCTCCCACCCGCTCCCACCTCACCCACACTGCTTCCCATCTATGGTACATACAAAGAGCAGATAAATAAATAAAGAGGCATGATGCTGCTTGGGGGGGATGTGGGTCACAGCCTCCCCCAGTCCCCTCATCTTCACTAACACAGAGCTTAGATGAGGTCGAAGCTCTGGCTTGGATTTGGGAGTGGAAATGTGGCTGCAGGACTGATGGGGCTCCCCCAGGTCCTGGGAGCAGGTCAGCAGCAATGAGTTGTCCTGAGGGTTTAGGGTGCTGGGGGAGCAAGGAGGTCAGACCAGATAGGGTCTGAAGTTTGAAGAATCTTTCAGCCTTGGGGTGTGAAAGGAATGGCTTTGGGATGAGCCAGCTCAGGGTGGGATGGTGGGAAGATGAGGGAGGGAAGGAAGGCTTTCTCTTCAGCCACTTGACTCCCCCGGCTGTGGCTGGCTGGGGCTGTGGCCCTGGCTTTCCCTGTCCCTGCTCCACCAGTGTGTGCCTCTCCCCAGCTGGTACTTGCACCCTCTGCACTTGCATCCTCCTGCCCTCCCATCTGCCTCCACAGCCCCCTCTTGCCAGCCGGAGCACTTCATGCTGTCACAGCGCCCCCCATGGGCATGACTGGTCGGGTGGCTATGGCACTGGCTTTGGGCAGAGCTTGAGGTCCCCACTCCCCAGTCTCTCGCTGCAGCAGCACTTGCGTCACTAAGTCAGAGGCCACAGCCGCCCCCTTCCAGCTCTGCCCGTGCTTGGGCACCCATAGTCAAGGCAAGACATAGTCCCAGTACCTGGGTCACCTTCCTGCAGCTGTCATGTCCCAGAGGTGGGAATAGCATCACACATACTTCTGCCCAGAAAAGGGCCGTGGGCTCCCTCTCCCAAAGCCTCCCTGTCAGGTGCAGGCAGGCTGGAAGCCCTGTGGGAGCAGCCTGCAGCCAGGGGCTCTCTCCTCTTCCTGCTCCCCCTTGTTTATAAGACCTCCTTTGTTAGCTAATTCTGCACACACACACTTCACACACGCACACAAATAGCAGCATCTGGATCTACCCAGGGGCACCCCCGTGTTCAAGGGGCACCCTTCGTGTCACTTCCCTTCCCCCAGGCACAAGGAGTGAGGAGGGGGCAGTGGGCACAGAAGAGGCACAGCAAGGAGTCACGGTGCTCCCCCACCAGGAGGTGGACGTGCACCAAGCAGGTAGGGCTGGAGGCAGCTCCCCACGGGCACTCAGCTTTGGGAGGGGGCGCTGGCCCCCGACGAGCCACCCTGCAGCCACCACCTCCACCAGCAGCGCTGGCCACAGCCAGGGTGCACCCTCAGCTCTCTGCCCGGGGTACCTCCAGTGGGTGGAAGCTGTCGGGGGGCAGGAACAGCCTGCCCAAGCGGTAGAGCAGCCACGAGTACCAGTGCACACCATCCCCCTGCGTCCCTGGCCACCCCACCAGGCCGTGGTAGAGACGGAGCGGCCAGAAGGCCATCTGTGCCAGACGGTGCTCCTGCACCAGGGCAAAGCAGGAGGCCACCATGCCATCTACCACCAGCGTCCCGTGCCGCGTCAGCGGGGCATAGGCTCCTACGTCCCTCCGGTCCCGCACCCCCACCACCTCAGCGGGCTGCAAGCCACCTCCCCCTGCCACCACCAGCACAAACTGTCCAGGGCGCACACGGCTGGCAAAGGTGGGGTGGAAGCGGGAGGCTGGCGCTGAGGCGTTCTCAGCCACGAAGAGCAAGTGGGTGGGCGTCAGGGCCAGGCGCCGGGGCGGCTCCCGCGTCTCGATGACGTGGAAGGAGGTGAGAGCCCGAGGCTCCTTGTCCAGGAAAGCCAAGAAGTCACTGTAGGTGGGTCTGCCTGCCCCGTCCATCGCCAGCACCCGCTGGCCCGGGCGCAGCGCCCACAGCGGCGTCTGGGCACCATCCTCCAGCGTCGCCAGCGCCCGCCCGGGGAAGCAGCCCCCTGTCTTCGCAGCGGCCGAGTGCTCTGCGCGAGGAGAGAGAGGACAGGAGGGTTACCCATCTGCCAGACCCCCAGCGTCACCCTTTCACGATGCATAGACCCTGTGAGGCTGCCCAGCTTTGCCCACCCGACAGCAACCCCGAATATGCATGTCCCTCACACACTGCCAGCCACCAGCCCAGCCTCCCTGGGCGCCTGCTTCCCCAGCCACTGTGTCACGGAGGATTAGAGCTACACACTGCAACACCTCCTCCCTGTTGCGCCGCCTGAGCACTGGGACCGCTCACGCAGAGCCACATCCTAAACTCCACCCGGCAAAGGGAGCAGGGAGGAGACACAGACCCAAAATGTGGAAGGCGGTGTCAAAGGGCACCTGAAGCTTTTTATGGGAGGCAGAGCCCTAAGCCGGGGAAAGGCTGAAGAGCACAGTGCCCGGTCACACTCTGCATGCCCATAGAAGCTTCACTCCCTGCAATGCTGGGTGCTGCTGGGCAAGATGCCACAAGGAATGGCACAGAGTGCCACGTCCTCCCGCTCGGCCCCACAGCACCTGCAGCACCTCTCCACCCCAGACGCAGCTCTGCTCCCTTCTGCCAGCTCACCACTGCTGCCAGCAGACTTCCTCTCTGAGCTGCAAGGGGATGGCCTGTGGCCATCATCAGGCAAAAGCCACCAGCCTCACGGTCAGGGCTTTGCGAGTGGCTGACACACAGTAAAGCATCCCAACTCTCTGGCACATGTCCCCTGGGATAGTGGCACAGCAGCAATATCCTTCCACAGATGAAAAGATGCAGCAAGTCACCAAGGGTTAACAGGGGCCCTTCCTGGCACTTAGAAGGGTAACTCTAGCTTGCCAAGGAAGGACAGGTAGCTCCCTCAGCAATCCCCATCTTAGTGTCTATGTGTTGCCTTCCCACCACCCGCCACAGGCATCTCATCCAGTGGTCTGTTCCTGCCTGCACACACTCCCAGACTCAAACTTCCAGATTCCCTTAGAGTCCTCTCCCAGCTCTGAAGCGTCCCCCACCCAGATGGCACTGCCACCATCACTCCCCAGCTTTGGGCAGAACCAAATCCCAGCCCCCGGGCCCATGAAGAGAGGCATCCATCTCTGGGACAGAATCCTTTTATTGCTCAGATGAGGTGCAGTAACAGCCCCACACCTGCCCCTGAGGCCAGACCCCAAATCCTGCACCCTTCACCCTCAGACAGGCAGCAGAGCCATGGGGAGGAACTGGCAGGAGGGCAAGAGGGGCGCCTGGCAGAAGCTGGGGCATAGAGGGGTGCACAGGTGCAGGGAGGGCCCAAGGAGATGCAACACATACAACAGGCCATGTGCCATCCATACCAAAACAAAAAGCCATTTACGAAGAGGCAGAGGCAGCCTGGATGCCCCTCTGTACACAGCTGCAGGGCTGCCCCTCTGTACACAGCTGCAGGGCTGCCCCCACCCTGTACACAGCTCCGGGGCTGCCCCTCTGTACACAGCTCCAAGAGGGCTTAGGATATGCACCCCACAGCCTCCACTGCACACTCTTAGGTTCCCCATGGCCTCAGGAATAAATATAGGGGACTCAGGCCCCTAGGGAGATGCCACAGAGTAAGGGGGCTGCAGCCAGCCTCCAGCGCCCTCCAGGGCCTCGGGGCCCTGGTCTGCTGCCTAGGTGATGGCAACCCTCTTCATCTGGTCCAGGATTCAAGTCTGGTCCAGGATTCAAGTGCCTTCATCCTTCTCCGGGGACACAGGCCCGCTCCTCTGGCCAGTCACAAGGCTGTGAGATGATGCTTCTTGCTTCGGAGCCTGGCCTTTTTCCTCTGGCCAGCCCCACAGCGTGCCCCGGGGCACTGGAGCCCTGGTCCTTCGCCCACGTTTTGTCCCTCTCCTGTGGAGGCGCGTCGCTCCCTCTCCGCGGCGCGGTCGGACCATCTCCATCGCCGGCCGGCATTGCGCCCGTCCTGGCATCGGCACGGGGAGCGGGGTCAGCGCGGGGGGCCAGGCTGGCGTCGGGGGGTGTCGGGCCGCTGGGCGCGGGCTAGGGCAGGACAGGCAGAGTGCGCTAGGAGCGGGGCCCTGGGACGAGAAGCGGGGCGGCACCGGCGCAGCAGCCTCGGCAGCACGGCGGCACACGGGTGCGTGGGCTCGTCAGCGGGCACGTCTGCGGGCTTCGCTGTGCGCGCATGCTGCGAGCCGCAGCCCTGCCCCGTGCGTGTGCGAGTGCCGCCGGTGCGGGCGCGGTGCCGGGGGGCTGTGCTCGCAGCCCAGGCCGCCTCCATAGCCGGGACAGTCCCTGCCCAGCCGCGGGGCCGGTGCCGTGCGCGGGCTGCTGCTGCCCTCTGCCGGCCGCAGCCAGAGCTACCGCGCAGGCGGAGCT
Organism: Tricholaema leucomelas; assembly: GCA_013400475.1. Lineage (NCBI taxonomy): Eukaryota > Metazoa > Chordata > Aves > Piciformes > Lybiidae > Tricholaema lacrymosa > Tricholaema leucomelas. Next base: position 135,851 of record WAAF01000836.1, on the reverse strand, counting down.
GGGGCCGCAGCATCCCGGCAAGGCGGTTCCGCCCCGGGCTGGGGCAGGTTGTACCTGACACGATCTCGTACCGGCGACGGGCAGGGCCTGAAAACAACCTCCCCACACGCACACTGCACCGCACCGCCAGCTACGGTAGCGCCACGCACTCCAGCCCGGCTGCACCCTAGCTCTGCTCCCCTCCACAGAAAAGGCTGCACAGCAATGAGCTCATCCCACGGCATCCTAGCCCATCCCTGCCTGGATGTCTCTGTCCTCAGCCCTCGATGCTGCCGTGGTAGCAGAAACCCCAGAGCAGCTGGCAGCGGAGGAGGGCAGGGATGGACGGGGCTGAGGAATCCTGGCAAGGTAGGGGCAGGGGAGACAGATGTGATGGGCAGACTAGGAGGACAAGCTGCAGCAGAAGGAACTGTGAGGTGAGGAAAAGAGGTGGATAGAGAGGCTGGGTCAAGTTGCAGGTCCGCAGGAGTTAGATGGGGCGTTTGCCCCGTGGCACTGCTGCCCACGGGTGTGTGACTCACTTCCCACTGGGTTTCCTACGCTATGCAGGGAAATCTGGCTTTGAAAGCCAGCACCGCCCAGTGCCAGCCAGGCTACCCAAGCATGCCTCAGCAGGGTAGCTGACCCCTAGCTCTGCTCACTGCCCCCAACACCAGCCTTACCTGACTTGACGGAGCAGTGGATGTGTGCCTTGGACTCGTAGTAGACCCAGTCAAAGCCAGCTTCCACGGCCAGGCGAGCCAGCATGCCATACTTGTTACGGTCCCTGTCGGAGGTGGTGATGTCCACAGCTCGGCCCTCATAATGCAGCGACTCCTCCGAGTGATGCCCATCCTCATCCCAGCCCTCCGTCACCCGCAGCTTCACCCCTGGCCACTGGTTCATGACAGAGATGGCCAGGGAGTTCAAGCGGTCCTTGCAGCGCTGCAGGGCAGAGAGGCAGAGTCAGTGACAGGTTTTTGGAGGGGCTGCTTAGCTGCCTAGCTGGCAGGTTGCATCTCATCTTGCTTCTGCAAAACCTGTTGGAGTTTTCAGAGCCTCTGGGGGCAAGTCCAGCAGAGAGAGACACGGGAATATCAGGTGCCTTGTCTATTCCATGACCTCCACACTCCTCACCATGCCTGCTACCCCACTGTTTGACACACTATCTCCCACCTCAGCAAGACTGCCACCTCCTCCTCCATCTCTCCCCCCAGTTCCAGGCTCAGTCTACACCTTGTTGGGCAGCACAGCCTAGGCTGAGGTGAAATATCTTCTACTTGCAGGACACCTATCACACAAGCAGGGAAACTGCCCTACCTCATCCTCCCACCACGGTCCTCCCCAGCAAGCAGAGAGTTGTTGCCAGCCCAAATGACTAAAGGCCTAAAAACCAGCCACTGTGGGGGACATTTCCACACGAGTCCCAGTCCAGTCCTGGAACTCCCCACCACAGGGCTGTGAGACACAGTCACAGCCAGCGTGAGCCAGGGCTATAAGACCTGATGCTGGCCACACCCCAGGCTCAGAAATGCCCCAGCACTGCTTCTGCAGAGAGCTATCCCTCTCAGAAATGTGGGCCCCCATCCTGTCCTCAAGCACCTGTTCCCATGCTGGGGAGGTGGTGCTGCTGCCCTCAGAGAAACCCACTTACCCTTGGCAAGGCCCTGGGAAGGGCAGTGCCAGGCAGGCCTTTGCCCCACATGGGGTGGAGGAGCACCTCTGCCCTCATCCCACACTCCTTGGGTGTGGGGAGATAAGCCAAGAAAGTGTTGGACAAACAGTTGCCAGGTGAAGGGAGGGAGGGGAGCGACTTTTGTCCCCATCCAACACCGCCATGGTGCCATTTGGCATGCGACACAAGCAGCTCTCAAGGTCCCTAGCCCCACAGGGATCCCACAGAGCAGGGCAGTAAGGGGGTTCAGGGATGAGGGCAGGTAAGAGAGTCCCTGATATCTCTGTACACACACACCCCCAGCCATCACTCCAGGCATCCTCTTGCTACTCCCATGCCAGCACCCTGATCTGGGCACCCCTCCTGCCATCACTGCCAGCCTTTGTGTCCTCCAGGGGCACCTTGCCCACATGCAAGACCTTCCAACCCCTGTCCCCAGGCAGGGACACTTCCTGCCACCAGCCCCTGGGGCAGAGCTCTTCTTTCCTAGCAGAACCCACCTGGGCTGCCTTGTGCCCTGCATGTGCCTCTTCCAGCGCATCCTCAGCCCAAAGGTGCCACTCTTTTCCCTCCCTGCCCAGAACAGTCCCCATCTGCCTTACCAGCTGGGCTAACAATGTCAGGCAGGGTCCCGGAGCACTCTGCTAAGTTGGGTGGCTCTGCCTGTGCCTATGGTGGCCAGCAGGTGTCAGAGCACGGGCAGAGAGCGGGCAGGGACCGGCAGGGACCAGGTACCGGCGGGCAGGAAACGGGGACTGATGGGCGAAGAGGGTCGGGGAGGGAGCAAGTACTAACGGGTGGGAAACAGACACAGGTAGCAGCGAGCAAGGAGCTGAAATGGATATAGACAGGCAACAGGCAACAGGCAACTCTGAGGAGGGAGCAGGCAGGGGTGAGCAATTATCAGCAGGGAGCAGCCAGTGATAGGAAAGGGCAAGCAAGTGGGGGTGGGCAGAGAACAGGCACAGGAGGCAGGGAGGAAAAAGAACAAGCAGGAATGGCAAAGGATGGGCAAGGAGCAGGCAGCAATGGGCAGAAAGAGAGCATGAGCAGAAGGGAGCAGGCACAGATGGGCAAGGAATATGTAGGGATGTGTAGAGGCTACCTGAGAGCTCTGATGCCTTCACAAAGAGGTAGACAGGGACCGAGAAACCCATGGGCCTGGGCTGTCTGCTTACTGGGAGCTGCAGGGAGAGCCCACCTCTTCCTCACACACAGCCCAGAGAGGCTGCAGCATCCCTGGGGACCAGGGCGACCATGTTTGCCTGAGGGCAATGATCCCTCTATGGCCTGGAGCCAAACGCAAGATCTTGCAAGGTGACCACAAAGATGTGGAAATGCCACCACAGTCCAAAGGCCCTACGGGGCCCAGGCTGGAGTGACAAGTCCAAGCTCAATCATGTGTCAATGAGCCTTGGCCACAGCTCAGCAGCCCCAGTGCTGTTCTGGTGTCCAACTGGGTATAACAACAGGTATATGTCAGAGTCTGGGAGCAAGGTGGGTAGTCACAGCGTGTGAGGGGGAGAAACAGCTTGCCCCTGTAGTGGCACTGGTGACTGGGCACTTCCAGACCACAGGCAGAACAGTGCCCCATCCTACCATTTTTAGCTGATTGGCCCCATGCTGTCCCATGCACATCGCAGTGGACACCCTGGGGATGCTGGGCTGGGCTGAGCAGAGATGTTCTCTCTACCAATCTGCATTGGCATGTCCTTTCTCCTGTCCAGAACGAGAATGGGATTGGGACTTTAGGGAAGGCAGCACATCTGGAAGGAAGGGAACAGCACCAAAATGGAGCAGAGTCAGCTATGGCTCCAGGGCTGAGGGGAGGCACACAGGATACTCAGGTGTGACCACGGTCTCAGCAGAAGGGCTGGGGATGAAGTGTGCTTGGCCACAGGTTATCTTCATGTCCAGAGCCCGGCCAGGAGAAGGGGAGTCCCACAGGCATCTTCCTCACAAGGTGAGGTTTCTCCCAGAGGAAGCCAAGAGTCCTATCCCAAGAACTCCTCAAGAAATTCCTCAGCATTGCAAAGCTGGTGTCTGTGCCAGCTTAGACTAACTGTAGCTGCAAGGGGTGATGGCTAGAGTGAGGAGAACTTTGGGACTGGGACTCCGTGAGAGCTGGGGGCCCTGGACATTCCTGGGCCAGGCTTCTGGGGAGAGGTGAGGCAAGCTCTACCTCCAGCCTTATCTCAGCACCTCCGAGTGGGACCAGCAAGAGCAAACACACTGGAATTCTTGAGGAAGATGAAACGATAAAGGAAAGGCAGGTAGAGAGCAGTGCTACCCACCCCCTAAAGCAGGCGGCATCTTCCGGCTGCCTGGGACACCCAGACCCTTGGACTTGGGGAAAGAAAACAGGTTTAAAGTGAGTCAACAGCAGTAAAAGCCAGTGCACTGGGGGAAGGGACAAGGAGTTGGGTCAATGGCCTTTCCCAGTCTGCAGCAACACAGGCTATGGTGGCACAGCCAGAGCTCCCACGTCTGGAGGTGTCTCACACACCCAGGCGGCACAGGACAAGCCCAGGGGGCTGTGGAATGGCAGCAAGATACCAGAAGTCATGACACCTCTATAGCAATGGGGGCAATTCCCTGCAGAGCTGCCCAAGGCACCACGGTACCCATCTGTGTATGGATGTGTGGTGCTTAGGGACCCTGCTGGGATAAGAGCTCTCATTTGAGCACCCCAAGAAGGCAGGGAGCTGCCAGGTACCCTGCCAACAAGGCAGTGGGACAGCAGGGAGTGTGTGGCACAGAGCTTCTGAGACATCCTCTCTCAGGGGTGGTGAGGGGCACTGGCTAAGTTAGGGCAAGGTGGTGAGAGCGTTCTCAAGGACAAATGTGGCCAGAAGCTCTCTCCTGCCTGCAGCTTGAGCGATATGATGTCACTTACTGCCCTAATGCACAGACCAGTGGAGCTCACTGCTTCCTTAAGAATACCTGAAGCTGTTTACAGAGGATGCCAAGTCCCAGAGCTACAGCTGCCCACAACCATTACTTGTGCAACTCCCCAAGCCTCGTGCTGCTTCACAGGGGGTCTCAGTCTCTCTGCTGCAGTCCCCAGAGAAGAACCACCTGGACCGTAGCACCTGCCCTGAGGCACCTGCCCCTGGGGTATGTGGGATTGCAGAGCTGTCAACCCAGCACCCAAGCAGCTTCTTCTCTCCTTGTCACCAATACCTCGGTCAGAAAGCATGACTAGAGCCCCACTCTGTGCCTAGCACCACAGCCACCCACGCTCACCCATCTGCCAGCCTCGGACCCGGGGGTGCAGTGGTCATTGGGGCAGCCCTGGCTCGCACCCGCCTCCCCCGGGAGCTTGCTCAGGCTGTCTTACAGTGCTGAGGCTGGTGGCCAGGTTCCTTAGCAAGGCCGTGTGGCTCCTTATCTGCATTCCTGAAACCCTCAGGCATTCTCCTGGCAATATTAAAACACAGAGTAACCTTCGTCCAGCATCACCCCCACCTTCCTAAGCTGCCGTCCGCTGTCTGTGTCCCACTCCTCCCCCCCCGCTCCTTCCTGCTGGCATCTGTAAGCTGGCTGCAACAGGGCACTTGCAATAACAGGTTGCCTCCGTTCCCGAGCGCAGCAAGCATACCCCATCGGGCATCCTTCACCATCCCACCTGAGGCAGGAGAGAATAGGGGGCACTGAAGGCACGGAACAATGTTTTGGAGACAGAGTGGGGACAAAGTCAGCCAAGATGCTCTTGAAACCCAGCTTGTGACTCTGCCTGCTCCCCTCCCTGGCAGCACACCGTGCTCTGCTCTGTCCCTCAGCTCCAGTGGGCAGGCTGTCTGTTCTGCCAGCCGGCAGACAGAGAGGAGAGGCAGGATGGGTGCAGCGGGGCAGGCTGCTATCCTTTCGGGGAATAGCACGGCACAACACTACCGGCCTGGGGGTGGGTTGGCAGGATGCTGCCGGATCGGGGATCGTTGTGCCATGGCTCAGGGGACACTGCTGCCAGCTTGGAGGGCAAGCTACTGCCATCTCATGAGGTTGGAAGACGTGGGTTGGGAGATAGCAGGGCAGGGTGCTGTCAGCTTGAGGCGCAGTAGACATGGGTGCCACGGACCTGCCCCCTCGGGGACGGGGTGCTGTAGGCTCCGGGAACGGGATGCTGCCGGCTGCAGGAGCAGTGTGCTGCCGTATCAGACGCAGCGTGCTGCCGGCTCCAGAGCGCCTAGTCCAGAAGGCAGAGCTTTGCGGCGCCCGAAGACGTGACCGCGCTGCACAGTCGGCAGCCCGGGCCGGGCACCGGGATGCCTGGGTCACGACGGGGAAGCCGTAGCATCGTATCCCCCGCTGATGCCACGAGAACGGGGCGCGGGGTAGTTCGGGGCAGTGGCGGTGCCGGCAGGTGCCCGGCAAGGGAGTAGAAGCGGGTGGGAGGCGGCGAGGCCGTACCTGGGTCATGAGCCGGTCGGCGCCGGTGTTCTCCTCGTCCTTGAAGATGATGTCGGGGTTGTAGTTGGGCGTGAGCTCCTTGAAGCGCTCCGAGTTACGCGCGATCTTGCCCTCGTAGCGGCCGCTGGCTCCCAGCGTCTTCTCAGGGACGTTGGGGCTGAACTGCTTGTAGGCAAGCGGGATGAGCTTGCGGGGCGGGCGGCGGCGGCTGCCCACCACCCTGCCCGGCCCGCAGCCCCGCACGGTCGGCGCCAACAGCAGCGCGCACCCGCTCAGCAGCAGCAGCAGCCGAGCCGGCTTCATGGCGCGCCCGGCGGCCCCGGGGCGGCCCGGGGGACCGGCGGCTCCGGGGGCCCCGCTAGGCTCGGCCGCCTCTCCCGCCGCCCGACCCGGGGCTCCCCATGCGGCGCGCAGCCGGCGGGCAGGTGCCGGTGCCGGTAGCGGAGGTGGCAGTGGCGGGGCACGGAAGCTGCCCGGCGCGAGTGCGCCCCGGCTGCCCGGTGCGGCGGGCTGGCGTCGGCCCGCTCTGAGCTGCCGTGGCCCGGCGGCGGCAATAAATAGCGAAGGGCCGTTTGTTTTGGCAGGCGAGCGGCCGCTTGCGGGGCGCAGGGCTCGGTGCTTGCCGGAGCCCCCCGCGGTTTGAGCCTCGGCGGTCAGCGCGGCGGGGCTAGAGCCGGAGCCGCTGCTGCCTCCGCTCCCTGGGCAGGAGTGAGAGGGGAAATTGAAGAGATCCGGGACCGGGAACCGCCAGGACCGCACCCTGCCTGTGTCCCAGCCTCTCAGTGCCCTCCCTCTCTCGCCTCCTCCCCGCGGAACCTGCCCCAGGCCGTCCGCAGCCTCCTCCCCCGTCCCGGGCCGAGCCCCGCAGCCCACCCAGCCGGTGGTGCCCGCTGCCACCTGCCCCCCGGGGCAGCGCCGCCGCCCCGAGGTGTCCTCGGCCTGTCGCACACCCTGCACCCCTCAACGCACCACGGGGCCGTCCCGTGGGCACGAGGCAGCACCCCCGGGGCTCCGGCCCCCACTGCGCCGCCTGCTCGCCAGGGGCCCGGGCCTGCGGGCGGGGATCAAACAGAGCAGGGAGGCAGCTGGTTGAAATTTAACCACAATATTCTCGCTCCCCATTGTTTCCAGGGAGGCCCGATATTTCCACAACAGGATTATGGCATCTGATTAACTCGCTGAGACAACAATGAGGGGCTGGGATGGGCTTCCCCTTCTAGCTGCCAAAAGGGGAAAGTAAATACAACACCCTGATTTCAGGAGCAAGGGCTCGCAGGGCCCCCCTGATTCTCCCCCAGCTATGTGCCGGGGAGGGATCTGGCATGGCTCTGCTTGCACCCCGTCAGGCTCCCTAGGACCTTCCCAGGTGAGGCAGTACCTTGGGACGTCCTTGTGTGCACAACTCTCTCAGGGATGTCTCCCTGCCAGCTCTTCAATGGCACAGGGCATGGGTCACACATATGGATATACAGAGAGGCCAGGCTGGAACAGCCCGGTCACAAGTCCAGCTCTGGCTGCAGAGCTGTGCTAGCCTCAGCTGGACCAAGCAACCTGGGCAAAAGGATGCAGGCTGAGGAGCCAGCAGCACCCATGGGCTTGGGATGCTGCTATCCAGTGGCCCCAGAGAACCACTTCCTTTGCACGAGCTCCAGGCAAAGTGCAGCTGGTCACAGGTGTCCTCATCAGGTATTTGTACTCAGTAGCCAACTCCATCAGGCTTTCATACTGATTTTTTTCACACTGATTTTGGGTTCCTGAAGCCTGGCTCTGGTTTTGCGTAGTCAAACCTAGTGCCTAGAGCATCTGTGAAATCCTGCCACTATACAGGATGGTGAGGCTGTCCCACTGCTCCTGAACATGACAGTGGAGCAAGAGGGTCTGTCCAGCAGTCTCAGGCCACCCCACTTCCACATCTCTTAATCTGATCCTTCCAGTAGAACATTCTTCAGGTATCAGCAGAGGAGACATGTCCCAGCACCACTCCCCATCCCTGCCCATGGCTTCCCAAGGCTAAAGAAGGGGCAGAGCTTTCTCTGCATCACTAGCATGGGAACACAGCCTGTGCTAGGTCCACAGGGCCCTCCAGGTTGGTTTGTAGTCCCCACAAAAGAACAAGACCAGCTTCCCACTTTGATCATCACTGCCACAAGGCATTGAGGAACAGGATCGTTTGGGATGGTGGTGCTGAGTCTGGTGGGTGCAGCACATCACCAGTTAGAAGTGCCCTAAGTTCTGCCAGTGACCCCAACCCAGACCTCCAAATAACCTCTGCAGCCTGCCAGCAGGCAGTGTGTATGTCACACATGTCTGTCCACCACCCTGGCAGCTCTGGACTGAGAGCAAGCAGAGGAGCCCTGCCTTTGCTGGGACAGCATTCATGTCCTCCAGAGGCCCACAGCTGCAGACAGGGAGCTGAGTTTGTCTCCTACCCATGCAGAAGCTCCAGCATCACGCATTGCCTCTGGCTACAGCAAGCAATGTCCTGTCCTGGGTGACAGGTCCATCACCTCTCCATGCTGCGTTCCAGTGCCAGCCCACATCCCTGCCAGGCAAAGCCCACTGGCACATGGGGCCAAGTGAGACAGGAGCCCTAGGCACCAGAGGAAGGGCAGGGCTGGGTGCGTGGGGAGGGGACTGGGAGATGCAAGAGGGTCCGACTAGCCAGTGAGTGAGGGGGTTCTGCATGGGAGCTGCTGGGAAGGGACACTTGCTGCCGCAGCGCTGGGTCACGAGGAGGAATTACCTTCCAGTGCAGGCGGGAGAGCCACAGCGTCCATCACGGCATCACACAGCATCTCCCACAGCTCCCAGCCACCCTCAGGCTCCGCCGGGACGCCTGGCCACCACGCACTGCTCCTGCCTGCGTCCCGCCCGTGCCCGAGTCTCCCCTTCCTCTGCTCCTCGGCTCTCTCCACCACCGCAGCCGCCCTGTCCCTGCCCGAAGCGGGAGGGCAGCATCCTACAGACAGCCGGCTGGGCTGCAAGCTGCCCGGGGCGGAGGGCAGGGAGCTGGCACCAGGCCCCGCAGGAGTGCCCGGAGCCGGGCACTGCGCAAGGCAGCGGGCGAGGAGCGGGCAGCGGCGGCGGAGGCTGCGGTCTAGGTGGTGCTGTTTCTCCACTTTTGCTCGGCACCGGTTTGGGATTTTCCTTTCCCTGCTCGCTGCCCTGGTCGTCTTCTTCTCCTCCCCTCTCTCTCTCTCTCTCTTTTTTTTTCCTCTTTTCCTTTTCTAAAAATACTTGACAGCGATTGAAAGGTCCCTTTAATCGAGGCCACAGAGCCCTTATTAAGGGCACGGGTCGGGGTGCTGGGCCGTGCCCAGCATAACGGCTTCATTAAACCCTGCGAAAACTAATATTTATGGAATCAAATTTATGGAGGCCGAGGCCGAACTTGTGGCCTTTAATGTGTGCCGGGAGCTCAAATCCAGCCGGCTCCAGGGAGGAGGGGATGGGGACAGGGAAGGAGACCCCGGAGAGACAGGATGGGACAATGAGTAGTGCCACTCCCTGGAGCCAGAAGGCACCAGCAGCCCCATGCATAAGTCTTGGGGGGGCTGGGGCCCCTGTAGTGGACTGTAGGGCACTGGCAGAGCTCTCCTTCTGCCTGATGTCTTTCACTCTTCTGCTTTTATTTAGTCTCCTTCCCAACCATTCTCTTGCAGCCTCACCATTCCCTGATGCAGGAGCAGGGTGAGTGGAGAAGTATTTGTCCCTGCAGCAGGGCTTTACCCCTAGCTCAAGCCTGCCAGGGTGCTCACCCAGCCCTTGGGCACATGGCTTCCTGGAGGGACTCACACTGCAGCAGCACAGGGCTCTTGAGCAACACCTCTTGGACCAGGTCTTCTGAGTTGAGCAGCCCAGAGAGAAGGAAATACACAGCTTGGGCACAGCTGGGAGCTGGGATGACCTGGAGGTGCAGGTGTGGGTTTGCATCACCTGCTCCCTTACAGAGTCCACCAGCCTCAGTGGTAGGATGGGAATGTGCCCCCCCTGCCGTCTGATGTCCCCCCCAGTCCCAAAGGGGCCAAATGAGCCAGATGCCCTTCCTGGTTTGATAAATACTTCTCCTGCAGGTCCTGGCATGCTTGGTGAAGCAGCACGGAGTCCAGGCCCAGCAAGGAGATGGAGGACCTGGCTCGGAACAGAGCAGTTTCCAGGCCAGGAGATGGAGCCCACATTGATGGAGCAGGGGTTGCATGACAGACAACACATGAAACAGATTGCTGCTAAACTCCTGCTGCCCCAGTCCTACTGCCATGAGTTGGTAGTAGGACCCTCCCTGGGGACGACTGCCCATCAGGCAGACCGGTGGTGCCAGGCTAAGATGCTGGCAGGTGGGAAAAGGTAGGATAGGTAGCTAGAGCTGTTGGCATAAGCTCCTCATGCCATGGCTTCTCCTTCCCACCACCCACCCTGCCCTGCACGCTGCTCCCTCGGAGAGGAAACATAAAAAGCAAGCGGCTGCTGTGGCCCTGGGACTGGCCAGCCATGGCCCAGCAAAGGCCCTTTCATTCCCCTTCCACAGACACAGGGGCTGCTCCGGATGTTTTTGTTTCCCCCTTGCTGCCTGAGAGAGCAGGCAGCACGACTGCGGCTGGCCCAGACCCTGGGAGCAGGGCAGCCAGGGGCACGAGTCCCTGTGGCAGGAGAAGAGCACTGCGAGCACCTGCGACAGTGCTGCTTGGCTTGCTGCCTGCTGCTTTAGGACCTGGCTTGGGCACAGTAGCTCCAAAGGAAGAAGCATGTGGACTCAAGTGCTGGAAGAGAAGAGTGAGGGTGGGTGGGTGCATGGATGGATGGATGGAGGGAGGGACAGAGGTGGTGCTTTGTGCCCAGGGAGTATCTGTAACCTGCTCTCAGGCCTAGGAACATTCACTGTATTAGTGGCTTGGTTCTCCTCTGCTCCTGGGAGGCCAGAACATGGATTAACCTCCTATCACCTGCCCATTAAACACAGAGAAACTGCCTGTAAATGGAGGATGGTCCTTAGGATACCCAGGCTGCCACTGCCAACATGCAGCTGCAAGGGTTTCATCTGGCTCCAGGCACCAGCACATGGTGTGTTGCCAGCATGGGATGAGGAGAATGTGTGTTCCATCCTCCAGATTCCAGAACCTGGAGGTCTCCTTGTGTACCCAACCCCACCTACTGCTGCTTAGGAGGAGACATAACATGGACTGGGAGTTGTCTCCTGCCACACAGCAGCACTGAGCTGCTGTCAGCTCCTCCACGTTTGGAGCTGCTGCAAGCCCCTAGGACAGCAGGACTCAGCAGCACCTGGGGCTACACTCCTGCTTGGACACTGTGAGCCCAGGAGGGAGAGAGCAAGAGGAGAGGGAATCTCACCCACGCACAGCCCTTTATTGCAAACCCACACAAGAGCGGCCAAAGCCCTGACAAGAGGCCCAGCTGCCCCACGCCCACCCAACAGCATGTCCCACTCCTTCCAGGTCCAGCATTGAATCCACTCCAAGGAAGCCTTGGCAAACTTTGCACCAGGGAGGAGACAGGAAAGAGGGTCCTGAGACACCAATGAAGAAAGGAGATGCATCATCTCCCTGACTGGAGACACCTTGGGAGGGGACTGTTACCTGGGCAGGGTCTGACAGAAGATGCAGGAGTGGGGACAGAGTGGGTGCTTCCCTCTCCCCCAGATCCTTGGGGGAGCAGAGACTCTCAGGGTGGTTGGTAGTGACCTTTCAGCTGAAGAGCCCCTTCGCCTTCTTTGGCTTGGCCTTGGCTGCAGGCAGCCGAGGCTTCTGAGCTGGGGAGGAGGTTGGCTGGAAGCAAAGGGGAGGCAGTGTCAGTCCCCCTGAGGTGGTCAAGCAGGACGAATGAACGCATGCAAGCAGTGACACTCTTGTCATTGCCTCGGCAGACTGGAAACCATATATGCATGTACAACACGCCCCCAGTCAGAGTACGTGAGGTAGGGTAGGCTAGGAACAAAGCTGAGACCCCCAGCCTGCGTTGGAGGGGCACAGGGCTAGGATTCAAAGAGGGAAGGGAGGTGTGGGCCACATCCTGCCGTTGGTATGGAGAGGCTGTTTCTAGAGTTGCACTCACCGTGGTTTGCTCATTGGAAATTGCTGCTTCATCCTCCTGGGATGGAGGCGACGGATGGGGATGTCCTGCGGTTTCCGCAGCAAATTCCAGGCCCTCAGCATCCTCTGGTACCAGCAGAAAGAGATGGAATTTAGGACTGAGATGAGGGAGCACAGCTCAAATCCACACCGGGAATGGTGCCTTGTGTTTGTGAGCTCAGCCCATGGTGGGAAAGCAAAGTAGGAGTCTGCTGCATGAGCTGAGCTGCACCTAGGGCCCCACTCTCCTTCCCCCAGGGCAGAGGACTCGGCCGCAGGCATGCTAGGTGCTTCAGGCACTCTCCATCCCACAGCAATGCAGCTCCTCACCCAAGCGCTGCCGTTTCTCATCCTGCTGTGTCACTGCCACGTAGAGCTGCTGCAGAGCAGAGGCGAATGCCTGCCCCTCTCCCGCTCCGCAGATCTGGGGCAGGCTCTGTGGGAGAGAGTAAAGGCACCATCACTCTGGCAGAAAATCACCTTCCAAGAGCCGGTTCCTGCTAGGACACCCTGCTACGGTGCCGCAGCAGGGGAGAGAAGGGAACACGCATCCCGCTGCCCATCAGCTCCATCCGTCTCACCCCAGGGACTGCAGCACGATTCACGGGGCCAGCCACCTCTGGCAGTGGGCAGGATGCGGCTGCTCCCCAGCTGCAGACACACGCATGTGCATGCACCTAGACACCTGCTGGGGTGGCAGTGTCCTCCCACTCAGAGACAGCCTGCGGAGCCTGGACAGTCATTCACGCACCACCGCAGATAAGATCGCACGGGAAGGGCTGCAGCTCCCCTGGCCGGAGCGGCGTCGGGGCCACACCTCGCAACGCGGCAGCGAGGTGAAGGATGCCCAATTTTGCTCCCAGACCGCCGGAGAAGCTCCTGTCTTTGCTGCATGCATCGCTTCTGTGTCCAGGCTTCACGCAGGGAAACCACCTCCCTCCTTCTGCCTGCACCTTCTCCCAACACTGAGCCGCCCTCGCTCTCTGGGCCACGCCGATGTGCATAAGTAACCTTGGCTCTCAGTAGAGGAGGGCTGGCAGGATGGGCCAGAGCCATGCTCCACTGGGAACCCAACCCAACAGGCAGGCAGCAAGCAAACACATGCAGGGACGGGGAAATGTGTGTGCCCTGGAGGGGGCTGCATGGGGGGATGTGGGGCACGGCTCTGGTGCGTGTGTGCAGCTGAGTGTGAGTGTATGTGTGTGTGCAGCTGTGTGGAGATGAGCATGGCTCTGGGCACATGCCCAGCTGGCTGTGTGGCAGTGCCTTCATGTGTGTGTGTGTCAAAGGTCTGGCACTAATCTCAGCACTGCTCCACACCCAGACAGCAGAAGAACAAAGTTTAACAGATAACGCAGGATCCCCTCTGGGACAGTGGAGTGGGGAGGGGATGGGGACGCTCAGACCCACTCAAGGCCAGAGTCCAAAGCCTGGCCCCAGCTTCTCAATGGCAGAACAGGCAGGATGAGCCTCTCACTGCTTCCTACCAGACAGGGAGGGTGGGCAGGGCTGATGCCAGGATGGGTTGACTGGTGTCCAGAAAGGTGCCTTCCCTGCTGTTTCTTCCCCCCTCCTGGAGCCATGGGCATGAAAGCCTCCCTTGCTGTAGGACACACATGGTATCAGTGTCTGCTTTTTGGGCAGCTTCTCTGCTGGACCTCCTGTGACCTCAAACACTGCCACAGGAGGGATGCTCTGGTCCCACTACTCTGGCAGCATCTCCAGGATTGCTTACCACTGGGTAAACACACCTCTCAATGCCTCCTTGCCTGGTCTCCAAGCTGGGAGCTGTGCTGTCCCATCACAAGGTCCCAGGGAGGAGGAGAGTTGTGGAGCACCTCAGTCTCCCCCCGGGGGTGTTCTTGCCCAGGGTGTCTCACCCCATGGGTCCAGAGTTGGACTTAAGGTTGCAAAAGCAGCATCCAAAGCCAGGAAGGTGATTGCACTTCAAAGGCAGGAGAGGGGCTGGCGATGGGTGGCCGACACAGCCCAGATCAAAGGCACAAGCTGGAGTCATAATTCAGACAAAAGCAAACAGCAGCTCCCAGGAAGGCCAGGAACAGTGGTGGAGTGAGCAAAGTGTACCAGATAGCACTGCGTGGGTCAATGCCCCAGCAGGGCGTGATAGTCCCTTGCAAAGCTACCCAGCCATGGGTGCCACTGTGCTGCTGCCCACCTCCTTTCCCTGCAACCAAGGGGTCCCTGGGGACTGTCAGGATGATAAGGCAGGCTAAGCACCCAGGTACAGCATGCTGTCCAATCTCTTCTGCTCCAACCCATCCAGGCTGCAGGATGGCACCTTTGATACAGGATCACAGAGTGGTTTGCTTTGGAAGGGACCTTGAAGTTCATCTAGTTCCAGCCCCCCCGCCATGGGCAGGGACACCTTCAAAGAGACCAGGTTACTCAAATGCCTATCCAGGCCAGGGTTTTCTCAGAGATGGAAGTGTCTCTGTGTTCTAGGCACCTGTTCTAGTGCCTCACCACTCTCACAGTAAAGAATTTCTTCCTAATATCTGATCCAAATCTACCATTTTTCTCTTTCAAATCATTACCTGTTCTCCTATCACTACACTTCCTGATGAGAGTCCCTCCACAGCTTTTCTGTAGTGCTCCTTTAAGTACTGAAAGGCCACAATAAGGTCCCCCGAGCCTCCTCCAGGCTTCAGCCTATCCTCACAAGGGAGGTACTGCAGCCCTCTGGTAATCTCTGTGATCCTAAGTCACTGGCTCCCCTCCTCTTTCCAGCATCCAAATGAGGATCCAGTCAAGGCAGCTGCTTTCTCTGTGCTCAGTCTCGGGTGTTCAGAGTGTCCTTGTGCTGCCCCTGGGGATGGGCAATGTTGTGGAGTCCCCACCACACTGACAACCACCTTATCCCCAAGACTGGCATGTACATCTCCTCAGGGGTGGCACTCTGGGGAGGCATTGGGAGAAGGGTGCCCAGTGCCACAAGCCCCCCCTGAGGGGGCTGGGCATCTGAGACGGCACAGGCATCTGCAGGTGCAAGGTACCTGCTGCCCATGCCTCTGGGAAGAGTCCAGCTCCAACAAGCCCAGAGTGGAATCTGGGATTCACCACCTCCTGCCACTGCCCTTCCCGTGGGCTCAGAGCCATTGGGCTGCAGAAGCTGGCCCAGGCTGGGATGGGAGGGCCGCACTTCACAGCCCCGGAGGGAAATGGGTTTATAACCAAAGCTGGAAGCGTTTCCCTGCAGAGCCGTGACTCAGCAGGGACTGAGCATGCTGTGCCAGCCACCGGCCACCTGATGGCCCCGGAGCCTGAGAGGGACAAGGAGATGTCCCTAGAAGGGGCTCGGTGGGGCACAAGCCCAGGCTACTCGTGGCTTTCCTCTCCATCCTTGCCCTGCTGCCGCAGCACATCCCTGAGATTTACTCCAGTGCAGTCACTTGTCCCCACTGGCCTCTGGGGACTTGTTTTTCTCTGATTGCCCATCTCCAGGATAAGCTTGAGGTCCGGGGAGTGGCACGAGCTGGCACCCAGGGCAGTGCCCGCCAGGTTGCCCCACACGGCTCGCTGGGCACTGCGAGTGCTGGGCACGGCTTGTCCCACATGTTATGACTATCTGGCCACAAGGCCAAGTGGGATATCCTGGTATCAGGAGTGCCTCAAGGTTGTGGCAGCAGCATGGGAGGCTTTGCAGCACACCCTGAGCTGCGATTAGCCCAGCCGGGTGGGCACCCAGCGAAGGGGGGCAGGTGCCTGACCTCGTACTGGGAGCGAGCAATGCCCAACTCCACAACAGTGAGGGCAGCTCACAGGAAGCTGGAATGAAGCCTTGTTTGCTGCCCCCCATCTTGAGGGCTCTGCTATGGGGCTGTACACAGGCATTGGTGAGCAACAAGGCCCAGTGGTGGCCAGGGTACAGCAGCCATCTCCCAGGCATTCTCCCTTCACACACCCATGCCCAAACTCCCTTCTCGAGACGCCATAAGAGATGAAGATTAAGATGCCCTCTTCAAAGTGTGAGCAGAAGGGGCACAAAACCCAGCTCGACACTGTGCCACCAATGCAGAAGCATCACCTTCCCCTGGCCTGGGCCTGGGAGGGTACTGAAGGCAGACTGGACCATGCTGGGCCCCTTGGGTGCCAAACACAAGGGTCTAAATCAGTCATGCTCAAAGCCAGGACCTGACCCTTTCATTATCACCCCAGACACTGGCAGTGGTTACCAACATTCTTTGCTACAAACCCCACATTCCTATTTTTTAATATATTTTTAACTGGAAAAGAGAGTGAACAGGGCCTGCTTGGAAATTACAGCCTGGCAGCTGTGGCTTGTATCTCAGATCTGCCCACATTCCCGTGGCCAGCCTCAGCACATGCTCCACTGGGGCACACTTAATAATTCCTGCTGGGGCCGAAAGCCAAGGGGTGTGGGCCGGGGGGCATGGCTTCCCCAGGCTGCCTCTGCCAGCAGGCTCCCTGGAAGTGTCGTGGTGGAACAACAGCCCAGGAACGGTGCACACTGGCAATGGGCATGGCCACTGCACTGGCATAAGTGAAGCCTGGCGATGCTGCGGCGGCCCGTGGCAGGCAGGGAAAAGGCTCCACGGCTCGGGCGTTCCCATGCCTTGTGGCCAGGCTGCCCCTAGTGCTCTTCCCTGCCATGAGCTTGGTGAGTGCTCCCGGGAACAGGGTTGGTGTGGCTCACTGGGAATCTCTGTCCATAGTCACGCCAATGTCAGTCAGGTTGGGGAGAGATCATAGAAGCATAGAATCATAGAGTCAGTCAGGGTTGGAAGGGACCACAAGGATCAGACAGTTTCAACCTCCCTGCCACAGACAGGGACACCCTACCCTAGAGCAGGCTGCACACAGCCTCATCCAGCCTGGCCTTAAACATCTCCAGGGACGAGGCTTCAACCACCTCCCTGGGCAGCCCATTCCAGCCTCTCACCACTCTCAAGCTGAACAACTTCCTCCTCACAGCCACTCTGACTCTCCCCACCTCCAGCTTTGCTCCATTCCCCCCACTCCTGTCACTCTTTGAGACCCTAAAAAGTCCCTCCCCAACTTTTTTGTAGGCCTCCTTCAGATCCTGGAAGGCCACCAGAAGGTCACCTGGGAACCTCCTCTTCTCCAGCCTGAACAGCCCCAACTCTTTCAATCTGTCCTCATAGCAGAGATGACTACCTGGGATCCAGGTAGATGGGCACCAAGCTGTGCTAGCTGCTCACCCAGCCCCTGCTAATCAAGAGAACCCATCAGGATCTGCCTGGAGGACAGAGGTGGAGGGGGTTGAACTGCTACGTTCATGCTGGTGAAAGCACAGCTCATCTGTCCAGTATGGAGCAGGACACATCAGCCTGGCCTCCTGCCCCAGCTTGCAGGTGTGGTAGTTACCCTCTCCCTGGGGGCGGTGCAGCCACAAAGCACTCTGAGCTGCCTACAGACAGCCCTGAGTTGCCCTGCACTGACCACCAATGTCCTTTCCTAGCTCCTTCAGCCCTTGGATCTGCTTGCATGCACTCACCCCAGCCTGTGGCAGTCCCTGGGGCACTGTACGCCCCATCAGCAGATGGCTACGGGACCTGTCCTGTGCTCACGCTGTCCCCATCACTCCCTAGCATCCACTCCCGTGGGAACACGCAGCAGCAGCGCAGCAGCAGGGAGATCTGGCGGCACTGCCAGGACGCCAGTAGAGCAGGCAGGGCAGGATGGCCAGGGCTTCCCAGGCAGGCAGCCAGGCTGAGCACACCTGGCAGGAAGCTGCATGGGAAGGCAGCTGGAGAGCTGCTGAGAGGTGAAGGGGTCACCCCGGGGAAGAGCGGGCGGTGAGGCCAGGACGGCCGAACATCGCAGCCCGACCCAGCCCAGCCCGGCTCAACGCGGCACGGCACGGCACGGCACTCCTCTCAGCGCAGCTCCAGCCCTGCTGCGGGAAATGTTTTCCTTTCCCCCTGACTTTCGGGGCCTTTCCAAGGAGCAAATGTCAGGCACATAAAGAGCGGCACTGTGAGCGGAAGATGGAGTGAGAATGCCTGCCCGCGTCCCTCCAGAAGTGCTGTCTCACACTTCATCAAGGCAGCCTTTGCAAGCGAGGCAGCCGCTTAACAACCGGCAGTCTATGCCGCCCGCCGACCGCAGCAGCTCCGCCGCTCAATACCCTTTTCTTTCCTCCTGCTCTTTTCGTGGCTTGGGTTACAGCTCTTCTTGCAGACACTGAGCGGAGGGGCGCGGTGGCACTGGGGGGACTCTGTATTGTGCCGCCGCTCTGCTGGGACGGATGAGCCCCCCCCCCCGCTTCATGCAGAGATGTTGGGGCGGGGGCCCTGCCCCTGCCCTGCCCACTCACCACTGCTTCCAGCTCCCAGGGATAAAATCCCAGGGAGAGGTGGGTCGGCGGCACCACAGGAGAAGGGCAGGAGCTGCAGCATCTCCTTTCCAGTCGTGTGAGGAACGGCTCGCCAGAAGCAGCCTGCAGCTTGGCAGAGGGATGGGGAGTGAAGGGGAGGCAAGGGGCTCCAGCCCTTACTGGGCACAGCCCCTACCCCATCAGACCTGGAGAGGGGCCATCCTCACCACACTGAGGATGACTGGGGTCAACCCACAGGCATTTGAGCCTTCCCATTGCCTGAGTGCCAACAAACTCCCTAAAAAAGAGTGGGGTATAGCAGAGCAGCCCTCACTACAGACACCAGCCTTGCCTCCCTTCTTGGGTGACCTTGCAAGAAGCTGGGCATGGTTTCCTAGAGGCTGAGGGCAGCTGCTCATGGCATCCCCAGCTCTGGCCTGACCATGAGCACTTGTCCTCCCATCCTGCAGTCCATAGGGAAACTGCAAGAGAGCCTCCGGGGCAGCTGGCATTGGGCGTCAGTTTGGTGACAGAGCTGCGCAAGGAGGAGGCCCTGGAAAGCACATCCCAGCATGCCAGGACTCGTGAAGACACACTGCTGGCTTGCAGGAAGGCAGGGCCACAGGCTGGCAGCACCTATAAGCATCACCTTTGCCAAACTGGCCCACTGCCAACACAGGGTGCCTTCTCCAGGGTTCAGTGCAGACAGAACACATGGAGATCTGGTGGCCAGGATCAGAGAATCAGAATCAGACACAGAATCAGACAATTAACCAGGTTGGAAAAGACCTCTAAGGTCATCGAGTGCAACCTATCACCTAACCCTTCTAATTAACCAAGGCCTGGATCAGCTATTGACTTTTGAATGATTTCTGGAGAGAAGAGAAAAAGCCACAGCAATTTTCCCCTCCCTCCTCCCCAACAGAACTTTTATGCCAAGCTGATTTCAAAACCAGTTGCTAGCAGATTGTCCAACAGCTCAATCGTGGCTTCACTTGCTGATGAAGGACAGAAGAAGACAACTGCAGGAACACAAGCCCTGAATATTAAATTCCCAAGTCAGGATGCCACTTGTTCCAGGGAGACCCCACTTCTCTGTGAGGAAGCTAGGTGGCTCACACTGCCTTGTTACCGTGGGCATGGCATGGTGAACGTGGGCATATCACCCAGCCTTATTATTCCAGGGCTCCTTCGCAAACACCGCCAACTCATGTGGGTTTATTTGTGTCTGCCCAGGAAAGTTCGACACATGGCTCTGGTTTGTTGTTGCAGGGTTGCTCAGGAAGGGTGGCCAGCTCACCCCAGCTTGTGGGGGGCTGCCTGGGAAACTTCCTGCCAAGTGGGGTGATGGAAAGGGAGCCACACCTGTTGAATCACAAGGATGCTGCGTGGCGATAAGGAGCAGCGAGGGCTGGAATCCCGCACCCTGGCTCCACCCGGTGAGGACAGGCCACTCACCCACGGCACAAACACCGGTGGTTCCCCTGGGATCTGTGGGGTGGTGAGGCTGGCAGAGGCATCAGGAGCATGGGGCAGGGCTGGAGACCAAGAGAGCAGCCTGTAGACACCTTGAGAAATGAAATCTGAAGGTGATGGGAGGAGATCCGTGGGGATGCTGCACCCACTGTGTCCCTGAACCCGGCACACAAAGGATTAGCTGAGCTAACAGGGCCTGGAGAGGAAGCTGGGGCTGAGCCAGGCAGGATTAGGGGCTTTGGGGGGAATCTGGGTGCGTACAGGACCGAGACGAGCAGGATGCAGCGGCCGCTCCACCCTGGTGGCATTGCAGTTCCTCCCAAGCCTGGGTGCAGTCAGAGGAGCAGCCCCTGGGGACACTGCTCCATCGTCACCCGAAACTGCAGCAGGAGGCACTGCTGCGCGGGGCAGGGGGGCAGCAGGGCTCACTCCCAGGGCTGGCTCAGGCAGCTCTCTGGGCACATGGGCCCAGCAGGGCTGGGTCTAACATGCCCCAGCGGCCCTGGCACCACCAATGGCAGATGCACTGAGTCACCATCCCTTCCCCTTGCACTGTGACAACTCCTGTTTCCTAGTCTCAGCAACCTGTCAGTGTTCCTTGCAAGCAGTGCCCAGCTGTGCCTGTGCCCAGGTGTCGTGTGGGCAGCAACGGGCGCCCAGGTGTTCTGCAGGCACTGTTCAGCTGTGCCAGTGCCCAGGTGTCCCAGGGGCAGTGCCCAGCTGCTCAGCAAAGCTGTTGGTCCCCAGCCAGGCAACAGGATTAAGTGTCAGGCAAGCTCTCCAGGCACAGCAGCCACGGCAGGAGGCCAGGCTGCCCTGTGAGCACACAGCCCCTTTATTCATGGCAAAAATAGCCCCCCGGGGTGTGGTTCAGCCTGGAAAAGCCCCCTCCAGCCCTGACCAGCCCATGTTTATTCAGTACAGGGGGGACTCACTGCCCTTCCCCTGCCATCTCTCTGCCAGACTGGCTGCTCTTGGACACGGTTGCCCAGGTCCCCCCTGGCCAAAACACACAGGCAGGGGCGGGGGGACAGCAAACCCCTAAAAGACGCTGGGTTTGTGTCCAGAAGGAGCAGCCCCTGGTGATGTCATGAGAGTCTGTGAGCGGCCACATGAAAGGGATTTGCTGCCCAGGAAATCCACAGGTCCATGCTCCTCCAGACAAGCCAGCAATTCTTCAGTGGGTTGGGAATGAAACCCTGGGGAGCCTGAGTCAAGCCTGTCCTTTCCCGGGGACAGAGCCTCCCCTCCAGCCCTCTGGCCCTGCAGTATCCCAAACCCTGCTCTACAGTCTCCCCATATCCTTTTCTCAGTATCTAGAGCTTACAGCAGCCCAATCCCTGCCCTCAAACTGGTACCCCTGGGTACCAGTTCCTGTTCTGCAGTTCCCAGGGCACCAAGCCTTGTCCTGTAGAATTCCAGCATTATAATCCCGCTCTGCAGCCTCCAGAGGCTGCATCCCCACCTTACAGACCCCAGACCTCTCTTGTGTGAGGGATTACACTGGGAACAGCTGGGAACACACAGACACAGCCTGCCCAGCCCCCTCCCCAATAGGGGAATCTTGGCCCACTCCAGACATGGGCTCTGGAAGTGAACCTGCTGCCCAAGCCTTCCCCTCCCCATTTCCCACAGGCACAGGATGCAGCAGCTGGGGCAAAGGGGAAGCTCTGCCCTCTTCCTTGTCCTTATGGAGGAGGCACCCCTGGGCTCCCATCCAATCCCAGAGCCCAGGCTCTGCACCTCATTCTGGCCAGCTCATCCAGCCCCACCATGGATCCCACATCACATGGGAATCAGCAATGGAGCTGCCTCCTCTTCCCCATCACTGGCTGTAAGCCAGTGAGGGATCTGCATGGCAAGAGAAGATCAGGGTGAGCTTGACTTCACACCCTGAACATCTTCCATGCACCACTTTCAGAGGCTGCAAGCATCCAGCCTGTCCACTTGCAACTGGATGGGAGGGCAGAGGCCAATGGGATGAGGACCCAGGGTTCTGCACTTTGGTCACAACAACCCCAAAGGAGAGCTACAGGCTGGGGACAGAGTGGCTGAGAGCAGCCAGGCAGAGAGGGAGCTGGCGGTGCTGGTAGAGAGGAGCTGAAGATGAGGCAGCAGTGCCCAGGTGGGCAGCAGAGCCAATGGCATCCTGGGCTGGCTCAGGAGCAGTGTGGCCAGCAGGACAAGGGAGGTTCTTCTGCCCCTGTGCTCAGCACTGCTCAGGCCACACCTTGAGTGCTGTGTCCAGTTCTGGGCTCCTCAATTCAAGAGAGATGTTGAGGTGCTGGAAGGTGTCCAGAGAAGGGCAGAAAGGCTGGGGAGGGGCCTGGAGCACAGCCCTGTGAAGAGAGGCTGAGGGAGCTGGGGGGGTGCAGCCTGCAGAAGAGGAGGCTCAGGGCAGACCTCATTGCTGTCTACAGCTCCCTGAAGGGAGGCTGTAGCCAGGTGGGGTTGGGCTCTGCTGCCAGGCAAGCAGCAACAGAAGAAGGGGACACAGTCTCAAGTTGTGCCAGGGGAGGTCTAGGCTGGATGTTAGGAGGAAGTTGTTGGCAGAGAGAGTGATTGGCATTGGAATGGGCTGCCCAGGGAGGTGGTGGAGTTGCCGTCCCTGGAGGTGTTGAAGCAAAGCCTGGATGAGGCACTTAGTGCCATGGTCTGGTTAACTGGATAGGGCTGGGTGCTAGGTTGGGCTGGATGAGCTTGGAGGTCTCTTCCAACGTTCTTGATTCTATGATTCTGTGATTCTAACTTGCCCACAGAGGCATGCTCCTGCTCCACTTGCTCTGTCTTCCCACACACAGGCTCAAGGTGATAAGAGCTCTGTGCAAACCCAAAGGTGCCAGAGTGCCAATGCATACCACAGGCTGGTGCCATGGCACATGTGGACACCAGCCAGGAAATCCTCTGTAGGGAAATGGGCACAGGTGTCTTCAGAGCATAGTGTTAGGGCAGAGGGCCCTTTGGGGACAACTGAAAAGCGACAGAGGACCCTGTGACTAAGACTGTGTTGCGCTCAGCAGGCAGGCTCTGCCAAAGGGCTGGCTCTGAGCAGACCACAGCCTGGGACATCTAGGATGTGGGGTATCTTCATCCTGCTGGCATCCAAACCTGTCCATGATGGTGCTGGGCTGACAGAGAGGACAGGGCCAGTGGCAAGGAGACAGGAGGTCCCAGGGTCAGCACAAGGCTCGCAGGGCCTTTCCATCTGCCCCTAGGACCGGGATGGGATGTTTGCTCCTGCTGTCCCTGTCGCAGCGAAGAGAAGGGACTCAGTCTCTGGGCCTATCAATCAAGCACCTATCACCGCAGCTAAAAATGCACTCTCCGAAAGGAAAACAAAATAAAAACACAAAGTTAAAACAGAGAGGTGAAAAATTCCTTGACATTTCTCTCCTGCGAGTCCCCAGGGCCGGCAGAGAGGCGAGAGCCCCCGGAGTTTGTCAAGCAAACACTTTCACACCCCGGTCCACGCTCAGCACGCTGCCGCTGGAATGCCAAATATATATTTAAGCCCTGCTCATCAAAGGACTCTGTTCGGAGTCGGTCTCAGGCAACGTGCATGTGGGTTTGGCCCAGAGAGAAAACCAGAGACGCTGAGAACATTTCTTGGGGCTGGGAGACGTCTCTCTCTCTCTCTCCCTCACACACACACACAGAGGCGCAGAGGCAGAGGCGTGCGCGGGAGATAAATGCCAACCTTCAAGGTCGTGTGGCTGTGAGGTCGCAGGCTGGGCACCAGATACCTGCCTGCCCTGGCACTCAGCCTTATCAGCTCCTGTCGCACCACGGGGTGGGGATGTTTAGGCTGGAGGGAGGCCAGCAGCCGTTCTGCATTCCAGCACACTATAAACTTGGTCAAAGCTACACAAGCTCAGCCAACAAAGCCAGGGTCCGGGGACACCCTGGGAGAGGACAAGGTTGAAGGGAACACAAAGGTCTGGTTGGGGCCTTGCACTTCATGAGAAAGTGACGAGTATCCTCGACCTGGGCACAGCACTGTGCAATAAGAAGGCACAGGTACAATATTCTGGCAAATCCAGGGCTGGTACTTGCCAAGGTGCCATGGTATTGCCAGCCACTGCATGAGTCCTACTCCTCCTCCTGTGGCACCATCTGTACCAGGCACCCAGCCTCATCACCTCCACAGGATGCTCATCTGCTCCCTGACCACATCCACTCCCTTCTTGTAGCAGCTGTGGACAGGAGGTTGCTGGATGCATATGCCCCACAGCTGCTCCTCCTCCCACCTGTGGCTTTGCTGGAACAAGCTGTCTAGGCACAGCAAGGAGCACTTTGGGAGCAGGGTTACAGGGTGCAAAGGAGAGAACCTTTCCACATAGACCATTCCTGTTTCTCAGCTCCCTTCCTTAGAACCTTCCCTCGGTTTGACGCAGAGAGCCCAGAGACCTATGCACATAGAATCATAGAACCAACCAGGTTGGAAGAGATCTCCAAGCTCAGCCAGTCCAACCTAGCACCCAGCCCTGCCCAATCAACCAGACCATGGCACTAAGTGCCTCATCCAGGCTTTGCTTCAACACCTCCAGGGATGGCAACTCCATCACCTCCCTGGGCAGCCCATTCCAATGCCAATCACTCTTTCTGGCAACAACTTCCTCCTAACATCCAGCCTCTATCTCATGGACCACTTCTGCAGTCAGAGAGATCTGCCTTCTTCCTCTTCTGCATGGGGACTGCTCCCAGCCACGACAGTGCTGTGATGCTTACAAAGCCATAGTGCTTGCTGGGTCGTCCCTGAAGGCAGGTCTCAGCTGCCACCCATGGACTAGAGGGCAGGAGATCTCCAGAGATGGCAGGTCAGGCTTTCCCCTCTCTGTCACTGCTCCGGTTAAGAGCAAAGACATTTTAATCTACATCTTGTACCTAATCCCAGCTGACAGAGCTGCAGGTCAGGATTTGGCCAGGGGCTGGAGCCAGCCAGGGCATGAGAGATCTCTGCCGTGCGGAAGGAGAGCGGCTGGTGCTGTGAAATCAGGCATTACGCGCCTGTCGCCGCAGCAGCACCAGCCTGTCGGGCTGCCAGGGAGCTGCTCTGCTTACAGCAGGGGCAACCTCAGCACCGGTGGGGCCTGACCCTGCACATCCATGCCCCCTCGAGCTGGGTTCATCTCCAGGTGAGGGGAGGGATTGCTGGGCCATGGGTTTGATTTCAGGCACCTGCTGCTAATAAAACACTCTGTCAGGGCAACTTCACCCTCTCAGCCCTTGCAAAGAGGGACAGGGTCCCTCTGGTGCTGCCTGAGGGGGGCACAGAGGGCTGGGGGAGCTGAAAGCCATGGAGCAACCCCGTGCCATGCTGCATCCCTCCACCCAAGCAAGCACATCTCCCCTTGCCTCTGCAGCCCCATCCATCTTTTCCTGCCAGGTTCAGCCACTGCAGCCTGGGTCACTGCTCAATTTCAAGGGCAGGGATCTCAGCCTGTGTTGGGAGTGTGATGCTTGGAGCCTCACTGCTCCCCTGTGGGCAACGAGGAGCAAAGACCTCTTCACCTCCAGCAAGCACTGCTTTTTCCAGCTGTGAGGCCACTTGTCACACTTCCCTCCATTCTGGCTTGCCTTGCTCCAAAGGGTTCACCCATCCATTGCCTCTGCAGCCAGCCAAAGGGCATGCCCTTTGGCTAAATACAGGCTGTTATAAAAGCCTCACCACTTGCATCCCTATTTTTCCAGGCGTTTTCTTCCATGTATCACACTCTGTCATCACAGCACTAGAAAACAAAGTGCTCAGGGGCCTGTTTGAAGTTATCCTGTGCTCATAGAATCATAGAACCAACAAGGTTGGAAGAGACCTCCAAGCTCATCCAGCCCAACCTATCACCCAGTCCTGCCCAATCAACCAGACCATGGCACTAAGTGCCTCATCCAGGCTTGGCTTCAACACCTCCAGGGACGGCGACTCCACCACCTCCCTGGGCAGCCCATTCCAATGCCAATCATTCTCTCTGACAACAACTTCCTCCTAACATCCAGCCTGAACCTGCCCTGGCACCACTTGAGACTGTGTCCCCTTCTTCTGTTGCTGGGTGCCTGGCAGCAGAGCCCAACCCCACCTGGCTACAGCCTCCCTGCAGGGAGCTGCAGACAGCAATGAGCTCTGCCCTGAGCCTCCTCTTCTGCAGGCTGCACCCCCCCAGCTCCCTCAGCCTCTCCTCATGTCAAGCCTCATCTGTTTGCAGTCACTCTGCTGGACCACCATCACCTTCAAGTCTAAGAACTGGCTTATCTTGTGCCTCCTGCACAATAACATGTTTCCATATATTGTTTCCTACACAGTGCCAGGCTAGGAAATTCTCCTCCATACCTTAAATCCCTGCCAACCCCATGGCCCTGCTCTTTGACAGCCTTAATGACATCAGAGAGCTTGGCTCTGAGAGGATGATGAGGGGACTGGAGGGCATGCCTTATGAAGAGAGGCTGAGGGACCTGGGGCTGTTTAGTCTGAAGAAGAGAAGACTGAGAGGGGATCTAATAAATGTTTATAAACACCTGAGGGCTGGGGGTCAGGAGGGGGGGACAGGCTCTGCTCACTGCTCCCTGGGATAGGACAAGGAGCAATGGGTTGCAGCACAGGAGGTTCCAGCTCAACACAAGGGGGAACTTCTTTCCTGTAAGGGTCCCAGAGCCCTGGCACAGGCTGCCCAGAGAGGCTGTGGAGTCTCCTTCTCTGGAGACTTTCAAGGCCTGTCTGGATGTGTTCCTCTGTGATCTGTGTTAGATTGTGTGGTCCTGCTCTGGCAGGGGAGTTGGACTGGATGATCTCCTTAGGTCCCTTCCAACCCCTAACATCCTGTGAGCCTGTGAAATTGGACTTTGCAGAGCAGCAGACACACAGGGATACTCAAGGAGCTCCCCAACAACCTCACCTCCTCCAGCAGACCCAAAATAAGGGGAGCAGGATCATCTCCCTGCCTCCAGGAGTAGAGGCTGGGAGAAATCTGTCCAAACACCTTGAAACTCAACATGCAGCTCTCAAAGTAGACACCAGAGCCAATGTGAGGTTTAAGCTTCTCCTTGCCCTGCCCAGGCTGGCTCCTGGAGCTGGCACCCACAGCCCACTGCCTCATACCAGGCTGCAGATGTGCAGCCTCCACCCGTGCAGGCAAGCAGGAATCAATTACAGAGCTGGCAAAGGCAGGTCTGCTCCAGGGCTGGTGAGTGACACCAGCTCCAGCAGCTGCAGAGCACATGGCACAGCACCCGAGGCAGCCCACTGGGCAGCCCTGTGCCTGGGCTGGGTGCAGATGTGCCACTGGCTCGTGGGGAAGAGGCAGGGGAACCACTTGAAAGCCATGGTATGAAAGTGCTGTTAAGCCAGGGCCACTCCTCTGCTCCTCTGGCTCCACAAGCTATTTATAGTGCTCCGGGTGCCCGCTCGGGGGGATTTAAACCCCTGGGGTGCAGACGTCTGCCAAGTCAGCTCTCTTTTCTGTTGTGCAGCCTGCTAGACCCCTAGCAATGCCTCCAAAAGGGTCCAGATAACTAAGATGCTGTCCCGCTCAGCTGAGCCTAGGATCCAGTCAGCCAGAGGTGGTCACGGCATGGTCACATCAACCTGCACTGGAGGGGCCAGCCTGCATGCAGCAGCCTTGGACAATCAGCACATACAGCAGGAACGTATAGACAAACCCCACCACATCAGTCTGGAGACAAGGAAAGACCCAGCCAAGTTATGGTCACTCCCTGCAGCCCCATCATGAGTAACCCCAGGTGACTATGGCCAGGCTGGAAGGAGATGTCTGCTTTCTTCAGCTGCAAAGAGAGGGCTGGGTAGAAAGGCTGTGGGGAGGCTTCCCTCAAGCTTGCAGGCTGCTTTCTTTGCTGAATGGGAAAGTGTCAGGCTGAGGCCTGTGTCCCAGGACCTTCTGGACATTTGCAAAGGCCTCTTGAGTCACCAGAGACAATTTCCTCCTGCCAAGCAGCCACACAGGCAAGCTCCATGTCTAACAAGCAGCTCAGCTGGCTGTGGCACAGCAAGAACGATGGGGTGGGATACTGGCACCCCCTGTAATGTGGCTGGCAGGTCACAGCAATCAGTGACCGCAGAGCAGGGGACAAGACAGACCCTTCTGATGGTCTCTGCAGCACAGACACCCACTGCTTGCAGCCCCATGGGACAGGAGCAGCACTGCAGTGATCGTGGCAGCTGGGGGAATAAGCCAGGTGAGCATTAGGTCACACTGATCATGGCAGCTGGGGGGATAAGCCAGGTGAGCATTAGGTCACACTGTGACAGCTGACAAGGATCCAGGTGCTCGAGGGTGCCAAAATGGCCCAGGTCTCCTCACACACCCAGAGGTGCTCACTGGGGGTGCCTAAGCATCTCCCCCAAGGGCTGTGGGGTGAGTATGTCACCTGCAAAGCCCAAAGTCACAATGACACCCCCCGGGGTGAGGGATGGCACTAACTGGGAGCAGGTGGATGCTGTTGGGTGCTCCTCAGCCAGGGGCCCAGGTGGAGTTAAATTTCTTGCACAAACATGTGGGCAGTGGGAGGGGATGGGAGCGGCTCCTCCAGCCTGTCTGCCCCATGCGTGGAGCATGCCTCACTGCCCTCCTCGGTGCTGGTGTGGTCGATCCTGCCCCAACACCACTAAGGGGAACGGAGCCCTTCTGGACTGTCTCTTGGGCACCCACGTGTGCTGATGACTGGCCCCAAGCGGACCTAAGCCTTTCCTCCCCCGACCACAGAGGGGAAAGTTTCCAAATTAAAAACCTAAAACTGGCAACAAGGTGCCCATGGCAGGAACCTTTTAAACTGGCCATTAAAGTTTATAAGTTACACGGGCACCAGGAGCAAGCTGCAGGAAAACAGCTGCCCCTCCTTGAGCAGCCTAACCACGGCTGTCCCCAAAGCCGCAGGGCTGACGTCAGGGCATGACTTCACCACCATCACCCACCTCCCGGCCGGCCCCAGCCCCATGTTTACCCCTGCCCGTCCCCGCTGCTGTCTCTCACAGCCTGCTTTTCTCTTTGAGGTCGCTCGGCAGCCCTGGGGCCCGATGAAGAAGAGGAAAAGAGCAGAGAGAAGGAAACCAAACCTCAGCGCCCACAAGGCGGGCTGCAAAACACGGAGCCCCGGCGGCCGCGCCGTGGGGATGCCAGGCTCCAGCCTAGACCTCCCGCCTCTCCCTGCCTGCATCCCTGCTTCCTGTCCCCGGAATGCTGTCCCTGGGATGGAAGACTTCCAGCAGGGAAGGCTGTGCCCGGTGTTACTCTGTCTTCTTCCTACAGACAAGGCACTCTGTGCCCTCAGCAAGGCGGGGTGGGGGAAGTTATCAGACCTGATCTAGTGTCCCATCCTGCCCTGAGATGCACTGCAGGTGCTTGAGAGAATTCAGCCCCTGTTCCAAAGGGTGAGATGCTACAGGATGGGTGAGATTCCCAGCCTGCCCTCAAGCTCAGCTGGAAACACGTGGCCAGCTCCAGGGTGAAGCACAGCACCGAGTTTCAGCTTTGGGAGCAGCAGAAACAGAAGCGCCATGTGCCTAGGCACAGAGCGTTCCCCTTTCCTCTGCCAGCGCAGGGGCACCTCAGCTGCAGACCTCTCAAAGAGGAGCCATCACCATCAGAGAGGTGTTGCAAGTGCACGTGGGATGCAGGCTTGCTTTGCAGGCAGAATGGCAGGGCAGACAGTGCAGACAAAGCCTGAAGAGGAGCAATATTGGAAGAGCTCTGAAGAAACATCCTGGCTGGCTTCAGAGTGGGTGTGCACAGAATCAGAGAATCAAGCAGGTTGGAAGAGACCTCCAGGATCATCCAGTCCAACCTAGCACCCAGCCCTGCCCAATCAACCAGACCATGGCACTAAGTGCCCCAGCCAGGCTTGGCTTCAACACCTCCAGGGATGGTGACTCCACCACCTCCCTGGGCAGCCCATTCCAATGCCAATCACTCTCTCTGCCAACAACTTCCTCCTAACATCCAGCCTAGACCTCCCCTGGCACAACTTGAGACTGTGTCCCCTTCTTCTGTTGCTGGTTGCTTGGGAGAAGAGAACAATCCCAGCTAGCTACAGCCTCCCTTCAGGTAGCTGCAGACAGCAATGAGCTCTGCCCTGAGTGTCCTCTTCTGCAGGCTGCACACCCCCAGCTCTCTCAGCCTCTCCTCACAGGGCTGTGCTCCAGGCCCCTCACCAGCTTCATTGCCCTTCTCTGGACACCTTCCAGCATCTCAAAGTCTCTCTTGAACTGTGGGGCCTAGAACTGGAAACACTACTCAAGATGCCACTGTCAAGCTCCTGAGCCCTGTGTAAAGCCAGCACTGCATGCTGAAGCTGGCCTGAATGATGTGCTCAGCTCTGAAATTCACGTTGCTAGAATATGGGTAGAAGCCACAAGAGCCACAAGGGTTCTGGAGGGGTGATGCCGGGGGCTGTGCGGCCACAGAGTTGCCATGGCACCGGTCAGAACAGACTGTGAAAGCCACCATCCCCATCAGCTGCTGGTCAGAGCCTCACGGGACACGTTTTGCCTGCTGTCACCTCCCAGAGAGGTCTGTGGGTTGCATTTATAGACTCGGCCACAGACCCTGGTCCCTGTCTTCAGGGCTGGAGCATCTCCGGGAGCAGGGAGCTGTGCCAGGCCCCTCTGTGCCAGGGTGAGTTGCTACAGGCACGCGAGCCCACGAGCATCGATCAGTGGGGAAGTGCACACACACACACACACAGGGCAGCCTCTGCAAACAACTGCTTGTTAAGTTAAAATTAAACTCTGCACAAATATTGACCTTTGGAGGGGACACAAACTGCACTGATATATTTACCAGCTTTATAAATGGGCCTGACCACAGTGCCCTATACGCTGAGCTGGAGGAGATGAGGGCTGCACAGGTACCCAAACGAGGTACATTCCCCCTCTCCTTGGATGGGGCTCTTCTCAGACAACTGTGCCTCCCAGCTGCACACACCCCCAAACGTTTCTCCTTCAGCCTGAGGAAGGATGGAGAGTGGCTATGAATATGAGCCAGATCCACATTTCCCCCCCTCCCCAGCTCATGGTCTCTTGAGGAGTAGCCAGCAGCTCACAGACATCCCTGGAGCAACAAGAGGAAGCTCCTGTCTTCTCTGGGCTTACTACATTCATCCAGCAGAGCGGTCCTGAAGCTGCTTCTCATCTTCCTACCCTTCCAAGCCTCTGCATTGCCCAAGGCCTCACTGTATAGACAGCTCACCCACTGCCAAACCCCAGCTGCACATCACTCAGGCAGGCTGCTCTGCCCATGAGCCCATGCCTTTTCCACAGAGCCGTCAGCACATCCTGGGAGCTTCCCATCTCTGGGGGGTAAATCTTTTGCTCAGGACTTGGTTCTCCAGTTTGCAAGGCTTCAGGAGCTGCAGAAACACATGCAGCCTGCAGCCAAGGGGACAAAAAGTGCCCAGTGACAGAAATGATGCAAAGGGAAGGCACAGAACTGCTCTGGGGTGGAAAGTCACGACAGAAATGGTGCAAAGAGATGGCACAGAACTGCTCTGGGGTGGAAAGTCACAACAGAAATGGTGCAAAGGGAAGGCACAGAACTGCTCTGGGGTGGAAAGTCACGACAGAAATGGTGCAAAGAGATGGCACAGAACTGCTCTGGGGTGGAAAGTCACAACAGAAATGGTGCAAAGGGAAGGCATAGAACTGCTCTGGGGTGGAAAGTCACAACAGAAATGAAGCAAAGAGAAGGCACAGAACTGCTCTGGGGTGGAAAGTCACTCCTTCCAAACCCATCAGAGCTCTCAGAAGCAGGGAGCACTCCCACTTGAGCATCCTGGGGGATGCACTGGGACTGGAGTTGCCATCCCTAGAGGTGTTCAAAAAAAAGCCTGGCTGAGGCACTTAGTGCCATGGTCTGGTTGATTGGCCAGGGCTGGGTGCTAGGTTGGACTGGATGAGCTTGGAGGTCTCACAGCCTTTGCCTAGGGTAAAGGGCAGGAGGCAAGTTGGAATAAAGGGTGACTTTTGCAGGCAGAGGGTGCAAATCATGGAATCACAGAACTGTTTAGGTTGGAAATTACTTTTAAGGTCATTGAGTCCAACCATTAACCTAATGCTGCCAAGTTCACCACTAAGCCATGCCCATAAGCACCTCTACACATCTTTTGAAATGCCTCCAGAGGTGATGCTTCAACCTCTCCCCTGGCCAGCCTGTTCCAGTGCCTGACAATCCTTTCACTGGAGAAATCTGTTTCAACACTCAATCTGAACTTACCCTGGTGCAATGTGAGGCTGTTTTCCTCTCATCCCATTGCTTGTTACCTGCAAGAAGAGACTAAAAACCCACTTCACTACAACCTCCTTTCAGGTAGTTGTAGAGAATGAGGAGGTCTCCCCTGAGCCTCCTTTTCTGCAGGCTCAACACCCCCAGTTCCCTCAGGCAGTCCTCACAAGACTCTAGACCCTACAACAGCTCCACTGCCCTTACCTGCACACACTCCAGGACCTCAATGTCCTTCTCATAGTGACTGGCCCAAAACTGAACCCAGTACTTGAGGTATGGCCTCACCAGTGCTGAGTACAGGGGGATGATCTCTGTAACAGTCCTGCTGGCCACACTATTCCTGATACAAGAAATGGGGTAGCACGGGAGGCAGTGATCACAACAAAATTGCTAAGGGCAAGAAGTTACTGCTGAATTCCCAGGCAATGAATGATAGAATCAACCAGGTTGGAAGAGACCTCCAAGCTCATCCAGTCCAACCTAGCACCCAGCCCTGTCCAATCAACCAGACCATGGCACTAAGTGCCTCATCCGAGCTTTTCTTGAACACCTCCAGTGATGGCAACTCCACCATCAACCTGGGCAGCCCATTCCATGGTACCAGTGCTGACAGAGGTAGCACAAAGGGCATGGGGAACAACCTTAGCTGCAGGGTGCATGGCACAGTAGAGACATCCATGTGTTAATGCAAGGGGAACACACTGGCCCAGAGCTCATCAAGAGAGAACATGACCCTGCACATGCCAAGGAGACCAGGATGAGGCCAGTGTGCCTGGGGCTCTCACTGCTCCTTGCTTCTTGGCCAGAGAGAATGACATGGCAGTGGGCACAGGGTCCAGCTGAGCATGCACCAGTAGGCAGCGGTGCTCAGTGTACACGGAAGAGGATGGAGGGTGGATTTAGGAGATCATAGACTCATAGGGTGGTTTAGGTTGGAAGAGACCTCAAAGATCAGCCAGTTCCAAACCCCTGCCATAGGCAGGGACACCTCCCACTAGAACAGGTCACTCAAGGCCTCATCAAACCTGGCCTTGAACTCCTTCAGGGAGGGAGCAGCCACAACCTCCCTGGGCAACCTGTGCCAGTGTCTCACCACCTTCACTGCAAAGAACTTACTCCTAACATCTAGTTTAAATCTCCTCTCTGCCAATTTAAACTCATTACCCCTTGTGCTGTCATCACAAGACCTTGTCAATGTAGAATCACAGAATCATAGAATCAACCAGGTTGGAAGAGACCTCCAAGTTCATCCAGCTCAACCTAGCACCCACCTCTGTCCAATCAACCAGACCATGGCACTAAGTGCCTCATCCAGTCTTTTCCTGAACACCTCCCTGGGCAGCCCATTCCAATGACAAATCACTCTCCCTTCAGATACTGAAAGGCCACTATAAGGTCTCCTCAAAGCCTTCTCTTCTCCAGGCTGAAGAGCCCCAACTCTTGTATCCTGTCCTTGCAGCACAGCTGCTCTCTGATCATCTTCATGGCCCTCCTCTACTTACCTCATGTACCTTGAAACCCTGTCTGAATGCAAATCAGGATTACGAAGATCATAAGCATCTAAAGTATATTTTGTAGGGAGTGTTATACTATGGAGTCTACTCAAATCCACAAAGAGCCATCTCTGAGATGGCCCTGGGGAGCTGAGTGTGTAGACCCAAAGCTATGCAGAGCCAGGAGAGGAGTGCAAAGAAGGGTGTAAGCACAGCAGTTTACATCCTGCACCAAGGGACCTGAGCAAGGCCTTTGACACTGTCCCACACCACATCCTGGTCTCCAAGCTGGTGACACATGGGTTTGATGGGTGGACCACGAGATGGATAAAGAACTGACTTGATGGCAGCACCCAAAGAGTGGCTGTCAATGGCTCCAGGGCCAAGTGGGGACCAGTGACAAGCAGAGTCCCTCAGGGATCAGTCCTGGGACAGTTTAGTTCAACATCTTTGTGTCATGGACAGAGCCTCAGCAACTTTGCTGCCCACACCAAACTGTGGGGTGCAGCAGACAGGCTGGAGGGCAGGGATCCATCCAGAGGGACCTGGACAGGCTGCAGAGGTGGGCACAAGCCAAGCTCAGGAGGTTCAACAAGACCAAGTACAAGGTCTTGCAGTCGGGTTGAGGCAATGCCAAGCACGAACCCAGGCTGGGCAGTGAATGGCTGGAGAGCAGCCCTGAGGAGAGGGACTTGGGGTGCTGGTGGAGGAGAAGCTCAACAGGAGCCAGCAGTGTGCACTTGAAAGTGCACAGAAAGCCAAGCAGAGCCTGGGCTGCAGCAGGAGAAGTGTGGCCAGCAGGGCCAGGGAGGGGATTCTCCCACTGTACTCTGCTCTGCTGAGACTCCACCTGGAGTACTGCATCCAGTTCTGGAGCCCCTGGGACAAGAGGGATGTGGAGATGCTGGAGAGTATCCAGAGCAGGGCCAGGAGGATGCTCAGAGGGCTGCAGCAGCTCTGCTGTGAGCACAGACTGAAAGAGTTGGGGCTGCACAGGCTGGAGAAGAGGAGGCTCCCAGGTGACCTTCTGGTGGCCTTCCAGGGTCTGAAGTGGGCTACAAAAAAGCTGGGGAGAGACTTTCGAGGCTGTCAGGGAGTGAGAGGAGTGGGGGGAATGGAGTAAAGATGAAGGTGGGGAGAGTCAGCCTGGCCATGAGGAGGAAGTTGTTCATCATGAGAGTGGTGAGAGGCTGGAATGGGTTGCCCAGGGAGGTGGTTGAGGCCCCATGGCTGGAGGTGTTTAAGGCCAGGCTGGCTGAGGCTGTGGGCAGCCTGCTCTAGGGTAGGGTGTCCCTGGGCATGGCAGGGGGGTTGGAACTGGCTGATCCTTGTGGTCCCTTCCAGCCCTGACTGATTCTATGATTCTAAGGGCTGCATTCATCCTATGATCCTAAGATTCTATGGGCAGCACTGATCCTATGTTTCTATGATGCTATGATTCTATGATCCCATGATTCTATGATTCTAAGGTCAACACTGATCCTAAGCTTCTATGTTTCTATGATCCCATGATTCTGTGATTCTAAGGGCAGCACTTATCCTAAGTTTCTATGTTTCTATGATTCTATGATCCTATGATTCTAAGGGCAGCACTGATCCTGTGTTTCTGTGATCCCATGATCCTAAGTGCAGCACTGATCCTGTGTTTCTAAGATCCTATGATCCTAAGGGCAGCACTGATCCTGTGTTTGTGATCCCATGATCCTACGAGCAGCACTGATCCTGTGTTTCCATGATTTTGTGATCCTATGTTTCTAAGGGCAGCACTGATCTGTGTTTCTATGATTCTGTGATCCCATGTTTCTAAGGGCAGCACTGATCTGTGTTTCTATGATTCTGTGATCCCACGTTTCTAAGGGCAGCACTGATCTGTGTTTCTATGATTCTGTGATCCCACGTTTCTAAGGGCAGCACTGATCTGTGTTTCTATGATTCTGTGATCCCACGTTTCTAAGGGCAGCACTGATCTGTGTTTCTATGATTCTGTGATCCCACGTTTCTAAGGGCAGCACTGATCTGTGTTTCTATGATTCTGTGATCCCATGTTTCTAAGGGCAGCACATGAAACCAGCCTGTGCCCATGCCAGCTGCCCAAGCCTTGGCCCCCCAGGGATGCAGGGAGGCCCAGCACAACAACAACATACAGCAGGGGATGCCCAAGTTCCAGCTCGCAGAAGCACTGAATAGAGTCTTATTCAGGCTGATGTGAAACACTGTTAAAACACACACAAAAATCCTTTTGAGTAATGGGCGAGCGGGAAAAAGAGGCATCTATAATTAACAGTAACTGTTCGAGACGGTCGCTGCCCAGAGACGTGTACTGTGCAAAACCACTTGAAAAGGCCTCGTCTGCAAAGCGAAGCCTGGGGTTTTTCAAGCAGCCCGTCATGTAACGATCCCGGCCCTTCCAAACGACTCCTGCCGTATTAAAGGGGGCAAAAAAAAAGCAAAGCAACAAACCCAAAACCTCAGCTTAATCGCTTCTGCAGCGCTGGGGACTGGAGGGCTCCGAGAAGAAGGGGAAGGGAAGCGCAACCGGCTTCCAATTAGAGCCTCGTTAGAAAGGAGAGCTGGGGAGCTATTAGAGAGCGGCTGGGCAGCGAGCTGAGCCATGCTGAGCCGCGCTGAGCCGCACTGAGCCATGCTGAGCCATGCTGAGCCGCGCTGAGCAGCGCTGAACCGGCTGCCTGCAGACCCGCTGCGGCAGCGGGGGTGGCCCCGCAAGGTCTGCCTCTTCTCTACCTCGGTAGGTGCTTTGGGAGCCCAAGGGTGGGATGGTCCGTGTGCTGGTTTGAAGCTAGCTGGAATATTTGGGTGAGAAGAATGAGATTATTAGATTATGAACTAATAGGTTATTATATGATAGGCTGTGGGAAGGAAACAATGGGGATGGCTGCTGCACTCATAGGCTTGCTGAGATGGATAGGAACAAGAACAGGAATATAGATAACAGAGTTGCTCTCTGCCTCTGGCTGCCTGCACTTTTAGAATCATAGAATCAACAAGGTTGGAAGAGACCTCCAAGCTCATCCAGCCCAACCCTGGGCCCACCCAGCCCTGTCCCATCAACCAGACCATGGCATTAAGTGCCCCAGCCAGGCTTTGCTTCAACACCTCCAGGGATGATGACTCCACCACCTCCCTGGGCAGCCCATTCCAATGCCAATCACTCTCTGCCAAGAACTTCCTCCTAACAGCCAGCCTAGACCTTCCCTGGCACAACCTGAGACTGTGTCCCCTTCTTCTGTTGCTGCTTGCCTGGCAGCAGAGCCCAACCCCACCTGGCTACAGACTCCCTTCAGGTAGCTGCAGACAGCAATGAGCTCTGCCCTGAGCCTCCTCTTCTGCAGGCTGCACACCCCCAGCTCCCTCAGCCTCTCCTCACAGGGCTGTGCTCCAGGCCCCTCCCCAGCCTTGTTGCCCTTCTCTGGACATGTTCCAGTATCTCAACATGTCTCTTCAATTGAGGAGCCCAGAACTGGACACAGCACTCCAGGTGTGGCCTGACCAGTGCTGAGTACAGGGGCAGAATAATCTCCCTTGTCCTGCACATACACCTTACCATCTTCCCTGGCACCCCAGAACCCCATCCTCTCCCACACAGACCAGTGCTTCCCGGTGCCCAGCAGGCCTGAAACCAAGGATGTCCCATGCAGTGGCCAGTCTAAGTGCCAGAGACCAGCCAGGTTGGTGTGAATGCCAGGGCATCCTCATCCTCAGCACAGGTTCAGCCGCAGGATCTACCTCAGGCTGTTTGCCTCATCAGCTCTGGCTTTAATTGTGCCCAACAGCCCTTCCTGTAAGAGCCAGGGCAGCTGGCATGTGCTGGCCTGCCTGCAGCCTGGCTCCGAGGCCAGCCGAACAGGAGGCACGCTTCCCGGAGCAGCCTTCCCTTCCCATTCCACAGCCTGGGACCCATCCAACACAAAGTTAATTTCTAACCATGGGTAACCACCAGTGTCCGAGCTGGGATGATTTATCCCCTATCTGCCTGGGTCAGATTTATGAGCCACACATCCCCTAGGCTGTGATAAAGGCTGCGTCTGTGCTCCTCCATCCCCCCTGCTTCCCATAGCCCCTCCACATGGACTCACTGCCCCCTCTGCCCCATTTACAAGCCTTCCCCCAGCAGGGAAACCTGACAGCCCACAGAAGAACAGTAAACAGCACAGAAAATAGCACATGCTGGAGGCCAAGGAGAGACACGCTGGCCAAGGAAGCCACAAATGGTTCCTGCGTTCAGGACCTGTTCAAGAGAACAGAATGGGATGTACCCTGGGCTCCCACTGACCTTCAAAAGGGGAGAGGGGAGCTGCTATTAATAGCTCTGATCACATAGAAGGCTGGGTCAGACAATGCCCTGGCCCTGCCAGGGATGGCCAAGACATGAAGAATGGTCCTTGTGACATCATCTGCCAGAGACAGTGCTGGGTGGGAATGGGCATTTACCCAATGGAAATTCACACACAGGGTAGAAAATTCCTCAGCCTATCAGTGCAGCATGAGGCCAGGAGAACCAGGAACCCAAAGCCAGGTGCTGCTGTGTTTGCCCCTGCCAAGAGCTGGGCAGAGGGTGGTAAGGGAGCAGGCTCATCCCTGTACCTGCTTGCCCCAGTCCATCCTCCCACCCAGGCAGTGCTGAGCTGTGGGCCCACTGTCAAGGCAATAATCCAGATCTGAACTCTGCTCCAAGCTCTGACTGTGGTGGCAATGAAGGTGTGCATCACCTGGCTTCTTTAAAACTAGGTCTGAGGCTTCTCCCTGTCTGATGGCAACACAATCAGCTCCTGAGCAGCACTGGGGCATCACTGCAGTGCCAGCAGCCCTCACAGCACGACAAAATGGGCAGAGAGCTGCATGCACCTGGATCCATTTTCTGTGCCTCTGACAAACACAGGCCTCTTTACCACAGCGGAGACACTGCATACAGCATGCCAGTTAAGACGCTCCAGAGCCCTGTGCAGCAGTGGCATTGCCCTGCCAGCCAGGACGGCATCACCTTCTACACCACCACTAAGGGCTTCCAGTCCCCACAGCCAGCAGGATGCAGAGCCCAGTGGGCTGCCAAATGGACTGGATCCTGGCATCATGGCCATACGGACTGCGATCCTGAACTGCACCGAGCAGCCCAGCCCAGAGCAGTACTCCTGCCAATTGCAGTCACCTGGGGAGGGAGCAAGGGGCAGCAGTGACATCTGCGGGGTTTGCAGGATGACACCATGAGAGCAGGACAGATGAGGCTGCGGGCAGCATTCTGGCACTCAGGGCAGGCACAGCCACCCCTCGCCAGCCCCCTGCCCTCTGTACTGCTGATAGTGTCAGCCCCGGCCAGGGAGAGAACAGAGCCTTGTTCTGGGACCAAGACTAAGGCGGTTCAGTGCTCCGCTCCCCTGAGGTTTCTCGGGTGAAACCTGGCTCTGTAATGGCTGTGTCTGTAAAATGTATGGAAATGCCCATAAAACTTGTATCAAATGCTATATGGATATATATGGATGTATGGAGAGAACTATGAAATTAGGAGCACAGAGGGAATTGGGGCAGGACGGCTCCCTCCGAGCCGTAAAAACACACAAGTGAAAGGCAGGGGAGGCAGCAGCGCCGGGAGCTGCTCAGACAGGCCGGCACAGCCAGGAGCCAGGGGAAGGGCACCCTGGCTCCGTGCTGCAAGGCTCTGACCAGACCTGCGCCCACAAGCAGCCTCCAGGACGGAGGGAACCTCTCTGTGGGGCACCATAGAATCATAGAAGTGTAGAATCATAGAAGCACAGAATCATGGAATCAGTCAGGACTGGAAGGGACCACAAGGATCAGCCAGTTCCAACCCCCCTGCCATGCCCAGGGACACTCGACCCTAGAGCAGGCTGCCCACAGCCTCATCCAGCCTGGCATGAAACACCTCCAGCCATGGGGCCTCAACCACCTCCCTGGGCAACCCATTCCAGCCTCTCACCACTCTCATGCTCAACAACTTCCTCCTCACGGCCAGGCTGACTCTCCAGGCTTTGCTCCATTCCCCCCAGTCCTGTCACTCCCAGATATCCTGAAAAGTCCCTCTCCAGCTTTTTGTAGCCCACTTCAGACCCTGGAAGGCCACAAGAAGGTCACCTGGGAGCCTCCCCTTCTCCAGCCTGCACAGCCCCAACTCTTTCAGTCTGTGCTCACAGCAGAGCTGCTGCAGCCCTCTCAGCATCCTCCTGGCCCTGCTCTGGACACTCTCCAGCATCTCCACATCCCTCTTGTCCCAGGGGCTCCAGAACTGGATGCAGTACTCCAGGTAAGGTCTCAGCAGAGTGCAGTAGAGGGAGGGAATCACCTTCCTGGCCCTGCTGGCCACACTTCTGCTGCAGCCCAGGAACAGACAGCCCACGGGACAGACCCCTGAACAGAGCTGAGCATGCCTTGGCAGGACTCCCCAGAAGCCCAGGGCTGGGGATGCCCTGGCAGGATTCCCCTTAAGTCCAAAGCCTCACTGCTGGCAGGGGCACCTGGCTGTGAGGAGATTCCAGCAGTACCCCTGAACCAGAAGCATTTTGAAGGTGAGCAGACAAAGTGATGAGTGGGAGGCTGGAGAGGGCAGATGCACAAACTGCTCTGAATCATAGAATCCTTAAGGTTGGAAAAGTCCTTCAATATCATCAAGTCCAGGCGACAACTTAACACCACCATGGCCACTAAAGCATGTCCTGAAGTGCCACGTTTACATGTTTTCTAAACATCTCCAGGGATGGTGACTCCACTGCCTCCCTGGGCAACCTGTTCCAACACCTGACCACTCTCTCAGGAAAGTAATTTTTCCTAACATCCAACCTAAACCTCCCCTGGTGCAACTCGAGGTCATTTTCTGTCACCCTAAACAGCTGCCTGCTGCAGTATCAATGTCTGAGAGCCACCAAGAGCCTAAAGTGAGGGACGAGAGAACAGAGAAGTGCAAAGGCAGTGAGAAAACAGCCACTGGCCCCAGTGGGGCAAAAAAGCTGGCACCAACCAAACAGCAGCAGAGCAGGAGACAGCAGCCACAGAGATGCACCAATCTGTGCATCACTTCAAGGCTGCCCTGTCCTCAAAGGAAAGCACCAGTGCAAGAAGATGGCATCAACCAGCACAAGTGGCTTCTGATTTTGTTTCAAGGGCACACACCAAATGCAAAGCCTGTGTGCAGTTGCAAACACACAGAACTCCTGAGACAGGAGCTCTTGGGGGTCTCTACCTACCCTGCTGGGCTTCAAGCCCTACTCTGCAAGGGTAGTGATCACACAATCATAGAATTAATCAGGTTGGAAGAAACCTCCAAGCTCATCCAGCCCAACCTAGCACCCAGCCCTGGCCAATCAACCAGACCATGGCACTAAGCCATCCAGGCTTGGCTTCAACACCTCCAGGGACGGCGACTCCACCACCTCCCTGGGCAGCCCATTCCAATGCCAATCACTCTCTCTGACAACAACTTCCTCCTAACATCCAGCCTAGACCTGCCCTGGCACAACTTGAGACTGTGTCCCCTTGCTCTGTTGTTGGTTGCAAGGACATAGCATCCTGGGCTGGCTCAGGAGCAGTGTGGCCAGCAGGACAAGGGAGGTTCTTCTACCCCTGTACTCAGCACTGCTCAGGCCACAACTTGAGTCCTGTGTCCAGTTCTGGGCTCCTCAATTCAAGAGAAATGTTGAGGTGCTGGAAGGTGTCCAGAGAAGGGCAACAAGGCTGAGGAGGGGTCTGTACCACAGCCCTGTGAAGAGAGGCTGAGGGAGCTGGGGATGTGCAGCCTGCAGAAGAGGAGGCTCAGGGCAGAGCTCATTGCTGTCTACAACTACCTGAAGGGAGGCTGTAGCCAGGTGGGGTTGGTCTCTTCTGCCAGGCAAGCAGTAACAGAAGAAGGGGACACAGTCTCAAGTGGTGCCACGGGAGGTTCAGGCTGGATGTTAGGAGGAAATTGTTGCCAGAGAGAGTGATCGGCACTGGAATGGGCTGCCCAGGGAGGTGGTGCAGGTGGGTGCAGGCTGTTTGGCATGCTTTGATGTCTTTGTCCTCACAGAAGCTTTGGAGGACAAAACAGTGGAGTGGTGGCCCTAGTCTCCAGCCTGGAGTCGGTTTTGAGTGCACCCTCAGCAAGTTCACCAATGACACTGACACACTGGAGGGATCCATCCAGAGGGACCTGGACAGGCTGCAGAGCTGGGCCCAAGCCAACCTCATGAGGTTCAACAAGCCCCTGTGCAGGGTCCTGCATGCAGATTGGGGCAACCTGGTTGCTTCTATTCTATGACATGGACAAAATGACCTGCTGAGCTGCAAGTAGATCCCTGCTACCATTGGCATCCCACTGTATACACCTGCCATAAGCCAGCCAAGCCCCTGTGCTCCTATACAGCAGAGCTGCTTTGCTTGCAATCCCATCCCTTCAAGAGCTGAGGTTTTAGGGAAATCTCTAGTATCAACAGGTTTTGCAGTAAAATCATAAATGAGCAGGCAAACAGAGAGCTCTTGTCAAGGAGTAAGCAATAAAAGATGAGAAAGAAGGTGAACCCTGACATGTTTGCAGCGACCACTGCACTGTTTGTCCTTGTACTGAGCTGGGCAGCACTCAGTTGGCTCCAGTTCTTGTCTTGCAATAGGACCC
The DNA here is from genome assembly GCA_013400475.1 of Tricholaema leucomelas. Classification (NCBI taxonomy): domain Eukaryota; kingdom Metazoa; phylum Chordata; class Aves; order Piciformes; family Lybiidae; genus Tricholaema lacrymosa; species Tricholaema leucomelas. The sequence goes on along the minus strand of WAAF01000836.1, from coordinate 93,581 downwards.
CATGCCCATCCCTCTACTGCTCTCACCAAAACCTTTCACTTGTAGCCTTCCTAAAGCAAAAATCAGATGCAGAACCCCCAGACTTGGGGCTCAACCCCAGTCACTTTCCCCAGATCCATCTGCCATGAGCGTGATGAGCACAGAGGGACTTGTGTGGCAGAGAAACCTGAGGCAGGATCCAGCTCTGGGCACATCCCTGCTCCAAATCCAGTGCTGTGGCACTGGGGAAGAGCTCCTGGGCTGCTCCGCTCAGCATCCCTGCTGCCCGACAGCCCCTACATGGCTTCCACTTCCACTGCTAACCGGAGTGAAAGCACAATGCTGGTGCCAGCCCTGCTGCCCAAGAGCATCCATGCCACAAAAGCTGCAGCCAGAGCAACAAAGAAATGCAGTTGGGGTTACCAGAGGTGCAGCACCCAAGATGCAGAGATGTGGTGGTGGTGTTGCAGCCCCACACAGCTCGCTCCAGCTGGCACTTAGGTGGCTGATAACCAGAGACAGGGCACCATTTGCCATGCCACTGCCACATGTCAAGTGTATGGCATGTCCCCAAACCCACCAGCATCCTGCTCAGCAGGCACCAGAGTCTAGGCCCAGCTGCAGGCAGAGCTTGCTGCTGCCATTCACTCATGTCCCCTTCTACCTGTGCCTGTGACAACCAGGGTAGATCACAGACCCACGCTGGATGGGGGCAGGGTAAGTTTTGGTGCTCCTAGGGAGCCCACACTGCTGTGTGGAGGGGTGACAGTGCCAAGAAGCTGTAGAGACAGCTCAGAGACCCTTGGCCTCCTCACCTCTGATACCCAGAGCACCCATTGGACACTAGTGTGGTGATGATGAGGATGCAAATGCCTCCAGCCTGTATCCTTTGGGCTCCAACCTCATACTGCTGGGTTGGAGTTCTGATTGTCCTATAAAACAAGTCCAAGAAGCAGGGCAGCCAGGTGTACATGCAGTGGGACAGCAGCAGCAAAACAGCCACAGAAGGAGACAGGGAGTGAGCAATGGATCATTACACAAAATGGAGGTACCTGAGACCTTCCTAGCACTTTGCATCACCAGGATCAGACACTGCCAAGGGCTTCCAGAGGTACTGGGCAGCTTTTGGGGGACAGGTTTAGGGGATGACTAACCAAGGCAGGGGCAGAGATGCAGGGGGTGAATACTGTGGCAAGCTGTGAAGGAGACAAGAGACATTGGAGAGCTCCTGCTCCCAGGTGCTACCCATGGGGCTGCTCAGCTCTGAACTCCACAGCACAGCCATGAAATGGGTTAGCACCCAGGCAGAGCCTGCCCCCAGATCTCCACAGGTCATGCTGTATCAGCCACCCTGGCACTCACTCAGCCCTGGCTGGTGATGAGTTGACACTTCCAGCTCTGTACAACACCACTTTCCCAGGCACCATGCTGCCAAGCAGGTGAAAAACAAGCAAGGGTCAAGCAGTAGAGGGATGCAATGAAAATGGATGAAGCCAAGTGGGCTCATGAATGTTAATGTCCACTGTGGCTTTTAGGAGCATCAACACTGTGCAATCTTAACCAATTTTACTTCTAGTCATGCAAATGCAGCAATATCCTCCTGTCAACCCTGCCAGGACCACACTAGGCATGTTTTAGCTGGCAGAGACAGGGTGCTATGCCCATCACCAGCCCATGCCCCATTTCTCTGGCATCCAGGGGGAGTGGGATGGGAGCCCAGTTCTCTCTGCAACCCCTGTGTCTCAAAACACAGGGAGCAAGAGCCAGCCAGGCAGGGAGCTGACCACTTTGAGACTGTGGCACCTGCAGCGTGCCAGGCATGTGTATCTGTTGGCCTGGAAGCCAGCCAAAGGCCATTGCTGGGGGAGCCAGAGGTGGCAATGAAGGGCTGGCACACCTCATGGTTGAGGATAACATCACTGACTGGCTCCAGCCTCTCTGGACAAGGGGTAGCCCAATCTGACAGAGTCTGCACGGGACAGTAATGCTTTAAAAAGCATCACTGCTTAATGTTACGGAGAGAAGACCTAAAGGGAGATCTCATCGCTCTCTACAACCTGAAAAGGACATTGTAGAGAGGTTGGTGCTGGTCTCTTCTCACAGGTAATTAGAGATAGAACAAGAGGGAACTGCAACAGGCTAGGTTTAGACTGGACATTAGGAAAAAATGTTTCAGAGAAAGAGTGGTCAGACATTGGAATGGGCTGCCTGGGGAGGTGGTTGAGTCACCACCCCTGGGTGGTGTTTAAAGGTCACTTAGATGTGGTGTGTGGGGATATGGTTTAGGGGTGACCTTTGCACAGTAGGGTCGATGGTTGGACTTGATGATCCTAGAGGTCTTTTCCAACCTGAATGATTCCATGATTCCATGATCTTGCAAGGAGCTGGCTAGGCCAGAGCATCCTTCCAGCCATGCCACTGCCATGCTGGAGAGGAGAGGAGAGGAGAGGAGAGGAGAGGAGAGGAGAGGAGAGGAGAGGAGAGGAGAGTGGATGAGAGGAGAGGAG
>WAAF01000836.1:0-81074 GCA_013400475.1 Tricholaema leucomelas | reverse complement strand
GGTGGGGTCTGAGGAAAGCAGAGCCAAGGCGCAGAATCCCCTCCCTTGCCCTGCTGCCCACACTGCTCTTGTTGCAGCCCAGCACAGGGTTGCTGTCTGGGCTGCACTCACTGCAGGCTCATGTTGAGCTTTTCATCACCCCAGAGGTGTTCATTCCACCGAGACCCCTCTAACTACTCCTTCCTCTCCACAGCAAAGCTCACAAATGCCCCCTGCGGCTCCACGTCTCTGCGTTTGTCTATACCTTTGTGTAGGCACACAACGCACAGAGATTTATTCGTGTTTTCAGAGCGGTCCAGGATACATTCCAGGATGAAATTCCAGCCAGCGCTGGAGCCAAGAACATCAGTGGCCCCGGCGCTGGCTGCCCCCTCTGCCTGCACACACACTAAATACGGAAAGGGAGAGGTATAAATAGAGAGAGAAACACATGAATGGCTCTGTTGCCTTGCGCAGACGCAGGGGACGCGCAGCTCTGAGAGCAGTGGGAGCAAGCAGCCTCCTGAATCTGAAGGCTGTGCTCCTTCCCTGGAGGCTGCTGCCTGTCCAGATGTGCCCAGCTGTTACATACCACCTCTATATGGGCTAGCATGACTGGCAGAGGCTAGGGAGACCTGAGGGACAAGGAAGGAGCCATGGAATTCACAGGAAGCTTTTTTCCACTTTTTCTCAGAGCAGAAGTGCTACCTGCACTTCCAGTGCTGCCTTCCCCAACTCCCTGTGACCCTCCTGTGTCCAAAATATCCTACTAGGTTTATCCAACACGTCCCTGAGTGTCCTGAGCCTTTCCCTAACTCCCTCCATATCCAGGGCAGGTAGCACTTCTGCTCTGCCCATGGCAGAGTCCAGACCCTGTCAGCTGGGGACGGAGAAGCCACCAAGTCCCTTGCTGACAGAGCAGTGCCTTTACAGTCCCCTCAAAGTCCACTTCGTTCTCCTTCCCAAAAGGTGCTTTGCTTCTAGGAGTGACTGCCACACCTTGAACTGAACGGCCAGGACAAGTGACTGGGGTGGAGCCCTTGCCCCTGACCTTCCACGCCCTAGCCATCCCCACATACCCCCTTTGCCCTCCTCTAACCCTAACACAGCCCCAGCGAGATCAGCCCAGCAAGACCGGGGCTCCAGATGCCTGTGCGCTCCCTGCTGCCTCCCGTGCTCCCCAGGGCCAGGCAGCTGCCTGTGGCCACAGGGCCAATAATGCCCACGAGGCAGGAATGGGGCCAGGATGGCAGCGGGGCTATTGGTGCTCTGCTTTCCGGAGGGGGAAGGGGCTCTTCCCCTTCAATGATCCCATTTGAGCTGAGGCCTGGCACTAGCTCAAACCACTGCTTGCTGACACAAGATCAATCATCTCCTGAGCTGAGCTGCTCCTTGGCAATGCTGCACAGCTGGTGCCCAAGCATGGGCTGGGGCCTCTCCCATAGGAGTGGAGTCTGGAGTGTGTGACACTCCTCTGCCTGCTCATGGCAGTAGCATAATGTGGTACAACATGGCACAGCATGGCACAGCTTTACATGGCATGGCACAGCATGATGTGGCACGGTATGGCAAGGGTGGGGAAGGCTGCTACTGGAAAGGAAGGTTCCCTGTTAAGTATCAGACCATGTGCCACTGAAGAGCCAAGGACCACACAGTGCCCCAGGTAGGACGGCTGTGATGGCACTTGTCCATCTCTCTATCCCCTAAGACAAAGGTATGATCACCAGATGATGCCAGGCTAAAACAGCTCAGAGACCAAGCAGACAGCTGTCCATATCTGGCCCAAGTGCCACCCACCAGTGCCAGAGCTATGGCCAGGCACAGACATAGCCACAGGTGATCAGGCTGTGGACGCCCCGCCGACATCCCCAACAGGAGCATCCCTGCAGTGTTCTCAGACCAGCAGCTGCTGCTGCTGCCACCACACAACCCCATCTCCAGCAGCTGCAAGGGTTGGCACAAGCACCGCCAGCCCAGCCCCAGCCCTGCTGCTGGGGGCACTTCCTTGCCTGAGATCTGGGCACTATTTCAGGCAGGTTGCTGCTCTGGGAGGCATGTGCCAAGTCTGGTTTTAGCAGCGTGCAGCTCCACTGACTCACTGCTTGTGCAAGCAGTCTGTGGCTGCCGGTGGTGGCCCAGAAAGCGTGCCCTGGCCGGGTCCCTCTCACCTGGTCGGTCCTCAGCAAACATATAAAGAACACTGCAGTGCCATCCACCACACCTCTCCACGGCAAACACCACGGGGAGGCTATGCCCATGCATCCATCAGCCCCTGCACAGTGATGAGCACCTGTGCTCCCCCTCAAATACCATCAGAGGTGGCATCGGCCCCTTCCACCTGTCAGTGCTGACACAGACACTCCTGCTTGTGTGCACACTCGTGCTCTTGCACACATGCTTCCAGCAAGCACAAGAGAAGCTCTGCTCCTCCTGACTGCAGCAGCATGCAACTCCTTGTGTACATGCGTGCTGGGAGGGCAGCATGTGCCCTGTTCCCCCCAGCTTGGCCATAGCCCACTGCCTTTTCAATGTGGAACCTGGACCCCAGGATAGCAAAGAGATTCGGTGACCAAGGCTTGTCCAGCAATGAATTAAAGACCCCAGAAGCAACCTCTATCCAGAATAGAGCATAGGCACCCTTGGGTCTCACTAGATGAGCACAGCAGAGATGTCTGGCTCCACAGAAGTGTTTGCCCCACTCACCTGAGCATCTCTATAATCCAGCCCCATGCTGCCGGCTCTGCCCTTACTCAGCCTGCTCAGCGCCCTGCAACTTCTGCAAGACTCAACCTTCCTAGCAGCAGCACCATGGCTGACGGCTCCTTCCCCAGCCCCATACCGCGGGGCCCCAGCTCGGCCGAGCGCCCGCAAAACCCTGTGGGGGGCTGTGCACCCTGCGTGCACGCAGCCCATGCCACATCCATGCCGCCAGCCCCACTCCAGCCCTGTCGCAGCTGCAAAGCCGCAGATACCTTGCGCTAATTAAAAACATCCCTCGGTGGAAGGAGCCGAAGGGCAGCTTCCTCCCTGCCGCACCGAGCTGCCGAGGGTTTGAGGGATGCCGTCCTCACCCTGCAAAAGGCATGGCCCACCGTGGCCGGGTCACAGCAGCTTTAGTCCCAGAGGCTTATTTTTAGCACCTACTAAAAAGGAGAGGCAAGGGTACTGGAGGCAGGCAGAGTGAAGGAAGGTGCCCAGATGGACCCCAAGGTAGTGATGGCCAGCGGCTCCGCTGGGCGACCCTGGCTGCCCTCCAGGTGCCCAGCTGGACCCCAAGGTGGTGATGGCCAGTGGCTCCGGCGGGCAACTCTGGCTGCCCTCCACCTGCCCCGCTGGCCCACGTGTCCCCTCACGGGAGGGTGACGGGCGCCTGGCCACAGTCCCAGCCGCAGTGGGGAACAATAAGAGGGACGCTGACCCCTGGGCGCCCTGACGTCAGCCAACACCGCTGCCGGCACCGCCGCCAGCCCTGGCCCCGGGGCTCCTGCTCGCCCTCGGCTGGGGTCGGGCTGGAAGCCGCCGCCTGTTTGTTTATCTTCCTCTCTGCCGTTGCTTGTTTTGATGGCACATCCTCCTCCTCCTCACCGGGCCCCGGGGTCGAGCCGTGAACCCGCCGCGTCCTGTTTGCCGAGGTCCCGCGTTTGGCTCACGGAGGTGCGGAGCAGCCGCCCCCGGGCACCCGCCACGGCAGATAAAAATACGCAGGGCAGAGCATCCTGGAGCGCGGGGCTATATTTGCACTGATGCTATCGGTGAGCCTGTCCCCGGTGTACCTGTTCCTGCCCTCCTGGGAGCAGGGGTCATAGCACTGCACGGCTCTTCTGAACCTGCCCCCCTCACGGAGCCGGACAATGGGCTCCCGCAGCAGCTGTCACGAATGCCACCAGGTTGACTCTCAAAACCCATGGGCGAGCAACCCACGCTGCCCCACGGGGTAATCTCTGCGAGCCGAAGGGACACCTGTGGACAAAATACACCTGACCTGCCGGGTCCTAGGCTGCTGAGAAGGGTGCCGGGGCAGCCCTCAGGTGCAGAGCCCTCTCCAGCCGCTCGCTGCTTCCCCGCACGGTGTTAACCCCCCATGGGCTTGCCAATAAAAGCTGCCGCCCTTGCCTCAGCTCGGCCGCCGCTCTCCCTCCAGCTCTGCCCAAGTCCAGGCAGCTGCTCAGCAGTGAACCCTTGCCAAAACCTGCGTGTGTGAAAGCGTCGTTTCCTAAACGTATAAATATTCTTAGGGCTCTGCTGGAAAGCTCCCTGTGATTAGTTAAAACGCCCTGGACAGCCAAGCGCACTCGAGCCCAGGGAAAGCACACGTTTAAGCTGAGAAGCTCTGCGGCTCTGCCCCCGGGGACTGACAGGTCCTTTCCTCTTCATGGGTGATCCAGCAAAGGTTTGTAAAGTGAGTAAAGCATCTGCACCTGCACCCTGCATCCCGCCAGCCCTGTGCTACACTGTCACAACCCCTTCCACGCAGGAGGTGCTTACTGTCACCGAACATCCACAACGTTCAAGCCCCACTACACAGAAGAAACAGGAAGGCACATCAGACCTATTCTCCTGACCTCCTTCCCACCGAGGTTCAACTATGCATATCCCAAGACCAAGCCCAGCAACTTGGTTTTCTTCCAGGCAGGCTCCCAGCCCACTTTGAGAGACATCAAGAGATAGAGGATCAACCACTGCCCTTGGGAGCATGCCTCAGTTGCTAATCGCCCACAGGAGCAAACCCAAGTGCCTCCATCCTAGCTTGAAATTGCCTGGCTCTGACTCCCGGTGCCTGGCTCATGCTCTGCTGCTCTCCACGAGATTAAAGAGAGCCCTTTCCTAACCACCATTTTCCCCTTGTAAAGACCCTCACGCACTGTAATCAAGGCGCCTCTCCATTTTCTCCCTGATAAGCTAGATGGAACTCTTCCCTTCCAAGTCTCAATGCCAGGCTCCCTCTCCAGCCCTCAAGTCATTCTTGTGACTCCGCACTGACTGTCCGGCGTCTTTTGGAAACCCAGACACGGGAGTCAGTCACAGTGTTCCAGGGTCCTGCTGTATATCCCAAGGGACCCCAGCTCCTCGTGCTGTTCCTTTCTGAAGCTGGAAAATGGAGTATGAAATTGCCCTGGAGCTGCGAAATACCTGCCCAGAGACAACGAGATCATAGAAGCATAGAATCAACCAGGTTGGAGGAGACCTCCAAGATCATCCAGTCCAACCTATCCAACCTATCCATCCAGTCTAGCCTATCCAACCAAGATCATCCAGTCCAGCCCCGGCCAATCAACCAGACCATGGCACTAAGTGCCTCATCCAGGCTTTTCTTGAACACCTCCAGGGACGGCAACTCCACCACCTCCCTGGGCAGCCCATTCCAATGCCAAACACTCTCTCTTGGAAGAACTTCCTCCTAACATCCAGCCTAGACCTCCCCTGGCACAACTTGAGACTGTGTCCCCTTGTTCTATTGCTGCTTGCCTGGAAGAAGAGACCAACCCCACCTAGCTACAGCCTCTCTTCAGGTAGTTCTAGACAGCAATGAGCCTCCTCTTCTCCAGATCACCTATCCCACACTTCTGCTGCAGGAAGAGAGAGGAGCCTGGGACGAGCAGCCAGTTTTGGTGATGGAGAGCTGCAAAGCCATATTTGGTGTTCCTCACTAACAGAAGATATAGGAGGTATCAGGAGGAACAGTGGGGTACCACGTTCACAGCAAAGGCAGCAGCTGCTTGCATCTCCCAGCTGACTGACACGGGATGGTACGTGGGTGAAAAGCATCATCAGTGGCTTTATAAAGCAGCAGGACGACTGCAGAGAGGACAGTTCACCCCAGGCAGACTGAATGCACAACTGCATCACTCCACCAGCTGGTGCTCAGATCTGGCTGCCAGGGGATGCAGAGGGGAAGCATTTCCCAAACTCTCCCACTCCCTGTCCAGGGCTCCAGCTCCAAGATGGTGCTCCTGGGCCATTCCACACAGATTTCCCTCCCATCTTTTATGCCTCTGCCAGAGGAGCTCCCCACTAGATGCTTCTGTGCGGGGACACAGCACGTCCCTCCCACCCAACGTGCATCACTGAGCACCTTCCCCTGTGCCTCACACCCTACCAGCTCTTGGAGGACTCCGAGTTTCAAGCCTGATGTTATCTTTAGCAGATGTTGTTCAGCCAACCATTGGACAAAGCCTTCATCATCCCCCGATCCCAGCACATCAGCCTGCATCCTTCCGGCAACATCGCCGGAACACCAACTCCTTCTGCCGTGTCTGCCTCAGAATCAATCATTTTACCACCTCTGCCTACTAACAAACTTACCCTGCTGCTGGGAGCTTGGGGTTTTCTCCCAGTACACTGAATAAAACCCTTTCCTTCTGTCCTTCCCCATGATTTTCCCCTGATGTCTTTAGCTTCTGTTATCCATTTTCTACACTTCATAATTTCTAATTTATATTGATTGCTATCTGCTCCCACTCTCCCATTTGTTATAAACTGCTCTTTTATTTCTAATTGCTGCCTTCACTTTGTCACTGAACCAGAACGGGCTCTCAGCCAGCACTGCCCTCTTTCTTGATTGTGGAATTGTGGCTTTTTGTGGTTCTGAAATTCTTCTGCGAGAGCCTCACCATTTTCATTCACATTTTTCTATCTAAATGTTTCCTCAGAGCTGATTTAACTCATAATTTTCCCCCTGCTTTGGGAAATTAGCCCTTTCAAAGCATGAAGGATATAAATTACTGTTTAGGAATGTCCTTTCTTTGCCTAGGGTGAATGTAATCTGGTCATGATCATCGGTCCCTAGGCAACCTCCACGTTGCAGTCCAGCAGTGAATTCATCTCTATCCATCATAACCAAGGGAAATGAAATCTGCCTGTGCTGGCTGCAATGTCTCACATATAAAAGAGGGATCATCTCTCATTTTCAGAAACTCTGCAGATGGTTTACTGTTGGCTATGCCAGAGCATCAGCATGTGTCTCACAAAGTGACATCCCCTCTAGAGCTGTCTGACACCATGCACACTCCAATCCACTCTGGTTGCTAGCAGACACCGCTGTGCCCCAAGCCTGTGCCTTCACTGCAGGCACAGGAATGTTCAGAAGCCTTTTTGCATCAATCCTTTCTGATCTTGCCTCACTGGTTTGAACCATTTTAGTGCTTCTGCCATTATTTCAAGTAATGAAAAAGGATCATAGGAAAGACTTAGGAGTGACAGGACCAGGGGGAATGGAGCAAAGCTGGAGATGGGCAGGTTCAGGCTGGACATGAGGAGGAAGTTGTTCAGCATGAGAGTGGTGAGAGCCTGGAATGGGTTGCCCAGGGAGGTGGTTGAGGCCCCATCCCTGGAGGTGTTTCATGCCAGGCTGGATGAGGCTGTGTGCAGCCTGCTCTAGGGTAGGGTGTCCGTGGGCATGGCAGGGGGCTTGGAACTGGCTGATCCTTGTGGTCCCTTCCAACCCTGACTGATTCTATGACTCTCTCCTTCCACTCTCTCCTTCCAAGCCCAGCTTGTCTACAGCACATGTCTGATTTTAGAGCTGAGTGTGCCAAGGGGAGAGTGGTGGACACAGCACAGGTAACAGCCTGAAAGGCACTTGCCCCCAATGAACCACAACAAAGCCACTCTTAAAAGCAGAAGATGGATCAAAAGGAGCAGATGAGTTCTACTTATTCCCTCGCTCCCTGCCTGCCATAAGCATTAGTGTTTCAGGTCCACAGCAAGTGTGGGAGGCAGGTGAGGATGACCCAGGGATGACACAATCCCATGGAGCAGCCAGCCCAACTCACATCCTTGGCAAGTTCCAGAAGCCAGGCAGTGGTGAGAGGGTGACAAGACATGGTGCCACACTGACATCTGGCCGTATCAGGTGTGCCCCCAGCTCTTCTCACCCTGCAGACCAGGTGCAAGGACATAAGAAGGGCCTTGGGTGAGCTATTGGGCATAATCCCTCTCCAGACAAGTCCAACCAGCCCCATCAGATGGGGCATCCAGCCCAGCACATCTTGCTCTGGGGCTGCTGGTGCCAGCATCTCATCACCCCTTTACCAAAGGCAAGAGAACTTCCATTGCTTCTTACCTTGACCATGAAGTTATGCTGAAATGCCTCCTCCTGGAAGGGCTCTGTCCGTAGGCGGTCTGCAAGAGAGAGAAGGGATCAACCTGGACAGGTCTGGCAAGAACTCTTAACCCTGGATTCCCCTTCCTCTGCCTGTGGGGTGAGGGAGCTGCAAGGGAACTCATCACAGCATCTTTATCTTGGAGCCAGAGAGTGAGACCAGCAGGCCCCTTGGGCTAGGGACATGTCGCCCAGTTAGCAGAAGGTGAAAGAACCACAGAGAAGTATCTTTATTGATGATCTGAACAAGGGGATTGAGTCCAGCATTAGTAAGTTTGCAGATGACAGCAAGCTAGGAGCAGCTGTGGAGCTGGGAGGGTAGGAGAGGCCTGCAGAGGGACCTGGCCAGGCTGGATGGGAGGGCAGAGGCCAGTGAGATGAGGTTGAACAAGGCCAAGTGTAGGGCTCTATGCTTTGACCAAAGCAACCCCAAGCAGCACTACAGGGTGGGGACAGAGTGGCTGACAGCAGCCAGGCAGAGAGGGACCTGGAGGTGCTGGTAGAGAGGAGCTGAAGATGAGGCAGCAGTGCCCAGGTGGGCAGCAGAGCCAATGGCATCCTGGGCTGGCTCAGGAGCAGTGTGGCCAGCAGGACAAGGGAGGTTCTTCTGCCCCTGTGCTCAGCACTGCTCAGGCCACAACTTGAGTGCTGTGTCCAGTTCTGGGCTCCTCAATTCAAGAGAGATGTTGAGGTGCTGGAAGGTGTCCAGAGAAGGGCAACAAGGCTGGTGAGGGGCCTGGAGCACAGCCCTGTGAGGAGAGGCTGAGGGAGCTGGGGGTGTGCAGCCTGCAGAAGAGGAGGCTCAGGGCAGAGCTCATTGCTGTCTACAGCTACCTGAAGGGAGGCTGTAGCCAGGTGGGGTTGGTCTCTTCTGACAGGCAAGCAGCAACAGAAGAAGGGGACACAGTTCCTAGCTATGCCAGGGGAGGTCTAGGCTGGATGTTAGGAGGAAGCTGTTGTCAGAGAGAGTGATTGACATTGGAATGGGCTGCCCAGGGAGGTGGTGGAGTTGCTGTCCCTGGAAGTGTTGAAGCAAAGCCTGAATGAGACACTTAGTGCCATGGTCTGGTTAACTGGACAGGGCTGGATTCCAGGTTCGACTGGATGAGCTTGGAGGTCTCTTGACTTGGAGGTACTGCTGGATGAGAAGCTGGACATGAGCCAGCAATGTGCACTTGCAGCCTAGAAGGCCAACTGCGTCCCAGGCTGCATCAAAAGAAGTGTGGCCAGCAGACCAAGAGAGGTAATTCTGCCACTCTACTCAGCTCTGGTGAGACCTCACCTGGAGTACAGTGTCCAGCTCTGGGGCTCCCAACACAGGGGAGATGGAGCAGGTCCAGAGGAGAGCCACAAAGATGATTGGGTTGGAACACCTCTCCTATGAAGACAAGCTGAAAGAGTTGGGGCTGTTCAGCCCAGAGGAGAGAAGGCTCCAGGGACACCTTAATGCTACATTTCAGTATTTGAAGGAAATCTACAAGAAGCCTGGGGAAGAAGAGCTTGGAGCAACAACATGGGGGGCAATGGCTCTAAACTGGAGCGGGGTAGATTTAGGTTGGACATTAGGAAGAAGCTCTTTACAATGAGAACAGTTGCCCAAGGACACCACTGAGGCCTTGTCCCTAAAGACATTCAAGATCAGACTTGACATAGCCCTGGGTAGCCTGATCTAGCTGGAGGTGCCCCAGCTCACCAAAGGGCAGTTGGAGAAGATGACCTTTGAGGGTCCTTTCCAACCCAATGCAATTGGTGAGAAGCACTTGGCCAGCTTTGCTCAGTAGCACTGGTAAAAAGCTTCCTCCCAGATTCCTGCCCTGCTCAAGCAAGACACAAAAGAGGTCCACCTGCCCACCTGCATCAGTCCTGGGACCCACACTGGCTTGCCCTGGCTGCTCTGAGCCCTGCAGAGCCATCACACAGCCAGAGAGAAGGGAGTGTGGACAGTCAATGCAGCTCTAGTGCTGCTGGACAGATTCAGGCTCCTGTGGTGAGGTACCCATGGTGTGGGACAGAGACCAGACCACATCATCTTCCTGACCATGATACAAACATCAGGGCTGACCCCCATCAGACACCACATCCTGGGGGGCAAGGTTCCCACAGAAAGGCAGGTATCATCTCTGGCAGCAGGCCAAAGCACAGCTCTAGCAAGGGATGATCCAAAACCAGTGCCCAGCCAACCTCCGTGGGCAGAGGTTGGGTATTTCCCCCCGACAAGGTGGTTTCCCTAGCCAGGTCCTGACCCACATCCTACAAAGTCTTCCCCCACCTGTGCCCCTCGAGGGCAAGGTGGGCTAGGCACTGGAAGGGAGGTCATGCTCACAGGTGTGCTTCCTGCAGCAGGGGAGCCAAGAGCCCCTGGTGGCTCTCCAAGCCCTTGGGCAGGAAGCCTGACACTGCTCCAAGGCCAGCCCTCACTGGCATCCTCGCTAGCTCCTGGGGAGCAGCCAGGTGCTCTCGGTGAAGCAGAGTCCCTTGGCGACTCCCCAACTCCTCCAGCTACTGGACAAGTGCTGTTCCTCCTCCAGCTCTCCCCAGGGGTGCTCCCCAGCCTTCTGGCTACCGTCACGCTGCTGGCACAGCTGAGCATGAAACACAGGCCTGGCTGGCTAACAGCCAGGAGGAGAAGAGCGTGCCAGCCCCGTGCTAAGGAGGAAACCGACTCCCTGCTTGCCCCCATCTCAGCCCTGGGCATCCCTCCTCACCTCTGCTGAGAGTGGCTCCACTCTCCCTGTAGTCTTCAATCTCAGCATCCTTCCGGAGCAGCAGGGAGGTCAGCTCTTGCACCTGGTACTGCAGAGCCAGGCTCATCTGAATCAGGGGCCGCAGGAGGTGACGAGAGACCTAGGATGAGGAGGAACACTCCAGGAAAGGTCCAGAAAGGCATATGGCTGTCTAGACAGGAGTCAAAGCATGGCAGCCAGCAAGGCCTCAGCAGGAGCTGCATCCCAGGTGAGCTGGGTATACCTCACATCTCATCCAAAACCAGCGGGAAGCGATCAAGGTTCTGTAGGACATGTCCCTCCACGCCAGCCCCATCCCTTCACAGCTGGAGGATGCAGCAAGGGAGGGCTTGGGTGGGAAAGCCTGATGAGGACAGGGTTCATGGGTAGGCAGTGTTCCACCCTCCATGTGTGGTGCAGCAAGGGGCAAAGACCCCATCGTGTGCCACTAAAACCCTCCCCATGAGATGTCACCATGCAGGAAAAAGACACAGCTGGGCAAAAGAACAGAGGGTCTGAGGTGTCAAACTGTGGCTTGAGGGCCACGAGACCTTCACAGGGAGACAAGTTTAAAAGCATAAAGAATTCCAATGTGTGGAACTCATGCAGACTTCAGCTCCCTATTACAGCCCACCATGCCCACCCTTAGTTCATGGATGCACAAGCACCATGCAGAGTCCTGGGCACATCCCTCGGGCCAGAGCGAAGCTGGGCTGCCCTGATTCACTGGGCATGTGACACAGCTTCCTGCTCATCACCTGCTGCAGCCCATGAGAAGGAGTTTGGGATCCCCAAGCTCCAGCATGCCTCTTATCTCTGTGGCCAGGCTGAGCCCACAGGAGAGAGGACAGCAAACCCAGAAGCACTGCTGTCTACAACCACCTGAAGGGAGGCTGTAGTCAGATGGGGTTGGGCTCTGCTGCCAGGCAACCAACAACAGAACAAGGGGACACAGTCTCAAGTTGTGCCAGGGGAGGTCTGGGCTGGATGTTAGGAGGAAGTTGTTGGCAGAGAGAGTGATTGGCATTGGAATGGGCTGCCCAGGGAGGTGGTGGAGTTGCTCTCCCTGGAGGTGTTCAGGAAAAGACTGGATGAGGCACTTAGTGCCATGGTCTGGTTCACTGGCCAGGGCTGGGTGCTAGGTTGGGCTGGCTGAGCTTGGAGGTCTCTTCCAACCTGGTTGATTCTATGATTCATTTGCAAAGCCTTCTCACCCCTGCAGAGAGCCCACCATGAGCCATGCACTTTGCTCACCCCCAGGCACAAGTCACAAAGGTGACAGCCATCACCCACCCAAGTGCTCAGAGGGCACCATCCACTGTGCAGCTGGGAAGAGGCAAGCAACAGTTTGCCCTGTGGGTTCTGTGTCTGCCTGGAGCCTATGGCCAGCTCCTGAGTCCAGTTTAGCAGGTCAGAGTTGGTCCTGCATTCACACCAGCCATCCTTAGCATCCCAACTGTGTCTCAGCTCCTAAGTGCCTCACAAACAACGAGCGTGCTTCCAAACAACAGGAACGCAGCAGCTACCAGCTGGGAGCTCAGGCTTTGCTGCACCTTCTCAATAGAATCACACAACAATTTGGGTTGGAAAGGATCTCTAAAGGTCATCTATTCCACCTACCCTGCAGTCAGCAGGGACATCTGCAACTAGATCAGATTGCTCAGAGTCCCATCCAACCCGGCCTTGTATGTTTCCAGGGACAGGGTTTCTATCACCCCTCTGGGCAACCTGTGGCAGTTCCACTATTCTCACTGTAAAAAATGTCTTCCTTCTATCTAATCTAAACCTACCACCCTGCAGTTTAAAACCATTGCCCCTCATCCTGTCACAACAGGCTCTGCTACAAAGTCTGCCACCTTTCTTATACATCTTGTTTAAAGCACTGAAAGGACACAGTAAGATCTCCATGAGCCTTCTCTTCTCCAAGCTGAACCCCAACTCTCTCAGACAGTCTTCACAGGTGAGGTGCTCCAGCCCTCTGATCATATTTATGACCTCCTCTGGAGCTGCTCCAACAGATTCACGTCTTGTGTTCTCTTCATCTTTTTCAGCTGAGCCTTCACATCACTCATCTCAAGATGGGGCCAGCAACTGAAGTAATTTACCTGGACCTGAGCAAGGCCTTTGACACTGTCCCACACCACATCCTGGTCTCCAAGCTGGTGACACATGGGTTTGATGGGTGGACCACGAGATGGATAAAGAACTGGCTTGATGGCAGCACCCAAAGAGTGGCTGTCAATGGCTCCAGGGCCAAGTGGGGACCAGTGACAAGCAGAGTCCCTCAGGGATCAGTCCTGGGACAGTTTGGTTCAACATCTTTGTGAGTGCCATGGACAGAGCCTCATCAATTTTGCTGCCCACACCAAGCTGTGTGGTGCAGCAGACAGGCTGGAGGGCAGGATCCATACAGAGGGACCTGGACAGGCTGCAGAGGTGGGCACAAGCCAAGTTCAGGAGGTTCAACAAGACCAAGTGCAAGGTCTTGCAGCTGGGTTGAGGCAATGCCAAGCACAAATCCAGGCTGGGCAGTGAGTGGCTGGAGAGCAGCCCTGAGGAGAGGGACTTGGGGTGCTGGTGGAAGAGAAGCTCAACAGGAGCCAGCAGTGTGCACTTGCAGCCCAGAAAGCCAAGCAGAGCCTGGGCTGCAGCAGCAGAAATGTGGCCAGCAGGGCCAGGGAGGTGATTCTCCTCCTCTGCTCTGCTCTGCTGAGACTCCACCTGGAGTACTGCATCCAGTTCTGGAGCCCCTGGTACAAGAGGGATGTGGAGATGCTGGAGTGTGTCCAGAGAAGGGCCAGGAGGATGCTCAGAGGGCTGCAGCAGCTCTGCTGTGAGCACAGACTGAAAGAGTTGGGGCTGTGCAGGCTGGAGAAGAGGAGGCTCCCAGGTGACCTTCTGGTGGCCTTCCAGGATCTGAAGGGGGCTACAAAAAGCTGTGGAGGAACTTTTCAGGATATCAGGGAGTGCCAGGACTGGGGGGAATGGAGCAAACCTGGAGGTGGGGAGAGTCAGCGTGGATGTGAGGAGGAAGTTGTTGAGCATGAGAGTGGTGAGAGGCTGGAATGGGTTGCCCAGGGAGGTGGTTGAGGCCCCATGGGTGAAGGTGTTTAAGGCCAGGCTGGACGAGGCTGCGGGCAGCCTGCTCTAGTGTCAGGGTTGGAACTGGCTGATCCTTGTGTTCCCTTCCAGCCCTGGCCAATTCTACGATGCTATGACCCTAAGGTGGGCAGCCAGCCGCAGAAGCTAAGCCGGGCCCCAGAGCTGCGGCGCTCCGCAGTGCAGGCCTGCACGCTGGGGCAGATGCGCCCTGCCGCAGCCGGGAGCCCCTCTGCACCGCGCCGGTGCCCACGCACCACCACCGGGAGGGAGAAAGGTCCTGACCTGGAGGACCCGGCGGGTGTCAGGGATTTCTGCAGGCGTCTGTCGTCGCGCTGCCAGCAGCAGAGCCGCAGGCCCGGCCCGGGGCTCCTGCCGCGCCCGTTAGTGGGGGTCGGGCGCCCTCTTGTGCGCGCAGCGCCGCAAGGCCCCGGGGGGACGGCGCCGGGCCGGGAGCGGGGCGGCGACAAACAAAACGTTAGCCTAAGAGCCCTTAAGAGCCGGGGAGAGCCTGGTGGTGTTCCGTCTGCCGCGACAGCCGCCCGCAGCTCTGCGGGGGCACCCAGCTCCCCGTGCCCACCGTCAGTGCATGCACCAAAGGAGAAGCAAGCAGATCGCTGTGCTGGGCACAGGCAGCATCCCAAACTGCTGCTGCGCCCCTCCTGCCCCTCTGCAAGGCACCGGCCAGGGTACCAAAGCCTTACTGGGAAGAAACAGGGACAGTGAAGTCTGGGAAGGGCAGCGGGCAGAGCTGGGCACTCTATAGGCACCAGCAGAGCCCACTATCACCCAACCATCTTAGAATCACAGAATCAACTAGCTTGGAAGAGACCTCCAAGCTCATCCAGCCCAACCTAGCACCCAGCCCTGGCCAATCAACCAGACCATGGCACTAAGTGCCTCATCCATGCTTTTCCTGAACACCTCCAGGGAGAGCAACTCCACCACCTCCCTGGGCAGCCCATTCCAATGCCAATCACTCTCTCTGCCAACAACTTTCTCCTAACATCCAGCCTAGAACTCCCCTGGCACAGCTTAAGACTGTGTCCCCTTGTTCTGTTGTTGGTTGCCTGGCAGAAGAGACCAACCCCACCTGACTACAGCCTCCCTTCAGGTAGTTGTAGACAGCAATGATTCTGGGTTTGCTGTCCTCCTCTGGGCTCAGCCTGGCCACAGAAATAAAGGGCATGCTGGAGCTTGGGGATCCCAAACTCCTTCTCATGAGGTCTGCCCTAAGCATCCTCTTCTCCAGGCTGCACACCTCCAGCTCCCTCAGCCTCTCCTCACAGGGCTGTGCTCCAGGCCTCTCACCAGCTTCATCCTGAAGCATTAGGAGACAATCCATAACCCCTGCAACCACTCATGGTCAGATTGGATGGGGATTTGAGCAATTTGATTTAGTGGAAGGTGCTCCTGGCCATGGCAGAGGGAGCTGGAACTACACGATGTTTAAGGTGCCTTCCAAACCAAGTCATTCTATGATTCCATGAATTTTGGATGTGTTCTTCCCCAAATTCTCTGCAGCTTTGCTCACCATCTCTGGAGGTGCAGTGCAGCAGTGGAAGTTCCAGTAGAATGGCAGTCCTGAAAGCTCACTTTTAAGGTGCAGGTTGAGGCCACCAGCAACAGGGTGGCAGGAGAAAGAGGAGGTGGTGTCTGTCTCTCCTGCCAGCAAAGGGCTCATCAGGCTTGACAAGTGGTGCAGCAAGGAAGACACATGGACTGTCAGACGCTTATTCAGCTCCTGGGGAAAGGCAAGGTTAGGGCTGCAGCCCCACTGTGGGGAGCCTGGCACTCATAGCGGGGGAAAAGGCAACAGAAACTTGAGCACAGAGGGAGCCAAACTGCCTTTGCATATCCACACACACCCCAAAAAAAACCTTCTCTGGGCCTCAGCTTCCAGCCCCATGACAGTACATTCCCCAACAGCTCTCCCAGGTCAGCCAAACTGGCAAGGCTGCCATTCCCTGCCAGCCTAGGAGAGTCTGAGTGGTGGGCAAGTTGAGAGGGTCCCCACCATCTGCCCTGCATGCCACCAGAAGTGTAACAGGCCAGCCAAAAGCTGTCATGGCTCAGCTCACATGCTGGAGCTGGGGGATAGCTACCACCACATGCCCACCCCTCCTGCCACCGGCCACTGAGCACAGACACTGGGACAGAGGAACGTGGCAGACAGGGACAGCGTGTGGGAGCCTGGGCACGGGAAAGAGGCATGGCCCTGTGAGTTTGGGGCACTGTGCTGACAAGACAGTCTGTGGGAGGCTGTGCCTGGCTGTGAATGTGAACAGCAGTCTCTGCTGCTGGCGGGAAGGCAGCCTTGTTTCAAGCTCCTCCTTAGTATGCTGGTCTGGGAGAAACCACCTGCCCACTCAGGCCACAAGTGAAACGAGTGTGCTGACCTCAGCACACAACCCCTGTGACCACCTGGCTGCCCTGGCCCTGATAAGTAGCTTGGCCTACTCTCCCAGAAGGAGGGGGCCTGGGTAACCTGGGTGACAGCGCTCAGGCATCACCAGCCAGGGACTTCTCGGCTTGGGTGTTTGCACCCAAGCCCTGTCAAATCCAACAGCTGTTGTGCCACCAAGCTGTCCACAGCCCTCTACTGCAAGGAGAAAAGGAGGCCCTCGGACTTTCCAAGCACTCACCTTGGACCTTTGTCCCACAGCCTCAGTATCTGCACTCTCGTACCAAACGTTGCTGAGGTCGGAGATCAGCAGGACGTAGCCACTGTCCCTGAAGCATACTTTGGCAAGAAAAGTGGACTTGCCAAAGCAAACAGAAGCCCAGGGCTGTGTCAGGAGGCTGCTCTCCAGCTCATCAGAGCCTTCCATCTGCAAAAGAGTAATCGTGTCTTTCCCTCATCTCTCACCATGGAATAGCCCAGTTCCCACAGTGGCCTCACGGCTGGTTCCTCCATGACGCCAGCCCCATCTCTCGGCCCAGAAGTGAGGAGGCTCAGTCAGCTCAGGTTACACACATCCCTGTACACAAATGCAGCTCTGCTGGGATAGGCAATTTCAGGGGCCGCTGTGCAGGACAGTTCCTACCCCCACTCACTATAAGCAGCTTACATGCACAGTAGTGTAACTGCTGCCTTCCCGGCGTTACCTGGCCCTTCCCCTCATTAATATAATGAGATTTCTGCGTGCAAATTGGCGTTTACGCTGCCGTACTTGCACTTGGGCGGGTAGAAGGACTCGGCTGCCCTCCTCCTGCTCGCACATCCCGTCCCCAGGCTCCGTCCCCCGCCTGCGGAAACGCCGGCAGCACCGAGCACCGCTGTTGTCCGCATCTCCCTGCCCGCCGAAACGCTCGCAGCCCCAGCGTCCCCGCTGCGCTTCAGCACCGAGGCCCTCCGGAGCCGTGACTTTACCCGAAGGCAAGGGAGCAGGCGGGCCAAGGGCTGCCGGGGCTCCGTCGAGGCGAGCGGTGCCAGGCCGCGGGCGGGGGCCGGACTACAGCTCCCAGCGTGCTGCGCTCTTCCGCGGCGCGCAGGGCCGGGGCAAGCCGGGACGTGCGGCACGACGTGTCGCCGGGGTACGCGCCGCGGAGAGGCCGCCTTGTCTCCCTCACCCGCTGTCGGGGCCGGGGGCCCCAGCTGGTGTGCCCCTCCCGGGCTTCCGCAGCCGCCACGGGCGGTGCCGCGGTGCAGCCGCTGCGCGCAGCGATGGGGGCCGCAGCGCCCTAACGCTTCCTTCGTTCCGCCACGGCGCCTGTTAGGAGAGGGTGCAAGCGCTCAGCTAGGGGCAGCCCCCGCGCTCTGGGCACAGTGCGGCCCGTAGAGGTGGCAGCGGCAGCAGCAGCAGCAGCAGCAGCAGCTGGGTCTCCTGTCCCACGGCCCCAGGTTTATTCCTCAGCCTGTGCAGGCAGCTGCCCCGCAGCTGCCTCGGCCTTGTGGGGGGACTCAGCTGCTGCGCCCGGCCATGCTGGGGGTGCAGGTGCTTGTGTCCTCTCTGCTCGGGGGTAAACCGCAGGGCAGGGCCGCGGACACGACCCACACCCCCCACCGCCTCCACACTGAGCGCAGCCCTATCCTTGCCTGGGCACTGATCCCCTCAATCCAGCACTCGGGAACTGTGATCCCCATCTGCACCCTGTATATTGAGCTCATCCACCCTGAGCCCACAAACTGCCATCCCCACCCCAGCCGATGCCCCCCTTCACCCCCGACTTGCAGCATATTCACACACACCACCCTCTCTCCCTACCGTGATTCTGTGCAGGCTGCAGCTGCTCTTACGGTGGGACTGCAGGAAGGGCATCAGAGGATATGCATCCCGAGGGGTGGCTGGGGGAGGTGAGAGCAGGCAAGGCTTTAGGGTGCGGGACCCAGACAGGGTGCAAGACAGGTTGAATTGTACGGCCAGGTGAAGGTGCAGGAGGGTTTGGGCATTGGGCAGTGCTGGAGTACAGAACAAGGCTGGGATGCACAGCCTACTCTGGGGGGCTGGCTGGGACATGCCAAGATGGGTGTTGCACCCCGTGCCTACTGGGTGCACAGGGCCTAGCTGTGGGAATCACGCACAGCTGGAGACAGAGGGTTCACCCTAGGGGACCTGCCTGCACAGTGGCACCACGTCTCTCCCACTCCACAGCCACCTTTGGCTGTTCCTGGGCATTGGCTGGGTAAGGTTGGGGGCAGGGGGACCTACCTTGGGACCAGGTGAAAAGGACAGCTACAACATGGAGCTGTAGTCCAGCCCAAGCACATCACTTTGGGGGACCAGCTCCATCATTCTCCCTGCCTCTGTTTGTCCTTCCTTCAAGCTTGCACCTGGTACCTGCATAGAGTCGTTAAAGCTGGAGGAGACATCTAAGGCCTTCAAATCCAACCATGGAACTGACACCCACCATGTCTACTAACTCCTGTCCCAGAGTGCTACATCTACATGCTTTTTGAACACACTCAGTGGTAGCAACTCCACTCTCCTGGGCAGCCTATTCCAAGGCTTGCAGTGCCTAAAGGCTGCAAAGCCTCAGACTTTCCTACCCCATCACCAGGCTTTTGCAGGCCAGTTTGGACTGGTAGAGGCAGTACAAGGCCCTGCCCGTGAACTTTGATCTGCTGGGGCAACAAGCCAAGGCTGGAGTAGACTGCTGCAGTTGGTGTATCTAGGCAGCAGTGGGAAACAACCTGGGCACTGAGCTTACTCAGAGGGCAAAGGTGCTGTTTTGCTGCCCAGAGGAATACCTGGGTAGCAGTTAAGCATGGAGAAGTGTTAGGACCAACACAGTGTAAGTGAAAGTGGGTTTACTGTTTTGAGTATCTGAGATAAGCTGTACCCCTGCATTGGGGCATACTACTGTGCCAGAGCCAGGGCATTAGTATATACCTCCCAGGGAGGTGGTGGAGTCACCATGCCTGGAGGTGCTTAAGAAAAGACTGGATAAGGCACTTAGTGCCATGGTCTGGTTGACTGGATAGGGCTGGGTGCTAGATTGGACTGGGTGATCTTGGAGGTCTCTTCCAACCTGGTTGATTCTATGATTCTACCTGGTGTCATGAGCATCAAGGAAGCATGGGCCAAGCTGGGACACAGCCCTGAGGAGGTGAGGAGCCAGCCCTTCCTCTTAAGCACAGTGCCAGCAGGTGAGCAGAGCCTAAGGTGACAGCCCTTTGCAGCTGGCTAAGGCACTGTGCCCTCCCCTAGGCACTCCCCTCCCCTGCTGCAATGGTACGAAGTAGCCAAGCCCTCTCCAGTCACCATCCTCAAGGCACCAGGAAAGAGCAGGCTGTCAGCTCCCAGACAGTCCCTGGCTGGAAAGGAAACTCCCGGGAAGTGCAGTTTGCTGAAGGTTTTGATAGCTCTCTCCCAAGCAGGGAAAGGAGGTTTGTGCTGGGAGCGTGGAAGTGCAGCTTCCTTCCGCATAGGCTTCAGGAACAAGGAACAAAGTGGCTCACAAGCTGCCTTGGGGGCACAGCCCTGTCCTCCAGGAGGTGCCTCCACATTGCGGGGTGAAGCTGTGCTGTATCATGCAGGCACCTCCATTTCACTCAGCCTCCTGGCTGACTGCAGCTCCCCTGAGCCACGTTTTGGGAGCAGCTGTGTCCCTTCTCCAGGGACAATAGTCGCCTCCTTGGTGGCATGGCTGCCCTCCTCTTTCTCATCCTCTTCCTGGCTCCCAGGGCAGAGGAAGCAGAAGGGGAAGGCTTTGCAGGAGGATGGCAGTAGCCTTCTCAGCCCAGCAGGGAGGCTGTATCCCTGGTTGGCTTCACTCTTCTCTCCACAGGGATGGCGATCACCTGCTCCAGCTTTCCACAGTGCCAGCTGGGACCCCAGCCCTCGCTCCTCCAAGGTTCCTGCAAGCAGGGCAGGAGGCAGTCAGATGAGAGCTCCTTCCTCTGTCTGTGCACTCCTGACCACACCAGCCTCAGTATCCTCAGCATACAGAGCCAGTGGTATTGGCACAGTCCCATGGCCAGGTCCAGCCCTCAGTGCTGCTGCAGAGCACCTTGGGCAGTCCCTTACCCGACACTGTGTTCTCCAGGAAAAATGACAAGATGCCAGTTAAGAAGACAGGCATCAGGAGCAGAGAGAAGAAGAGGAGGTCCAGAGGCACCCAACCTGCAGGGACAGTGCTAGAATCACCCAGAATATCTAAGGCCAGCAATGGGAAAGGGGCATGAAATGCTATGGCACATCCAGGGGCAGCTGGCTGCTGCTGTGAGCTGACCCAGCCTCACAAGGCATCAGAAGTGTGTGGTGACCATGCCACAGAGTCCAAAGCTTTGCCTTGCTTGAGGAATGTCCCTGCTACCTGTAGCCAGGTGAGCTGGAGGGATGCTGAACCACCGTGGCACCAAAAGCGCCATGAACATGGCAAAACCAACGATGAAGATGTTCCTCCCCGAGTCGATGTCCGTGTACTGGAAGTAGGAGATCCCCGTGCCCACAGCCACACTGTAGGTCACACAGAGTACCCCTCCTGCAAGGGGCATGAGTCAGGCAGCACCAGGCAGCCTGCAGGCACTGCAGTGCAGGGGAAGGGCAGGGTACCCACCATGAACTGCCAGCGGGATGCGGGTGAGGAGCTCTGCCAGCCTTGGCGACATGCCCAGCACCATGCATGCCACTGCACTTATTTGCACAGAGAGGCGAGAGCCAACCTGGCAGAAAGAAGGGCAGAAAAGGAAGTGGAGCATCATCCTGCACTCTGCCCCCACCATCCTCCCACACAGAATTGCCTTGCCCCGTGTCGACTCAGTGACAGCCTGGTCCTCCACACCTCCTGCTCCATGCACCATCTCTTGTCGATCTTCCTAACGCCACTCTGGGCATACCTGTGTGAGGCCAGTGGTGCAAGCGTTGGCAATGCTGGCAGCTGTGCCCCCTGGGGTGCCCAGCAGCCCTGCCAGAAGGCTTCCCAACCCTTCCATGCAGAGGCCCCGGTTGCAGGCATGGGGAGGCAGCATCGGGGCTCGCAGCAGCCTCCCACAGAGCACGTAGCAGCCCACCGAGTTCATGCTGCAGCCGATGGCCATGGCAATGCCCACTGCCAGCGTCCGGGGGGTGAGCAGCGGCCACCCCCACTCACCTACAGCAGAGGAAGAAAGGTGATAGATGCCCTAGCCACAGACAGATAGATGGCTGCAGTCAGCTCTGCTGCACCACACCTGCATAGGGGATGCGGACCCAAGGGGCATTTAAGGTGCTGTTGGCCCAGGACAGCCGTGCCATGGCCAGGTCCAGTGATTCCCAGGGGATGTGGAGGTGGCTGAGGATGGCACAGATGATGCAGACGCCAGCAAATGAGAACAGTACCTGCAAGGCAGCAAGGGGCCCCTTAACGGGGGTCTCCTCTGCCTGCCCTAGCCAGCAGCCCATCAGCTATGTCTCAGACAGCAGGTCCCTGTCCTGTTGCCTCTCCCAAGGAGCCATACCACATCTCCTCTTACACCTGCAGGGAGCATCCCAGGCTCTGCTGCTCTGGCATCCTTAAGTGCAGATTTCCTGCATTCCCTCAGCAGCACCCATTGAGAGCTGCATCAGGACTTCTCAACCCTCCCTCTGCCCCCGAACCCACCTTCGCTCCAGGGTCACTGGGTCTCACCAAACCCAGAGAGTTTAGGCAGAAGCCCCTGGTCCCTGGAAACCTCACACTGAAAAGCCAAAAGCCTGGAGAGAAGCCTGAGTGGTAAGGGAGCAGGGGCAGACAAGCCACGGTACCGAGAACGTGCGCAGGGTGAGGACAGATGGCTCTGTGGAGCACCCTCGAGCCTGAGGCAAAGCACAGAAGGGCAGGCGGCAGGAGCCCAGGTGCTGGGAGAAGATGACAGCAAGGAACACGAGCCTAGGAGACATAGCACAGGTCACTATGCAGCATCACAACGACAGGGTCCCAAATGTGTCCTGCGTGCTGTGGGTACGTCCTGGGTGCTGCACAACAGTGTGGCCCTGGAGTCACGTACAGCAGCGCTACCCCCCAGCTGGTGGAGCAGAAGAAAGCAGCCTCCTTGTACGCGGACAGCCCAATGATGGAGAGGCTGGGAGCCAGGACCATGGGCCCACAGTGCCTGACTGCCCACCCGCACAGACCAGACACTCCCAGCGCCAGCTGAATCAGCCCAGAGACCACCACAGCTCCGGAAACCTGTGGGACAACAGGATGAGACCCATGGGCAGGATACAAGCAGAAGAGCTCAACACCTTCCCTTGGCCACACTCCCACTGCTCCAGTGCAGAGCATCATTTGCTCTGCTCACCTCAAGGCCAGGGCAACATATGCACCCACAGTGCACCACGATTCCCATGGCCTTTGCACGTCCCCTGCTACCCTCACTCTCCGTGGTAATCCCCAGGAAGGCTGGAAAGGGGACCGGGTGCCAACTCACCTCTCGCAGCGAGGCAGCCCAGCTCCCTGCAACAGTGCAGTGCGGTGCATGGCACACGCTGGCCACGGCCGTGCCTGGAAGGCAATTGTGGAGGGAGGTGATGCACATGGATGCTGGGCTCCTGGAGCCGAGTTGAAGAGTATGCAGCACAGAGGCTGCTGCCTGAAGAAGTGACAGTATTCCATCATCTGTCTCCCCAGAGAGGTGAGCAGATGTGTTTTGGGTGCGCTTAGGAGTGAAGTGCTGTGCACCGTCACCAGAGGGGCCCTTGCTACCCACCCTGCCCCTACCCTGTGCACCAGGCACCTTGTCACTGCCACTCCCCTGGCACTGTCATGGCCCAGGCCTTAGGTCTATGCTTACCATTCCTGTCTATGCTGGCACCAAGGGACAGGTGAGAGCTCAGCACCATGGCAGGGACCAGGTACTCAAAGGATGGAATCTGAACCAGTGGCAACCTGGTGAAGGGGACAGCAAAGCTACGTGAGGAAAAGGGGGACAGGGTTGCTCCCAAAGCCACAGCTATGAGAGGAGCAAGGAGTAAGAAGGGAAAATAAGGAAATGCCAAAGTGGAAGGAGATCAGCTCATACCCCAAGGCCCTAGCACATCCCAAGTGGCAGCACACAGGATGTTTGCCAGAGCACACACCCAGCCCCTGCAAGGGGCACAGGGAACACAGACACCAGATGGTCTGCAAGAGCTGCTTATGCTGCTGGAGCAAGGCAGCAAGAAGTTAGAGGGAAAGCACAGCAAATGCTGGAGAGATTGTGCAAGAGGAGGATGTAATGATGATGGAAGGGGACAGAGGGACAGCCATGCAGGGATGCATGGCAAGACATTGTCCTTGTCTCCTTTTCCATCTCCAGCAGCCTGTCTTCCCACAGCCTAGGGAGGGCTTGTCATGCCTTGCCTTGACATCACCATCCTCCTGGCAACAGCTGCATCCCCTCTGTCCCACTTGCTCACCGGCTACCCAGGGTGGTCTGCAGCATCGTGGAGATGCCACAGGCAAAAAGGCTTCGTGTCAGTAGCTCACTGGTGGCCTGGGCATAGGGCAGCTCCTCAGGCAGGGTGGGCAGTAGAAGATGGAAAATGCAGAGCAAGGAGGCCTGCACAGCCAGGTGCTGTGTGGGGAAGAGGTGGTCACAACTCCCTGCAACACCCAGAGGTGCAACCTCCTATGCCCAGCCCCACTCCAAGTGGGTGCACCTCCAGGCAGCACCCACCACTCTCCCAGCACATCTTGGCCAAAGCCCCAGGCACCCTTTGTCTGGCCCAATGTTAGCCCTGTCTGCCACCTGTGAGGATCCCAGCCCTCTCCCCATCATCCCAGCTCTTTGGCTGTTCACTGTTGTCCCCCTTACTTGAAGGGCTAAGCAACAGCTCAGCATCCAGGAACACATCTTCTGTGGGGAGCAGGATGCAAACACAGAGCTTCTGGCACCAGGCACTTCACGGTGGCCTCCATTCATGCTGCTGCCTCCCTGCACCACTCCCAGCTTGTGGTGTGGAGGTGGACTGGCTCCCACCTTCCCCCACCCCAAGAGCTCCCCACAGCCCTTGCACAGCTGAACTTCCACCTTCTGCCAGAGCTGACTCAGTGTTAGCCATTAACCTGAGTTGGTAAGTAACCTGCCCTTGGGGCCAGGAATGCAAGTGTGACCCCACGTTGTCACCACGAGTGACAGCAACCCACGGCCAGGACACTGGATGTTGTTACAGTGCCAGCTGCCCATGTCCCATCCCTGCCCCTTGTGCTACACAGCACAGGGACTGGGTGGGTCACAGCACAGATCCATCTTCACCTGCTTGGAGCATCTGCGCCATCAGCATCCTCTGGCTCCAGCGTGCCCTGCTGGTACTTGTTATATCAAGATATATCAATCAATCAGGTTAGAAGAGACCTCCAAGATCATCCAGTCCAACCTATCACCCTGCCCTATCTAGTCAACTAGACCATGGCACTAAGTGTTCATCCCCAGCACAGTATCTCTGACCTCCTGGCCCAGCCCTTCCTCACCACCAAGCCCTGAGGAGCTCATTCAAACCTGCACAGAACCCCTCCACTGCCCAAGTCTTGCCATTCCCCTGTGTGGATGCTGCGTCCACACCAGGAGAGTCTCCAACAGGTCTCTACCATATGCCAAGCTCCTAGGAGGAGAGGACTGAATGTTGCCATTAGACAAAGACAGCAGGGAGAAGAGCTAGTTCAGAAGGCTCCCAAGGACGCACAGACAGAGGATGCTCATGTTTTTGTCACAGGGCAGAGGTGGCTGTGCCAGCAGCAACTGCAACCCTGCCAAGCCCTTGCCACTTAGGGCTCACTCATTAACTGGACAGACTTAGGAGAGCAAAGACCAGTGGAAACCAGGCATTCCACAGATTCTAGAGGATGGGAAACCTCTTTCTGCCCACTGCCCCTGTCTTCCCCAGGCACCAGACCCCATGCACCTTCTGTCACCAGAGGGCCTGGTCCCTCTTGAGTACTGCAGCCAGGCACACAGCAAGAACTACTTTTATTGGAAGAGATTTGCATCTACAAAAGAGTGAAAAACAGGTGTAAAATCCACAGTAGAAAGGAGCATCATGAGCTGGGCTGGTCAGCAAGACAAAGTGCCTTCTCCCCACCCCAAGGAGCAGTCAGGCACTGTTTGCTCACAGACAGACAGCTGGGGTTTGGGATAGGGTCACGGAGCACCTCGTTTTCTGAACACCCAACACAAGCAGGATAAGGAAACTCAGTCTTAACCACACCTCTCTATTTCTAAGCCTGGTGAGGCACAAACACCTTGGAGTCTCCTCTTGGCGTGACCCCTGCACCTTGCAAGGAATGTCCTGGCAGCCCCCAGGAGGACTTGCTGCTGTACCTAGCCAGCTCAGGTTGCTCACTCCCCACTCCTTCAACCTCCTCTCCTCTTGCCCAGGGACCCCATCCCTTTTTGGAGCACTCAGCCTCCTCATTGGCATCGCTGCCTCAAGCCACTCTACCTTGCACACATAGCCCTGGCATCCTACATCTCACACACCATCTCTGCCTAGCAACACTGAGGTCCACCCACTCGCTATAGGAACAGGTACAACAGCCCCCTTCCCTTAGCACCCCAGCCCGAGGGCACCCAGTTTCTACTCTCCAGTTAGTAGGTTTCCACCCCAACACACCAACAGCCATCTCAAATCTGCCCCAAAGCCATTCCAGCAGCTCCAAAATTGAAGAACACCCCTGTCCTGGGTGAAGGGGGAACACAAATGCTGGTTTGAAAGTAATGTGGGAACCTCCAGCCCCATACAGCCCCAGGGATCAGGGGTCCCAGAAGTGCAAGGAAGTGAGCTGTGCCACACCACACAAGGAAGGAAGGGAAGAGGTTGCTGTCCCATGCTCCTAACTGGGAAAAATGAAGCTCTTGATTCTGCCGAGACCCATAGCGGTGTGCAAGGAGCACTGCCTCAGCCCCAGGGGGTCCAGCCAGTCCTTGCGGCTGGGGGCTGCATCCCAGGTGGGGCCTGCAGCAGAGGAGCAGCCGTGGCAGTGCAGCACCGGAGGAGCTGGAAGCATGGCGAGTCCCAGGGGCCCAGGCTGGCCGGCAGCTGCGGCAGGGCCGGTGCGGTTTGATCTCTCGCAGGCAGTAGGTACTCTCCGGAAGGGACCGTGCGGGGGGCTCCTGTGTTGGGCTATGTCAGGCGCCTTCGGGTAGGACAGAGCTGTCATCACGCTGCCCCACAGGTACAAGGCGGTCGCCACGACGTCCCCACGCCGCCGCTCCTCCGCCGGCTCCTTCTCCCCCAGGCAACGGGTGCTGCTGTTGGCTGGGGACAGGTCAGGCAGCTGGGGCTGCACCTGGTCAGGGCGTGGGGCTGGTTGGGCGTCCAGCTGGCAGCTGCCCTCCTTGGGGAACAGCGCAGGCTGGTGGGCTGCAGGGCTGCCGCTCCTCGTGCACACAGACCGCTGCACCACA
The DNA here is from genome assembly GCA_013400475.1 of Tricholaema leucomelas. Classification (NCBI taxonomy): domain Eukaryota; kingdom Metazoa; phylum Chordata; class Aves; order Piciformes; family Lybiidae; genus Tricholaema lacrymosa; species Tricholaema leucomelas. The sequence continues at coordinate 54,385 of WAAF01000836.1, read as the reverse complement.
GCGACGGAGGCGAAGACAGCAGCAAAGCCAGTCAGGTACACCACACCCAGGAGGCAGGCCAGCTGCAGAGAAGCCAGTGGTTAGCCCAGACCCCCACCCCACCAGCAGCCCACAGTCGTCAACAACCCGGCATGGCCACGCATTAACCCCACGGCCACGATGGTAAATGGCAGCAACAGGGCTGGATGCAAAGAAGCAGGCAGCCATGTTGCTCATGAGTGGGGTGGCACACAGCCTGAACAGCATAAGAGAGAGTGACTGGCATTGGAACAGGCTGCCAAGGGAGGTGGTGGAGTCACCATCCCTGGAAGTGTTCAAGAAAAGACTGGATAAGGCACTTAGTGCCATGGTCTGGTTGACTGGATAGGGCTGGGTGCTAGGTTGGGCTGGATGAGCTTGGAGCCCTCTTCCAACCTGGGTGATTCTATGAAAACAGGCACACAGCCTAAATAGCACAAAACAGGACCCTAAGAGTTTCTGTTTAAATCCCCAACTAGCACCCAGTTTCCTTCACACCTCCACCATGATCTCACATCATGACTCCTGGAGCTGTGGATCAGTACAGGGCACAGACTAAATCAGCACCAGGCTGCAGTGCTTCAGGCGGCACAGCTACAAAACAACATCTTCTGGCTTCTGACAGCTTCCCTTTCCAACAGGAAACAAATCAAGCTGCAAGCTGCTGCTCCCCAGTGAAAAAGCCTTCCAAACCTATGGCCCACTGGGGCCCACGTTCTTCCTAGCAACTGGTGGCCCACATCCTTACCTTTACCAATTGCTGGTAGAATTGGGCCAGCACATGCTGCCACACAGACTGCTCCATGAGGACACAGAGGTCTGTGTAGGTGAACCAGCCACGCCACATGCCCTGCTTTTCTGCCACACTGCAGGGAAAACAATAACACACAAAACCAAAAAGGGAATGGTGGATGTAGCATGGAGCTTCCTGATCAAAGAAGCTTCAGTGAAGGTAGGCTTGGAGAAGGCTCTGCTCAAGGTCTGCAGAAGGGAGCTGCAGAGCCTAGCAAAGGCTTGCAGGTACCCTAGCCTCTTATTTCACTGCAGCAGGGCTAGCTCTGAGCAGAGTCAGAGCCAGGGCTGCCCACCCCCATCCCACACACCTACCGTCCTTCCAGCCAGCTCAGCACTTCAAACAGCTCCCGGGGATCTGTGTAGAGACTCCAGTCCTGTGGGGACAGTAGAGAAAGGTCAGTGCAGGCCAGTGCAGGCCACTCAGCACCCAGACACATTCTTCTCTATGCCTTGATGGAAGTATGCGGGGGGAAAAAAAATCCCAACCCACAAACAACAACAAACACACAACCAAACAACCAAAGACAACCAAAACACCCACAAACCAGAAACCCAAACTCTCCTCAACACCTCCTTTCCCCCCAACCCCAACCCTGAAATAGCTGCCCACAGTGATGGCCTTACTTACAATGGCACTCAGGAAGTTCATCTCCAGGGTGTTCATGGTCTGGACATCCACCTTCCCTGCTGCTCCCCACTCATCGTTGAAGACTTCCTCCTCCTCACCCTCATCATACAGGTACTTACTAGCAACCATCTAAAAACAGCACAAAGGACAGGACCTCAGTGTTCCCTGCACTCTTCCAGGCCTCTGTCCAAATCCCAGACCAAACTGCTTACCATGGAGATCAGGAAGAGGTCTGAAGATGAAATCTGCTGGAGGTATTCGGGGTTTCGGTGCCGGAGTCTCTCAATGTAAACCAGTGCCAGCATCATGGAGCAGGGCGAGATGCAGGCTTCCCTGCAGAAGGGGTCAAGGACCAACACAAACGTTATCTGCATGCAACAAACATCCCAGTCACCACCACAACTTGGCTGTTCCCTCCCTGCATAGGTAGTGGGGGAGGTTTAGTAGACAGCTCGACATGTCCCAGCCTTGCCACCTCCCTGCTGCCTGTCCTGAGCTGCAGCAAAAGAAAGTTCAGGAGATGCAGGGCAGAGAGCAGAAAGCCCAGGCTCCTGCCTGCAACCCTGCCTGCAGCCAGGCACACTGAGAGGGCTCCTCAGTTCAAGAGAGATACTGAGATACTGGAAGGTGTCCAGAGAAGGGCAATGAAGCTGGTGAGGGGCCTGGAGCACAGCCCTGTGAGGAGAGGCTGAGGGAGCTGGGGGTGTGCAGCCTGCAGAAGAGGAGGCTCAGGGCAGAGCTCATTGCTGTCTGCAGCTCCCTGAAGGGAGGCTGTAGCCAGGTGGGGTTGGGCTCTGCTGCCAGGCAGCCAGCAACAAAAGAAGGGGACACAGTGTCAAGTTGTGCCAGGGGAGGTCTAGGCTGGATGTTAGGAGGAAGTTGTTGGCAGAGAGAGTGATTGGCATTGGAATGGGCTGCCCAGGGAGGTGGTGGAGTCACTGTCCCTGGAGGTGTTGAATCAAAGCCTGGCAGGGGCACTTAGTGCCATGGTCTGGTTGACTGGCCAGGGCTGGGTGCTAGGTTGGAGGTGGATGAGCTTGGAGGTCTCTTCCATCCTGGCTGATACTATGATTCTAAGAGTCTAGGGTTCAGGCTACTCAGCGAGCTGCAGATTCATAGTAGTCTCCCAGTAACAAAAGCACCCCAGAATAAAGCCAAACTGAAGCAGGCCTGGCTGTGTCAGGAAGCCACTGTTCCTGCTAGCTTTGATACTTGCCACCTGCCCTCAGCTCCTCTCGGGCACTAATCAAGCCTAAGTACAAAGCTAGTGCTAGCTCAGGGGAGGGAAGTGAGAGAACACAGGAGATGCAAAGGTAAGATCTGCTTCTTACCGAGATACGTGAGAGACATATTTCTTCTGAAGTCTGCGGATAGGGCTGGGAGCCACTTTCTGCAGCAACTCCACAGCAATATCTAGGGCAAAAAAGCAGCAAAAGGGTTTAGCCCCACATGGCACAGTGCACCCCCACCATACCTCTTCTCTCCACAAGATCATTGAGTCTTATTGTTTGCTCAGCTCCTCAAGCTTAATTTAAACAATGGAGGCAGGACAAGTCTTAACAGAAGTGAGGAACAAATAAAACAGGCAGGACAGCCAGACCAAAGCAGGAAGAAGCTGCGAGTGGCCAAGGTCCTGTGGCAGTGCCAGATCCAGCTTAGCATGTCTGAGTCATGGGGAGTTACCAGCAGTCGGCTGCATGAAGAGGCTAACACCTTCCCCTCACCTCACAGGACCTCAGGCTGCCCTGTCCAAGGCTTTGTAGAACACAATGCCAACATCTCATCTTCCCAGTCTTTTGCTCCCCTCCAACCAGCATCCTTGTCCTCCAGAGTTCATCAGTGCTGATCCAGCTTTCCCACTGCCCTCAAGATGCAGACAGGAGCCTGAAGGCAGTGAAAGGGTACGGAAGCAGCAACATAGTGTAACTGCAGCTCATCTCAGCCTCTTTCCCCTATGCTCACTGTTTTCCTCAGCATTCAAGCACTGAAAAGGCCAGAGACTGAGGGATGCTGGCAGATGGCTTCAGTGGCTCCTGTCTCACTTCTCAACACGACAGGACCAGCTGGGAGCATCCCAAACAGCACTACAGTCTGCTGCTTGGCAAGAAGCATCTGAGAGACAACTCAGCTCCATTTTGCTGCTGAGTTCTTGGCTGACAGCTAAGAGCAGAGCTCATCCCAGCAGCCTTGTGTTTCCAGCAGAAGCGTCACCACACAACCTCTCTTCTCTCCACATCTCATTTCCATCTCTCCAGCAATTGAAGAGTATGGCTGCAGCCCATATTTGCTCAAGAGCAGCCACTAAGCTCAGTTAACACCACACCCTACTGGACGTCTCCAATGGTCATTCCAGCCACACTACTGCTAGGATGCACAGCCAGGTAGAGACAGCTCCAGACACCCCTTGGCAGCTCTCAGCCTTTCACTCTGCTTCTGCTCTTTCTGCCCTGCTTGGTCACCCTTGTATCACACCAGATAACAGGGGCAGCAGCAATGCTTTGAGTGATGAAAGGTACATGAAGCCATTCAGGTTCTGTCCCAGAGTGAAACTTAACTCTTCACCTCATAAATCCAAGCCATAACAGCATGTCCTGTGCCAGGGGGAATGGAGAGCAGCTCGCTGCTGTCCCCATCTTGCAGCCACAGCACATTGTGTGCAGTTATAGTTCTTCATTTCTGGAAGGAACACATTCACTTTTCAACATCTCTCCTCAGCCAGCTCTGTACTGCCTCCTGTAACAGTCTCCCAATGCCAAAGACCCTTTCCTGTCTTCCTGCTACTCTGAGCTCTTCCCAACACTGCCTCTATCTTGTCTGAAGAGCATAACTTAGCACGTAGCAATGGTACATCTGTACCAAGCAGATGCCATAGCCCTAGGTTCTGTTTTTTTGACAGCAACTGATAGCAGCTGGTGAAGGAAGGGTGTAAGAGCAGATAAGACCAGAGAGATATTCTCTGCACATCACTCTCACCCCCAGATGCTAGAGTAAAGGCATTTCCTGGGTGTGAAGCAGTTTGCACAGTTAATTAATAGCCTTCAACAGAGTCTCCTACCATGAACACGCTCTTTGAACTGCTAGCACTGGTAACATCCTGTAGAACAGTCCCATCTCGCACCTGGGTGTGACGCCAGCCCCAAAGATGAGCCACAGAACTCAAGACTCACAACTATGCCCATGCAGCTGGCTGCCCTGCTTGGCCCTGCTGTCACCATGTGCCCAGCACCCCCCTCCTTGCTGAGGCATGTCACACACAGCCCCTTGGAGACTCCAGATCATTTCCCCCAATCTCTCACAAGAGTTCTGAATGCAAACATGCTTCTCCACTTGCTCAACATCCTCTGCAAGCTGTACAAGCACCCAGCTAATGCAAACACTAACATGACCACACTGTGAAGACCTTCTAGCAAACCACTGCTTGCCCTTGACTGTGTCACCTGCACCGACTCCTTGGCCTCAACCCAACTGCATGTCCCTTCTCCCCTGTACACTGCTGAATCAACGGGAAAAAAGGGGATGTGATTCAGACAAACGTGCGGCAAGAATCTGTTCCCTCGGTGCTCACAACTCCAAGTTAAACAAGCTCCCCAGTACTTTGCAGAGAACAAGAAGCTGTCCGACACACATCACATCAGGATCGTGGATAAAGCCTTCACTGCCAAGGAATTCTCTTGCGATCTAAAGGATTCTGCACACCAGCGAGATGCCAAAAACACAGCAGTGGGCCAGACAGAGCAATAAAGCGGAGAGCAGGAGCCACGAGGCTCTGGCACCCTGCCCGCCATGCAGAGCGAGGGAGGCCGGGCAAGGGTGGGATTTGGCACCGGGGAGGGAACAGGTGACCTGTTGGTCTCAGCCCCTGGGCTACTTCCAACCCCTTGACTCAGCATTCCCATCTGTGGAAGCTCAGAACCCACCTGCCACGGGGCTGGAGAGATTATCCAAGCTGCAGTCTTTGTCCCAGCCATAATAGAGTCGCTTCCGCACCCTCTCGCTCAGCTTCTGGTGCCTGGGCAGGAACTGCGGGCAGACAGCAGGGACGTGAGAAACGCCCCGAGCGCTCCCTACGCCAGGCGCTCTACCCCGACCGCGCCAAAGCGCACAACCGGCCCGGCACGACCCCCACTAGCTCAGCCAGTTGCTCGGGTGTACGGTCGCAGGGGGTCTTTAGGGCCAGAGACGATGTGGAGAGATACACAGCCGTGTACTGCGGGGGTGCAGGCCCGGGGACACCGGGGTCACCGCGCACCACCAGGGGCATCCCGGGGTGACTCACCGTGAACTCCTGGAAGCCGCTGAGGGAGAACGTGCCCTCCTCGTCCAGCAGCAGTTCGTCCAGCTCCATCCCTCCTGCTTGCCCCCGAGACAGGGGCTACCGGGTGCCGTCCGGTATCCGACGGGTGCCGGTCCTTCTCTGGGATGCTGAGCGGCTGCACGGCCGAGCCCAATACGACCAAGCGCAGGCCGCCGCAGCCGCTCCCAGGCCGAGCCCTGCCTTTCGCCTTCTTCTTCCGGTGCAAGGCTCCAGGCTCCCCGCTCCCTGGCCGCATGCGCAGCCGGTCCCGTCGCCCACCCCCACCCCTCGCCGCGGGGCGGGCTGCTCATGCGCGCGGCGCCAGTGGCCGCCGGTCCGGTCCCCCTCAGGCGGTGCCGCCCGCCCCAGCCGGTGCAGCGCTTGCCGCCCCTGGTGACAGCGGCCCCTCCCTCTCCCCCTCCCGCAGCCATGGCGAGCGGCCGGGCCGAGGAGGCGGCGGCGGCGGCTGCGGCCGAGGAGGAGGAGGAGGAGGCGGCAGCGGCGGCGGCGGCGCGGCTGGCGGCAGCGCTGCGGCAGCGGCTGCGGGGCTGGGAGGCGGCGCTGGCGGCGGCGCAGCGGCTGCTGGTGTGGGAGAGGCCGCTGCATAGCCTGGTCACCGCCGCCGCGCTCGGCGGGGCCCTGTGGTGAGCTGGGCCGGGGGGGAGGCCGTGTGGGGCCGGGCGGGCGGCGGGGGCTGCCCGGCCGAGGCTGCGCAGGCCGGGCGGGTGGCTGTCGGGATGCTGGCTGGCTAGTTCTTGGCAGGAGCCGTTTGTGAGCCTTCGGGGGTCGAGGGCGATCGCCTCGGATCTGCCTGTGGTCTGTGTTTGTCCAGCAGAGCGGCCGTCAGCTGCGCCCGCGCCATCGGGGGATGCGCTTGGCCGGAGCAGCCTCGCTGTTTTCCTCCGACAAGCATCAACAGGCCCCTCCCCGAGGGGGAAAAAGTGCCAAGAGTTCGGGCAGGATTTGCCCCGCGATAATAAAACGCAGCTGAGCCCTCACTGGAGGCTCGCCCAGGCACGTTTCTGGTTAATTTTTGCATCCGTGCTTTATCGGTTCGCTTCACGCCGTCATCCCGGCCGGTAAGCCCTGTGACCTCCTGCAGCGGCTGGCTGCAGTGTGGCCGTTGGTTTAAGCCCTTCTGCTTGTTAATCTTTTGCTGGAAGGTACTGGTGTTTCGCGGGAAGGCCTGGGCAGCTCGGCTGGGGTGCGAATGTGTTCCCGTGCTCTGCCTTCCCTTTTCCCCGCTGCCCCTCGGGCAGGGAGGACAGCGTCAGGAGCCGGAGGGTGAGTGGCAGATCGCAGCTGCCGAGTGGAATGGGAAGCATCCTGTTTGTTTGTGTAAACAGTGAGCCAGCTTTCCCAGCAGAAAAGGTCAGAATTGGCCAGGGAAAGAGTTAAAAGTTGGCTGCAGACGAAATAGGAAGGTAGGGGCTGAAGTCAGAGAAGAGGAAAGCATGTGACTAAACAAACCTTTGAAGTCACCGTGAAGAGGTTGCTTACCTTCAGCTCCCTCATCCATACAATTATCAGAGGTGTAAGTGGTAGCCAGGTACTTAAATGGTTTTGGACTTCTCTACCAGCTATAAAAGTCTAAAAAGAGAGCTTTGAAGTTAGTGGGAGGGGGAGAGGTGCACCGTGAGGTGGCAGGGCTGGTATGATGGCTAAGGGCCCGTGCGTGGAAAGGCTGAGAAGAGCAAAGAATGCCCAGAATGTGGGACGGCAGAGAGGTTTAAAATATCATGGAGGAGGAATTCTTTATGGTCCCGTGGAGAACTCAACCAGTATCCTTCAACTGCAATCCACAAATGAGACAGAATTGGAGGAAATTCTTCTAAACCTGATGTGTTAATGTACAGAATTGTTTCATGTGAAGGGATAAAAACGTTGCCATTACACCTCCTGCAAGCCCATGGAAACCATGTGGCTTTTGTTCTGTGCTGCCCGGTGAGGCAGACCTCACTGGCAGGTCCTCCACCTCTGACTGTCGCTCCGCAGGAAGCACAGCCCTTCCCTGTGCTGCACAATGAGATGCTCTCCAACTCCACTCGTTGGCACATGTAAGCTTAGGTACTTGTTGGCAAATGCACGCTGAAGAGCAACAAGGTAAAATAGCAGGCAGCTCTTCCTTTTTGGAAAGGAGCCTTCATGGAAAGGGTGAGTGAGAAGTGCTGATGCTCTTGCACGCAGCAGAGGAGGAATGCAGGCGGCCACTGCTGGCACGAGGCCACCCTGGGACCTTTGTTCAGTCTGTGGAGTGGGGAGATAAATTCTTTGGTGGGATTGTGTGACTGTGTGTGAGCTGGTATTTGGCTTAAGCCAGTGTGTTGGTGAAGGACATGAAAGGTTTCATGATAGAGTCAAGTGAGCAACTAAGCTGTTTAAGCACTAGCCTCTGATTAAAGGGGGAGAGGTACATGATAAAAGAAGGAGCATCTAGAAGCAGGTGCAATATATGCTTTGGTGCTACCTGTGAGTCATGACAGACCTCCTGATGACAAATAAGATGTCATCAAAGTCAGAAGTCAAAACTTTGGAGCAAACAGGCTGATTTTCGAATGGTCTGCTACAGTGATCAGTGTTTATGCTATCCAGAGCCTCTACCCCTAGGCTTTGGAAGGACTTGCACCCATACAAAGGAGCATTAGCTTTGGTTAACAGCTGGAGGAGGAGCTCAGGAGCAAGGGAAGAGAGCGCTGGGAAATGGCAGGTGGTCCTCTGTCTGCTGTTGGGCAAAGGTGCCACTTGAGAATGTGCTGTGGGGAGGATGGGTGTCTGTGGAGTATAACGATTGCTGCTGCGGCGGCCAGTAGCAGCCAGATGTTTCTGCTGTGCCCTGCACCATGTGCCCACCAAGAGAGTAACTAGTGGCCTTTCTTTTGCCTAACACTTTCTTGTTTGACTTCTAGGTTGTTTTCCTCCACGTCCCTGAGACCCCTCTTTCTCCTCAGCATGTCTCTTCTTGGTATCCTCTTACTGGAGAGGTGGAAGCCCAGGTTCCTGTTTGATTTCTCAGGTATGTGATGAGTAGCACTGTAGCAAGTGATGTAGTTCACTGCTGGGCTGTGGCCACAGCTGGTCCTTTGCTGATTGTCACTTGAGTCGTGTATGCCCCATTGCTACTGTAACCGCAGGCTTGGGTACTGGTGCTGCCTCTTGCCTTTTTATGTCAGTGTATATCCTAACACCATGGGCACAGGGAGAATTGCCCCTTTGAGAGTGACTAGGAGCCCAGCTGGCTTGTCAGGGAGGCTGGTGGCAGGGATGATGCAGTGTTTCTACTATGTACTTTCTGCCCTGCAAATGTCACAGTGAAAAGATCATTTGGGGTCTGAGCACATACAGCCAGCTGAGCTGGGGGAAGGAAATTAGGAGGTCAAGGTGTATTGGTTTAAATTAAATGCAATATGGGCTCCTGTCCTGGAAGAAGCAGAGCAGATGAGAGCCACTTCTTGTGGCAGGTAGCAGAGAGGCTGATGGTGTCTGACTGCAGGGACAGTTAGTGTTTTGTACCTGCACTGAGCAGCATCTGGTCTCCAGCTAATTGGTGAGTCTGATCGCTTGGCTTATCTCTCCCATTTACTGACATAGAAGCAACAGGAGATGTAGCATGGATGGGCTGCTGTCTGCTTCGAGTGCCTCCTTCACTGGAATTTATCAAGTGACTGTATCCAGACCTGCCTACTGCCTCTAGTGCTGCCGTTCAAAGGCTGATCAGGCCCTCCATCCCTTCCCCCCTACTCTAGGGAAGGTTTCTGAATGAAAGCCCCTCTCTATGTGTGTTTGTAAGGTGCCCTTTATTTGACCTAAAAGGGTACTGACTTAAAGGGTGCTTTCACAGAAGTCCTGATAAGATTAGATATATTTCAGCTGTACTCTTGAAACTGTTTGCTTTGTGTGGTTCAGGTAACCAGGCAGCCAAACTGGAGTGACCCATTTCATTTCCTGCTTATTCACATTGGATTTTTAAGGGGATAGTTGAAAGCCAACCCAAAACATTTCACTTGAAACAAGTCCAGAAATGCAAAAGCCTGATGTCCCTTGCAGAATGGTGTCATTGAGGCATGTGAGGGCAGAATTTGCTCCAGCAAGTAGCAGGCCTGTAAAAGTTGTATTATCCCGGAGGAAACGGGAAATCTGTAGTAAAATCAGGTTATATAAGGCAGAGTAGTAAGGAACAAATAACCAACCAAACAAAAAAGCAAGCAAAAACCACCACCAAAACAAACAAACCCACCCCACAACACACCGGGAGTTAGGCTAATCATGTGTTACCAGGTATGCAAGAAGTCAGTTCCCATCCTGCTGTGAGTGGTGTTCTTCCCCATAATTCACTCCTTCCTGCCTTTTCTGCTCCTGAGAGCAAAGAAAACAACAGCTTTCAACTGTGCCTAGTGAGATCACAGCCCTGATTTTGACATGGTCCACTGGACCCTGTTTCCTCAGCTTCAGCTGAGGAAGGAGCAGTGCTCTGCATTCCTGAGGGGCCTCCTGTTGGCACTGCTGAATACTTAGGGGTTCTTGTTTGGTTCTCACTTCCCGCTGAAGCAGAGCTGCAGCTTTGTGGCTTTCCTCCTCAGTGCTTCCTGTGAGCCTTTCCAGGAGCTTTTGGAAGTAGGTCACTACCACACCTTCAAGAGTCAGTGCATATATACACAAACCTCAGCTTGTGGCAGTTCTCTGTGTCTCAGGTGACTGCTTGTAACCTCATCTCTGAAGGAATGCTCAAACCAAAACCTCAGCGTGTGTTTTGCAGTTACTCACGCACTGTGATCAGGGACACATTAACAGCAGGGAGATGCACAACCTTTTTAGGTCCTGTCAGGAGGGACTGCATATTTTCAGTACCCAGGCAGAGTATTTTCTCTATTTGTAACCACCTCTATGTGGGGTTCCACTTAAATATTTCTTAAGGACTTAGGAAGCACCTTAATTTTCTCCTGGAGTGAGTATGAAATAGGGATGTTTTCTATACCATTGTTTGACAGCTCTGTTTAGGATCTGTGTAGGAGAACATAGTGTGGAAGAGCTTTAGGAAAGCCTCCATTGCAACTGAATGCCTCTACTCCTTAAAAAGGGCCCCTGCTTTCGAGCTAAAGTTCACACACAGATGAAGAATGCCTCTTGAGGAAGCGTTGAAAACCTCTGAGAGCCAAGGAATCCATCAGCGATAATTTGTTAGTACCAACATGTAACCTAAACTCCTGCAGGGCTGACTGGTCTCCCAGAAGAGCCTGGTGTATGTCAAGTGGGTTTTATTAATCCACAGTCTGGTGTGAGATGCTGACAGCAAGATTTCAGCCAGTTATTGATGATCCTAGGTCAACTGGGAGTGTCCTCCTTGCCGCCTTAGTTGTATTGATGCTATCTGAGGTCAGCTGGAAGTGTCTTCCTTGCCGCCTTCATTCATAGAATCATAGAAACAGCCAGGTTGGAAGAGACCAAGATCCTTTAGTCCAACCTAGCACCCAGCCCTGGCCAGTCAACCAGACCATGGCACTAAGTGCCCCAGCCAGGCTTGGCTTCAACACCTCCAGGCACAGTGACTCCACCACCTCCCTGGGCAGCCCATTCCAATGCCAAGCACTCTCTCTGCCAACAACTTCCTCCTACCATCAGCCCAGACCTCCCCTGGCACAGCTTGAGGCTGTGTCCCCTTCTTCTGTTGCTGCTTGCCTGGCAGAAGAGACCAACCCCACCTGGCTACAGCCTCCCTTCAGGCAGTTGTAGACAGCAATGAGCTCTGCCCTGAGCCTCCTCTTCTCCAGGCTGCACACCCCCAGCTCCCTTAGCCTCTCCTCACAGGGCTGTGCTCCAGGCCCCTCCCCAGCTTCATTGCCTTTCTCGCACACCTTCCAGCACTTCAACATCTCTGTTGAATTGAGGAGGCCAGAACTGGACACAGCACTCACCAGCTCACCGCAGTGAGCTGGTACTCGCCAGTAGTCATCCCTCACCAGCTTCATCACCCTTCTCTTGACGTAGTTGTATCAATGCTAGACAGTATGGCAACACGAGTTGGAATGAAGCCTTACCTAAGTTAATGTGTCCCATCAGAAATGTTCTAGGGGTTTTTTTTGTGGTTGTGTTGTTCCTTCAACAGGTATTAGACTCCAGTGCTTTGAGATGGACAGTAGTCAGACTGCTCTCCTACGGGAAGGGGCACACAGTTGATTTTAAAGACAGCTTTTGTTTGCCAATTAGTTGAAGTAAGGCAAACACTCTGCGGCCTGCCGAAGCGTTCTGCAGCTCCCCAGAGTGTCACTGAAACCCTCAGAAGCAGCTGAGGAGAATTGTTTCACTTCCTCTGCTGGCACATTTTGTATGGCTTGGAGTACTGCAGCCAGTCAGAGTGGTGAGGTTCCTCTGCCATCCTGCTTCGTGTGTTGCTGGCACATCGCATTCGAGAGAGTGATTGGCATTGGAATGGGCTGCCCAGGGAGGTGGTGGAGTCACCGTCCCTGGGGGTGTTGAAGCCAAGCCTGGATGAGGCACTTAGTGCCATGGTCTGGTTGATTGGGCAGGGCTGGGTGCTAGGTTGGACTGGATGAGCTTGGAGGTGTCTTCCAACCTTATTGGTATTATGGTTCTGTTTCTTCTGGTCTCTGTTTTTAAGAGGTCTGATTGTTCTTGTTGCAGTCTGCTTAACAGTCACCAGATGTTAGGAGGAAGTTCTTCACAGAGAGAGTGATTGGCATTGGAATGGGCTGCCCAAGGAGGTGGTGGTGGTGTTGCTGTCCCTAGAGGTGTTCAGTAAAGGCTCTTAATGCCATGGTCTGGTTGATTGGACAGGGCTGGGTGGTAGATTGGACTGGATGAACTTGGAGATCTCTTCCAATCTGGTTGATTCTATGAACAGAGTACAACAAGCATCCCAACACATGTTCAGGCAAAGCCTGGATGGGGCACTTAGTGCCATGGTCTGGTTGATTGGCTAGGGCTAGGTGCTAGGTTGGACTGGGTGATCTTGGAGGTCTCTTCCAACCTGCTTGATTCTATGGTTGTATGGTACAACCAATATAGCCATCCACCGCAGATGTGCCAGTGCCAGATGTGATGTGTTTGATGATTTAGTGCAGGTGATAGGTGAGGCTTTGAGATACTGCTGGATTCCTGCATGCTGCCATTAAGCAGCTTTGCATTTCTGAGCCCACCACCAGAAGACAGCACTGGCGGTGGCCTGGGGAAAACAGCTGCCCCGCGGCGGTGGAGCTGCCTCGCTGATACTCCCTTTGCACCCTGAGCTGCCTTTGTGAGCGATGCCTGCCAGCTCCCAGGCCAGCCTGCCCGACGAGCACGGGGAGGGGAGCGGATGGGCAGCCCAGCCTGCGAGCGGTTGACTCCTCTTGTCAGGCCTGATTACTGGAAATCTGGGTCAGGCTCTCAAAGAATCAGCTCCTCCCCTGGCCGGGTGCCTCCCGCTCCGCTGCCTGCCTCCGCTGCCGCGCTGCCTGCGCTCGCAGGAGGACTCTGCTGTACCGGTCCCAGTGTCCTGTGCCTTGGGAGAATGGCAGCGTGGCAGCTGCAATCAATTGCTCTCTTCTGAGGCTTGAACTGGCGCCTGAAGTCTGGCTGGGTGTTGGCAGTGATGGACTTTGGCCTCTTCTGTGTGTTTCACAGAAGTGTCTATTGCTGCTGCTGACTCCAGGGAGGATCCAAACTCGGTTTTGCTCATCGTGCGTTCTTCAGCCCGTTTGTAACGAATAGAGCAGAGTTGGGACATTAGCTCCCTTCCTTATTTTAGTTCTCTTTGTGTGATATGGGGCAGGCAGGGTCCCTCTGATTTCTAGAACCTCTTGGACCAAGTTAGCTGTTGGCCAGACAGCATCAAAGGTGTATCTCTATCACCTTTAGGACATTAGGCTGACAGGGAGAGAAGGGTAGACCTCAAGAAGCCTTTACAGCATGGTCATGGTATGTTAAAGACAGAAATATAAAGGCTGTGCTGCTGCAAAAACTTTGCTTGAGCCTTGTACATCCTCACTCAGCTGGGCAGAACATTCAAATCTACAGGCAGCCAGGCTCACGAGTTCCAGTTCTCACAGAAGTATTTGGGATGTTTTATTTCCTCTGTGTGTCTAAAGGCAGAGCATAATTACCTGTGACCTCTGCCACTGAAACACCACTCCTTCATTCGGTGGTGTATGGACTGAGTAAGCCCCTTTTGATTATGACTGGGTTGGGTGCAGAGAGGAATGGGAGAAGCTGAGGAGCTTTCCTTTGTTTTTATCCAGACTGCCACACCTTAGGAGTGTAGTCACAACTGTGTCTGGCACTAAGAGCTGTCAGGAGACATGAAAGAACCCTAAAATTACATAGTTCCACACAAGCCTGGTATTGGTTACTGAATTCCATGGGAAAAGATAGTGACTGAAGGGGCACCTCTGGCATTTGTACCCTGCCAGGGGCTATGGTTTGGGCTAGTCATTGGGAAACACAGCTCAGACGTGTGAGTGCTGTGTTGCGCTCTGAGGTGGGAGCTGAAGCTTTGTGCAGCTCAGGGACTTTGCTGGCAGTCCTCTGTGAATCACAGGGCTTAGTCAGCTGCCCTGGGCATGGTGTTGGCCAGATGTGTGGGACACTGGGGCAAGCTGTGTGAGCCCTGCAGCAGAGAGCCCGTGGTATGCCCATAGCAGCAGGGTACACCTCAGATCTTGGAATCATAGAAGCAGCCAGGTTGGAAGAGACCTCCAGAGCTCATCCAGTCCATCCTGTCACTCAGCCCTATCCAATCAACTAGGCCATGGCACTAAGTGTCTCATCCAGGCTTTGCTTGAATGTCTCCAGGGACAGCAACTCCTCCATCTCCCTGGGCAGCCCATTCCAATGCCAATCACTCTCACTATGAACAATTTCCTTCTGATATCCTCCTCCAGCGCAACTTGAGGCTGTGTCCCCTTGTTCTGTTGCTGCTTGCCTGGCAGGAGAGACCAACCCCACCTGGCTACAGCCTCCCTTCAGGGAGCTGCAGACAGCAATGAGCTCTGCCCTGAGCCTCCTCTTCTGCAGGCTGCACACCCCCAGCTCCCTCAGCCTCTCCTCACAGGGCTGTGCTCCAGGCCCCTCCCCAGCCTTGCTGCCCTTCTCTGGACACCTTCCAGCACCTCAACATCTCTCTTGACTTGAGGAGCCCAGAACTGGACACAGCACTCAAGTTGTGGCCTGAGCAGTGCTGAGCACAGGGGCAGAAGAACCTCCAGCCCAGCATGCCATTGGCTCTGCTGCCCACCTGGGATCCCAGTGTCATGCCACATGTTCGTCCGTGCAGGTTGTGAGGTGTGCTGGGGCACCTTCATACTGGACTCTGGCTGCTCTAAGTCTCCAGGCATGCTTCACTAAAGCCCACACAGCTCCGTCTCCAAGCCAGTGGCTGGTGCTTGCGTGAGAGCATGGAGAAGGTCCCCAGAGTGCATCCCTACCTGAGGATGTTAACAGCTCCAGCTCTGCTCTCTTCAAGTGGTAAAAGTGTCGGGTTGTGTTTTTCACTTGGCTGACTAATCTGCTGTGTTCTCTCTGCAGCACAGCCCTCAGAGGAGCCAGGAGGGGAGAGGTAAGCTCACTGGTGTGTTCCTTGATGAGAAGGAAGGGAGGGTGGGGAAGCTTTAATTTACTGTGGTGAGCTTGTCCACCCTCTTTGCTGTTATCAATAGACTGCATGACTCCCACTGTGAAGTGTTGGTAGTGACTTCCTACCCTAGAAGCTGCTTATTAGCTCAGGAGCCACAGTTGGAGACTCTGGGAAAAGTTAGTGTTCTTTCAGCAGCAATAAACTCAAGTGCATCTGATGTTAGGAGCTCTCAGGTATCTTCCCTGGATCTGTCCTGGACTATGTTAAGAGTTCTCTAGAGAGAAGGGTATCCCCAGGACTGACTCTTGCAGGGTGTGTGTGCTGTCTGTGCTGACAGAGTTTGCATCCCATGCTTGGCTGTGGTTAGAGGTCTTAGCACCACACTCTGCTTATCTTGGACTTGGTGCCAGAGAAGGTCATGTAACTGGTTCCACCTCTAGTGCTTCTGTCTGTGTGACTTTGAGTATTGGGCTTGCATCTTGGGCCTGCAGCATGGGGATGCTATGGTACAGTGTCTGCTGCTGCTTGGCTCTCTTCCTGATTAAAGGAAAAAAAGTATCTCCAGATCAAGTATCTTCCATAGTTCAACTGAAGATGCAGACAGCAAAGTCTAGCTTTTGGTAGGCATCTCAGCGCAGTTGTTCCCTCACCCAACATAACAGACTGTGTTCAAAGATTGTCTTCTTGCTCTTGTCTGTCTCTAGCGAGGGGGTGACCTCAGGGGCACAACCTCACCTGCTCAGTGTCCCTGAGCTGTGCCACTGTCTGGCAGAAAGTTGGGTCACCTTCAGGCTGTACCTGCAGGAACTGCTACAGTACAAGAGGCAAAATCCTGCCAAGGTAAGCTGGAGATACCTACTCTTCTGTGCAGGGCTTTTCTTTCCATTGCTACTGACTTAGGAGATGGAAGAATGCCAAATGAGTATTTTTACAGTTGCTGTCCCTGTTTTAACATTTGCTGTTCATTCTTTTCAGACTTTGTGCCATGGGAGGCTTAAATAATGGGTAGCTGGCTTCCAGTGGAGGTGAACTGGAGCTGAACTTAACCCCTTCTGTGAACAGCTAGCTATATTTACTTTTGGCATGCAAAGAGAGCTCTTAGATTAGGAGTGGGGAGACAAAGGAGCCTACAGTCTCTACCCCTTCCATAGGCTGCATTCCTAAGATGGTCCTACCTATTTTGTTAGCCAGGATTGTAGCTAACCAGGTGCAAATGCAACAGTGTTTCTGAGTACATGGACACTTACCATGTTCTGCTGACTGTGAGGTGAGGTCTTTGGAAAGGGTCTGTAGACAGGAGTTGCCTTAGCTTCACACAAAGTAGGCCAGAGCAGGCGCCGAGGTTGCATCAGGCTCGGGGTGGGTCTAGTGTGCTGAAAGGAGTGGCTTTCTATCACTGCTGTTTACTTCTCTTAAAACACTGTCCCATCTACAGGGAGTGGGAAACCAGGACCAAGACACCTATGAGGTGTGAATTTGTTGGCAGCAAAGCCCTTGGAGCACCCTAGCTTTTGTAGACATTTTCCATTATGAATGCAACTCCTCATTGCTGGGTTTAGTCTGTCGGAACCCATGCCCTGGCTTCCATCCCTCCCCAAGAGAATGCTGCACCGTTATGCTTCTGCTTTATCCAAAAGAGGAAGGTCCTGCTCTGGTGGGAGCATGGGTTCCTCTAGTGCTTAAGCCAGCTGCTTTCTGGCATAGCAGTGGCACAGCATCTAGGTACTCTCTAACAGCTTCCTGTCTCTGTCAGGACAGCGTAGACTGTACTAAGCTCTGCAGGAGAGATTTACGCTACCATGGCAGTTTGCAATATCCCATCTTAGCCTCAAGAAACAGAACTGACTTCATAAAGAACTGTCCTGTAAAGTTTTGATTCGTTGTATTGAGGTGGTGGGTTCCTTTGGGCTTCCTGTGCTTGAATCTCTAATGCTTAGAGCTTAACACAACCAAGCTGTCTGAGTGGCATTGTCAGCGTCCGAGGGCACCCCGTGCAAAGGTGGTGTGCTGACCTTGTTAGGAGCAGCTCTCCTTTTGTTCTAATGGGGATTCCTGCACCAGTTGCATAGATGTATCTCTGCCTCTTGTCACTTCTCTTTGTTCCTTTCTCTTCCTACAGTTCTGCATGAGTGTCTGTTCAGGCTGCCTGATTCTGGCTGTAGTTGGACACTATGTTCCAGGCATAATGATCTCCTACATCATTTGTGAGTATAAGCAGCTCTCTTGCCTGACTCAAGGTGAAACATGACCTGACTGTGCTGTTGATATGCTGGTAGAAGCACAGTTGTGATTTTGTCGAGGGGATCTGTGCTAGATGTTTATAAAAGGCCAAGTGCAGGGTTCCACACTTTGGCCGCAACAACCCCAAGCAGCACTACAGGCTGGGGACAGAGTGGCTGAGAGCAGCCAGGCAGAG
Organism: Tricholaema leucomelas; assembly: GCA_013400475.1. Lineage (NCBI taxonomy): Eukaryota > Metazoa > Chordata > Aves > Piciformes > Lybiidae > Tricholaema lacrymosa > Tricholaema leucomelas. The sequence continues at coordinate 36,669 of WAAF01000836.1, read as the reverse complement.
AGGGACCTGGGGGTGCTGGTAGAGAGGAGCTGAAGATGAGGCAGCAGTGCCCAGGTGGGCAGCAGAGCCAATGGCATCCTGGGCTGGCTCAGGAGCAGTGTGGGCAGCAGGACAAGGGAGGTTCTTCTGCCCCTGTGCTCAGCACTGCTCAGGCCACACCTTAAGTGCTGTGTCCAGTTCTGGGCTCCTCAATTCAAGAGAGATGTTGAGGTGCTGGAAGGTGTCCAGAGAAGGGTGATGAAGCTGGTGAGAGGCCTGGAGCACAGCCCTGTGAGGAGAGGCTGAGGGAGCTGGGGGTGTGCAGCCTGCAGAAGAGGAGGCTCAGGGCAGAGCTCATTGCTGTCTGCAGCTCCCTGAAGGGAGGCTGTAGCCAGGTGGGGTTGGGCTCTTCTGCCAGGCAAGCAGCGACAGAAGAAGGGGACACAGTCTCAAGTTGTGCCAGGGGAGGTCTAGGCTGGCTGTTAGGAGGAAGTTGTTGGCAGAGAGAGTGCTTGGCATTGGAATGGGCTGCCCAGGGAGGTGGTGGAGTCACCATCCCTGGAGGTGTTGAAGCCAAGCCTGGCTGGGGCACTTAGTGCCATGGTCTGGTTGATTGGATAGGGCTGGGTGCTAGGTTGGACTGGGTGAGCTTAGAGGTCTCTTCCAGCCTCGCTGATTCTACAAAAGTGCAGGCAGCGTGCTCCAGGGTGTCTCTCGCTCCAAGCTCATGCAGTACAGCTGTCAGGTCAGGAGAGGGAGCCGTCCTAAAACATCGCTTTGCTCTCCGCCACTGGGGCTGTGCTGGTGACGCTCCAGGCAGGCACAAAGCTGTGGTTTCTCATAGTTTCTCAGTTTCAAGAGTAGAAAATCCGTATCAAGAGGATTGTTAAAGAAACTGCTTGTTTAGTGAACGAGACATTTTCTGCTGCATTTTAAGTCCTCACAAACTCTTAACTGTTCAGGTGGTCTGCTGCTAGCCCATAGAATCAGTCAGGGTTGGAAGGGACCACAAGGATCAGCCAGCTCCAACCCCCCTGCCATGCTCACAGACATCCTACCCTAGAGCAGGCTGCCCACAGCCTCATCCAGCCTGGCCTTTAAACACCTCCAGCCATGGGGCCTCAACCACCTCCCTGGGCAACCCATTCCAGCCTCTCACCACTCTCATGCTCAACAACTTCCTCCTCACAGCCACTCTGAATCTCCCCACCTCCAGCTTTGCTCCATTCCCCCCAGTCCTGTCACTCCCTGACAGCCTAAAAAGTCCCTCCCCAGCCTTTCTGTAGGTCCCCTTCAGATCCTGGAAGGCCACCAGAAGGTCACCTGGGAGCCTCCTCTTCTGCAGCCTGCACAGCCCCAACTCTTTCAGTCTGTATTCAGAGCAGAGCTGCTGCAGCTCTCTGAGCATCCTCCTGGCCCTGCTCTGAACACACTCCAGCATCTCCACAGCCCTCTTGTCATAGAGGCTCCAGAACTGGATGCAGTACTCCAGGTGGGGTCTCAGCAGAGCGCAGTAGAGTGGGAGGATCACCTCCCTGGCTCCTGCTGCAGCCCAGGCTCTGCTTGGCTTTCTGGGCTGCAAGTGCACACTGCTGGCTCCTGTTGAGCTTCTTGTCCAGCAGCACCCCCAAGTCCCTCTCCTCAGGGCTGCTCTCCAGCCACTCAGTGCCCAGCCTGGATTTGTGCTTGGAAGTGCATCCTACGTGCAAGCTCTGTGCTGCTACCCTTACACAACTGCTGGTGACTTTTAATAACTGCATTTCAGGGCCTCTATTGCACGTTGGGGCTGGGTTGCAGTCGCTGAAGAGGAGGGTTTATGTGCCATCTTCACATAAATCCATGTCCTAACAGATCTGTTGGGAAAACCTGGTTAATCCAGCAGCTTTGGAATGAATAGTGTCCAGGGATGAGGATTTTAGGCAGTCAGGTGGGAAAACAAATGTTGTTCAGCTGTGCTTCCCATGATGCAGAGTTTCTTGTTGGTGCCCCATGAAGAGCTGCGTTGTGCTTGGTCTGTCTCTCACACTCCCCCACGTCCTTTGTCCACAGTGCTCAGCATTCTGCTGTGGCCTCTAGTGGTCTATCATGAGCTGATCCAGAGGATGTACACACGTTTGGAGCCTGTCCTGATGAAACTGGACTACAGTATGAAGGCTGAGACGCTGCACCACAAGCATGAGAAGAAGAGTAAGGATCCACCTTCTTTCTAACCTTTTGTGGTGCTTCAAGGGTGGAACCTGACCAAATGGACAATGGGAGAGCACATCTGCTCACACTGCGCTGAAAGGCTGCGGTGGAGCAGAGGGAAACAGGCTGAAATTGAGGTGTTATGGGGAGAGCAACTGGGCAGGTGATCCTGGGGACAGCAAATGAGAGGGCAATAGATTAGCACAGTCTCAGGCAACCTCAGGGTTGTGAGAAACCTGTGCAGTTTCACAGGGTAGTAGAAGCAGTGGAAAAGTGATATATAAAGGTATAAAACTTCTTCAGTCTCATATGAAGCCTTTGTTCTCTTTTTCATAGAGCGACAAGGGAAGAGTGAGCCTGCAGCAGGTGATGAGCCAACGGCAGAGACGGAGAGCGAGAGTGAGGCAGAGCTGTCAGGCTTCTCCCCAGTGGTAAGAGCACAAATAGCTGAGCAGGAGCCAGTCCCTTCCATCCAGTCTGTAGCAGCTCTCATTTGAGTATCGAGAATTCAGTGCCACAGGGCTGGTGATGCAGTAGCAGGACAGGATGAGCATCCTTCAGCCATGTGCTGACCTGGAATTGCTTTAGTGGCTTCACTTCATGCTCAGGGAATGTGAATGTCTTCTGAAGAAGTGAACTTTCCTGGCACAAGTGTAGAGGAGCCTCCTTACTGCTGGAAAAGGGAGGTGGGCAGCATGAGTGTCTGTCACACAGTTCCCTGCTCTCAGTCAGACTGTGTGAGACCTTCTATATGTGCACTACAGAAACAAACCAAGTATTGTCCTTTACAGAAGCTCTGGGCATGTAGCTGGGCTGTGTGGTGGGAAGCTCCAGCTTTCAAAGCAATGTGGATTCTTGAACCACTGCTACTTGTACAAGACATCATTGGACCTAGCATGAAAGCAAAAAGAAAGGAGCATTCTGCTCCTTGGTGATTCCAGGAGAGATAGAGAGATCAAAGCCTTCTGAGGCTCCTACACAGTGACCCCATCTTGTGCTGGCTCTTTCAGGCTCTTCACTGAGGGTAGGCAAAGCTTCAGGCAGTGAATTATTGCAGCAAAGCCAGTGAGCTGAGACTAGCCTTCCCTGGTAGGGCAATGAGCACTTTGCCCTTCCTGCTTTCATACTGCCTCTGTGCAGTCTCTGCAGCAGAATACTTCTACCTGGCAGCTATGGTCTGTGTAAAGGTGCCCGTAGCCAGTACTGGCAGTCAGACACCCAGGAATTTGTCCTTCTGCCTTCATCCCATGCAGGTGGATGTGAAAAAAACTGCCCTGGCACTGTCAATCACAGATTCTGAGCTCTCTGATGAGGAGGCTTCCATCCTGGAGAGTGGGGGATTTTCTGTTTCAAGGGCTACCACCCCACAGCTGACAGATGTTTCTGAAGGTATGTGGTGAAAGGGCACTTTGCTGCCTTCCTAATCCTGAGTGTTTTGTCCCAGAGCAACTGTCCCTCCAAACAGAGGGAGAGAACCCAGTTATTTGCAGGGAGAAGAGCAGTGAGAGGCGGAGGCAGTAACAGCAGTGCATCAGTCCCTGGCTTTGTGGCTGATCGTGAGCTGGTCCTGAATGGACATCTGCCTCTGATCAGTGCCCTACAAGGCAGTGCTCTTTTTAGGACTCCAGTGAAGGCCATCCACAAAGTCCTGCAGGAATGATTGGGCCATGCAGTCACACCTCCCTGTATGATGCTGGGTGAAACAGGTCTGACCATCCACTCTGACACACTTGCTGCAAGCTCAGAGATGGACTGGTTAGTGGTGAGGAATGTGAAGGTAACTCCTCAGATGTGGTCAGCTGAGCGCTTGGGCAGGAACAGGCAGGTGATGTGGTGTAAGCACCACATCCCAGACCCCGTGGGTTCTGATGGAGGGCTCTATATACAGAGGGTATGAGCTGGAGAAGGAAGTTCTGTCTGAGCACTGAGTCTGTGGAACACAGTGAGAAAAGGGACACTCCGTGTGAGAAGGGAGTAACTGCAGCCTCTCACCTGCTGTGTTCCCAGAGCTGGGAGAATGCCCTAAAGTGAGCCACACAGTGTGTTAGCTGGGAGAAGGTGGCTGGGAGATGTCAGTGCCTTAAGTCAGGGTGAGTGGACGTGCACCTTACTGCTGGTGCCTTTCAGACCTGGATCAACAGAGCCTGCACAGTGAGCCAGAGGAGTCGTTCTCCAAGGATCTGGCAGAGTTTCCCTCCGTGGAAGAATATCATTCCAGAGACCTGGGACCACAGAGCGATGAAGATACCTTTGGCATGCCTCTGGGTCCTGAGCTTGCTCACGCTGACCGTGAGCTAGACTCGGCAGAGAAGGAGGCCACGGACTCTGACCTCTCCATCCTGCGCCTCGCATCTCCTCTCCATTTTGTAAATACACACTTCAACGGGAGTGGGCAAGTGGCAGGAGGCGACACGGAGCCAAAGACTGTCCCTGCCCCGGGCCTGGGCATCTGCATTGACACACTGAGCGAGGAAATCGTCACCACTGCCATTACCACGGCTGTGCAAAATACCCTCTCTGCCCTGCTGCGGTCCTCGGAGGCCAGTGAGGGACCCTCCCTCTCCGAGTTCCTTCCTACCGAGCCTGAAGAGAAACTGAACTTCCAAGCCCAGCTGTCAGAGAGCGAAGTGGTGGAGACAGAGACAGCAGCTTCACCAGAGGATGAGGAGGAAGCAGATGACTTTGAGCTACTGGATCAGGGGGAGCTGGAGCAAATGGATGTAGAGCTGGGGCTCAGAGAGGAGCAGGAAGCACAAAAGTCTCCTGCCCCTCCAGCGCCCCCCTCTCCCGTGCTTGCTGAGCTGCCAAAGCAAGGAGATGAGGAGGAGGCGGTGATGACAGCAGCACCACTGTCTTAGGTCTTCTTCATGCACCCTCTCTTCCTCCATCACTGGAAAAAAGGAAGAACTACCATGGTGAACGTGCAAGTGGGTTTTTAGATGTTTGTGTTGACTGGGATGGAAACGCGTCAGTGTTAATGTGCTGTGTCTGGAATAACGAGTCCTTCCCATCCTTCTAGAGCCCGGGCTCCGCCGGCTGCGTGGCGGACTGCCCTGCCCTGCGGCTGAGGAGGAGCCTGGCTCCTAGAAGCCTTACACCACGATCCAAACACCAACCCCGGCAAATGCTTCCTAGTAGTGGTGCCGTATTTTGGTCTGTCTTCTGTTTGTCTTTTCGTTTTGCACGCAAGAGTACCAAGCTAGCTGTAGCTGCTGCTGCTACCCACACCCCCAGTAGGACATATGCAATCTTATTTTATTGGGTTTTTAAATGGCTACAAGTGTAAATAATTTTAACTTTCCTTGGTTTTGTTGGGAGGGAGAAAGGGAGGGAGGGAGAGAAGGGGTGCAGTGACAAACATGGCTCTCAGGGGCAAGGGGAAGGGCTGTTTGAAAGGGAGGGTTGGCAGCAAGGGGACAAAGGGCGGGTGGGTGCTGTGCAGTGAAGAGACCCCCTTATGCCGGCCCTTGTCATCGTCCGTGTAACTGCTTGAACAGGCTCTGGGGTGGTGGTGTTTCCCCTGTCCGGTTTGAGTTCTGCTGTTGGGTGGCTGTGGAGATTTTTGCAATGAATGAAACTCGCTCCTGGCCCTGCTCCGTGCTCCAGTTTCTTCCTGCCGTGGCCTCTCTCGGGCAGCTCTGGGCGTCTGCGCTCGGTCGGGTATCGCAGCACCGCACCCGAAGACTTGGAAGCAGCTTGGAGAGAGGCAGGAGCTGTCACACGATGGCGGATCCGCGTTTTGCGTCTCTCCCGAGCCTGGGCGGGCGGGGGCTGGAGTGGGGACGAGAAGGGGAGGGAGACGGTGGAGGGAGGAGCAGCGGAGGCGGCCCAGGGCGGGCTTTGGGCTGGCCCTGCCCCGCGCAGCGCCGGAAGCGGGAGCCGCCGGTCCCGGGAGGTGTCTGCCGCCATGGAGTTCCCGGACCTGGGAGCCCACTGCTCTTGGCCCGCCTGCCAGCGCCTAGGTGAGGGCCGTGGGGTCACCGGAGGGGCGGCGGGTGCGGAGCGCGGAGGCCGTGCCCCCAGCCGACCGGGGCAGGCGCTGGCGCGGGGGCCGCGGCCGGGCTGCTGTTCGGTGTGGCGGGGGTGAATGGCGGGTGGTGATGCCCGGACTGCCCTTGGCGGAGGGGCGCGGGGCGGCCGAGGTCGCTGTTCTTTCCGGGTATCGGGGTGGACGGTGTGGCCGCCAAGCCGGGTTTCCGCCGGAGTTCCGCCGGGGGCCTCTGCCCAGGCACAGGGCTGTAACCGGCGGGGCAGGGGCCGAGAGGTCCTTCGGGGGGTTCGTCCTTCCCCCGGTGCACACGGCGGCCGCTGAACCCGTGTTGGGTGCGGCCGCTCCACACGTCTCCGGCTGGGTGTGATTTCGGGCCGCCACTACCGGAGCCGGGGAGGGCTCGTTGTGAGGAGGCGCACCAGGGGCTGCTGCAGGCGCAGCGGTGGATCCGCAGCCCCTTTGTTTCTGTGCCGGGAGCTGAGGGAAAGGAGAAGCGGTCGTGAGTCAGGGCTGGGCCTTTGGGAAGCCGGGGAGGCCCTGGCCGCAGGCAGGCAGCGCTGACCTCTGCGGCGTTTCCCTGCTCCCAGACTTCCTCCCACTGAAGTGCGACGCCTGCGAGCAGATCTTCTGCACCGACCACGTTGCTTACGCCCAGCACGACTGCACCTCTGCCTACAAGAAGGTAAGCACGGAGAGGATGCTTAGTTTAGCCTCCCACACAGAGCTGCTGAGCGTTCCTAGCCAAAGGTCAGAATAACTTGTGACTTTGGTCACTTATCAGTAACCTCTGTGATGTGTGCTAAGTCTGGAGGTGCCCCTGAAAGCCAGGATCTCTATGTCAGTGCCTCAGACTTCAAGCATACCCTCTACCACTGAGTGAAATGGTTTGGGCATCTCCCAGTCCAGCTGTCTTCCCTTCCCACGCTGCGTGTTCGTGCCTGTCACATCTGCTGGGGCAGAAAGAGCAGTTTTAAGGGAGGTGAGGAAGGTCTTTACCCATAAGCGATGCTGTGGAGACCATGGCAGGCAGGTCCTGGAAGGCTGAGAGATGACCCAATGGCACTTGGTGTTGCCTAGCTGTGTGCTCCTAGCCCCTTCTTTCTCTACAGGATGTGCAGGTCCCCGTGTGCCCCCTCTGCAGCACCCCAGTGCCTGTGAGGCGGGGGGAGATGCCCGATGTGGTGGTGGGTGAGCACATTGACCGCGACTGCAAGTCCGACCCTGCACAACGCAAGCGCAAGGTAGGAGGAACCTGGCACACTCCATCTCGCTGCAGAGCTCCACTGGGTCCCCGTTGAAGCTTGGAGGTGGGCTCAAAACAGCACAGAATTTGTCCCTGCTCTGGTGCCATCTCTGCATAGGCTGAGGGAAGGAGTCGTAGAATCAGTCAGGGTTGGAAGGGACCACAAGGATCATCTAGTTCCAGCCGCCCTGCCATGGCAGGGACACCCTACCCTAGGTCAGCCTGGCCAGAACCTCATCCACCTGGGTTGGTGAGCTTGAGGTGCAGGACTTCATGGTGTAAGTCTGGAGATGTGAGGTGTGATGGATTGGGGCTGGGCAACCATCTGGGACCTAAGGATGGGAAATGGTTTGCTGCCATTAGGAAAATGCAACCAGCAATTAGCTGCCCTATCTTGCAAGGAGAGGAAGGTGATGCAGGGAGCTCGCCCTGCAGAAATCCAGCAGCAGCTGGTAGACTCTGGCAAATAGAAGTCCCTGGGCAAGGCAGGCTTATTGCTGCTGTGCACCTTGTGATCATGAAGACTCTTGTCTGTGGAGACCATTACCAATTCATGAGAGCTTTGAGCTCTCAGAAAACAATTCTAGAGCCTCAAAGAAGAAATACCGGAGGAGGAATGCCCAGGCCCTGACACAGAGGGAAGGAACAGTCCTTTGTCTTTCTCACTGCTGCTATGTTTTCTTTCAGATCTTCACCAATAAGTGTATGAAGCCTGGCTGCAAGCAAAAGGAGATGATGAAGGTGATCTGTGATCAGTGCCACAGGAACTACTGCCTCAAGCACCGGCACCCACTGGACCATGACTGCAGTGGGGCAGGGCATCCTCTCTCCAGGGCAGGGTAAGGGCTTGCGGACAGACAGCCTGGCAGGGATGGAACTGTGCTTGCCAGATTCACTCTGAAATGGGTCAAAAACTGGGCCCAGAGAGTGGTGGTGAATGGTGCCACATCCAGTTGGCAGTTGTCACTAGTGGTGTCCCCCAGGGATCAGTGCTGGCCCCAGTCCTGTTCACTATCTTTATTGATGATCTGGATGAGGGGATTGAGTCCAGCATCATTAAGTTTACGGATGACACCAAGCTAGGAGCAGCTGTGGATCTGTTGGAAGGTAGGAGAGCCCTGCAGAGGGACCTGGACAGGCTGGATGGGTGGGCAGAGGCCAATGGGATGAGACTGAACAAGGCCAAGTGCAGGGTTCTGCACTTTGGCCACAACAACCCCAAGCAGCACTACAGGCTGGGGACAGAGTGGCTGAGAGCAGCCAGGCAGAGAGGGAGCTGGGGGTGCTGGGAGAGAGGAGCTGAAGATGAGGCAGCAGTGCCCAGGTGGGCAGCAGAGCCAATGGCATCCTGGGCTGGCTCAGGAGCAGTGTGGGCAGCAGGACAAGGGAGGTTCTTCTGCCCCTGTGCTCAGCACTGCTCAGGCCACACCTTGAGTGCTGTGTCCAGTTCTGGGCTCCTCAATTCAAGAGAGATGTTGAGGTGCTGGAAGGTGTTTGGAGAAGGGCAGCAAGGCTGGGGAGGGGCCTGGAGCACAGCCCTGTGAGGAGAGGCTGAGGGAGCTGGGGGTGTGCAGGCTGCAGAAGAGGAGGCTCAGGGCAGAGCTCATTGCTGTCTGCAGCTCCCTGAAGGGAGGCTGTAGCCAGGTGGGGTTGGTCTCTTCTGCCAGGCAAGCAGCAACAGAAGAAGGGGACACAGTCTCAAGTTGTGCCAGGGGAGGTCTAGGCTGGATGTTAGGAGGAAGTTGTTGTCAGAGAGAGTGATTGGCATTGGAATGGGCTGCCCAGGGAGGTGCTGGAGTCACCATCCCTGGAGGTGTTGAAGCCACGCCTGGATGAGGCACTTAGTGCCATGGTCTGGTTGATTGGATAGGGCTGGGTGCTAGGTTGGTCTGGATGAGCTTGGAGGTCTCTTCCAACCTGGTTGGTTCTATGATTCTATGATCTTGCTTATCTGGTTTCATCTCTCTGGGTTTTCAGTGCCTGGAGATCACTTGTGATTGGTAAAACAGTTGTTCACAGGCATCTCATCTCTCTTAGGCATGCTGCAATTGCAAGAGCTCAGGTACCTTCCTCTAAAACTGTCACCACATCAAGCAGTGGAGCTGCCCGGCCAGCAGACAGTCCCTCTTCTCCAGCTTCTGCCAGGTAAAGTGATGACCAGACTTGTAATTTTGAGGTGGGTATGACTGGGCTCAGCTCGGTTCCCTGGGGCTCCCTGCCTCTTCTGCACCAGCAAGGTTGTGTAGTTGTACTGGGGCTTCCTCCCTTGTCATTAACCCAGCTTCTGCCCTGTTTGCAGAGGAGGTACAGCAGCTGTGTCACAGGCTCGCAGCATCTCCCCTCCAGCTGTCCTGCTGCAGAATGGGCTGGTGAGTGGCTTGTCCTGGGTGTTCGGGGTGGGTTGGAGTGGTTCTGGTGCCCTGGGCAGCTACTGCAGCAATCACTGTTTAACCCGTGTTCTGTAGGTAGCTGTGACGCTCCCCAGCTGTGCCTTCCCTGGCAAACAGGGATCCCAGATCTGGCTGCAGCATCAGTTTGCTCTGGTGCCTGCAAGCAGCAGCTCCTGGCCACACTTGGTGCTTGGCTTTCTCCAAAGGGATGAAGTTCCCTGGCCATTTTCCCTCGGTCTTGCATCTCTGTTCTGCAAGCCAAGGGTGGAGGAGGAGACTGGAAGCTGCTTAGTGCTGGCAGTCAGGGCTGTGTTCCCTTGCATGGAGGGAGAGCAAGCTGCAGGTCTGCCCTGAGCGCAGGGCTCTCACATTGCCTGTGTCTGGCCTTGGAAATGGGAGGTGCACCTACCCTTGGCCAGGCAAAGATTGTACCTGCTGTGTGCCCCCTGGGGCTGCCATCTGCCACTCCTGGCCAAACTGCTAACAAGATGTTTTGTTTCAGAGTGAGGAGGAGGCACTGCAGCGAGCTCTGGAGATATCCTTGGCAGAGTCAGCACACAGCTCAGTGCAGCCACCCAGGTATGGCCTGGGGACATGTGTTGTGCTCCAAGCCTGTGTATGAGAGGTGACCAGGGCAGCATCAGGTGGCTTCCACGTGATGTTCCTTTCAGCATATGATGCCTCTGTGTGGCTTACTGGAGGAAAAAGGAAGAGTCTAGAGCTGCCAGAGCTCTCTTCATCAAGCAGACTCTGGGGGGGTTCTGCGAGGGGACAGTGACCAGCAATGTAGGGTAAACCACTGACCATTTGTCAGCTAATAGAGTGGGACAGAGGTGGAGTAGAAGTGGTCAGAGAGGACACTGGGAGTCCATATCCTTGTGCACATTGCCAAGTGCTTCTAAAAGCAGTCTTACAGACTGAACCTGGTTCTCCTTGGCCCAGGGTGCTTGCTGCCAGCCGCAGCTGCACTCTCTGGTGCCTCTATGGCCCCTGGCCTGATCAGGGTGATCCTCAGTTGCTCCCTGCCCCTAGCTTCCCTGGAGGGTTGGAGCAGCAGGAAATCCTGCCACCCCAAAGGGCTCTGAGCACAGGGGCAGCTGAGGCACAGAATGCACTCCTGTCCCAGCAGCACACAGGAGGAGGAGGATCTGGCACTGGCCCAGGCGCTGTCAGCGAGCGAAGCTGAGTACCAGCAGTCACAGCGGCAGGTGAGTGCGGCTGGCTCTAGAGTTTACACCCTGGTGGGGTTGATCCTGGCCTGGCTGGGATCATGGCGGGGACCTCCTGGGGTTCTGTCCAGCATCACTTTTGTCCCCAGAGGACAGCCCAGCCAGTGGCAGTGGTGATGGCACTGCTTGAACACACAGGCACGAGGGCCTGAGCGCTGGCCGTGCCCTCTTCTAGGACAGAGGAAGAAGTCCATCTTCCCTTGCTCACTGTCTGCTCCTTCCTCTTCCAGGCGCACGCCTCAAAGCCATCAAACTGCAGCATGTCATAAGCGGGTAAGGCAGGGTGTGCCAGCAGACAGAAGAGCCCACTTATGATCTGAGTTGCAGCTCTGGCCTCCCACCTGGATGCCATGGGGGTTCTGGCCTGGACACTGATGATAAGAGCCTCCTGCCAGGGCCAGCTCATCTCCCTGGGGGCTGTAAGCAAGCCACGAAACAGACAGACACCTCAGCACTGCTGCTGGTGTAAAACTGGTGCAGCAAATCGTTGATGCCCCTGGAGAGGCGAAGACGGTGCAGGACGAGCTGAGCGCAGGCTGACCAAAGCAAGCAGCAGCTCACGATGTGCACTTACCTACAGCTGCCTCAGCCATGTCCCACCACTGCTGAGACTACAGCGTGAGGCAGGCCTGGAGAGAAGTGCTGGGTGAGGATATCTGCATGCTTGCACCTAGAGCCTGAATGCAGCTGCCTGCCACGGCAGCAGGGGAGACTGGGTTTTGTGCTCAGAGGGCCCTGCCAAGCTCCCCAGCAAAGAGCAGCTCTGGCTGGGTTGGTCTCTGGCACAGGCATGGCACATGTGCAGCCCCACAGCAGCATGGAGGCAGCCCTTTGCTTGCTCCCTGTGCCTCCCCTGCTGTTTGCATGCACAGAAGCACGTTGGCCTCACCCAGCTCAGTTTGGGCCCAGGACCTCTCTGAGACTCAAGGGGGCTGCGTTTCCTTTCTGCTGTCATTTAACAAGGGCCATTGACTGAAAAGCGACTTCAGCAGTTACTTGACTGTGCCAGCACCAAGTGTATGGGCAGACTGCAGTTGCCTTCCTGCTGCTGGCTGCTCTCTGCTGCCCTAGACTATCCCAGGGACCTCTTAATGCTGCTGGGGTAGGAATGCCTCCCTCCTTCCACCCATGCAGCAGGGGAACCTTCTGGGTAGCAGCAGCACAGGCTCCCTTCTAAACACAGCTCAGACTGGAGCCAACCCTTCCTTGCTGGTGTTTGGAGGCAGGAGCTGACCCTTGGATGGAGGGTGCTTGTCCTGCTGGCTTCTTGCAGGGAGTGTGCACAGCTGTGCTGCTTTCCCACCCTCTCTCTTGAGCTTCCCTGCAGTGCTGTAGCTGGCTCTGTACAGGGCGGGGCTGTTGTGCCCCATTCTGAGCAGTGTACAGCTGAGGTGGGGGTTACCTGTGAGAAGTGCATCCCTGGAGTAGGAGGTGTGTTGGGGCTGGACTGCTTGGGAGTAAAATAAAAGTGTAGCACAAGGTGCAGAGATGCTTTGGGTGAGCAGTCACTTTGTGTCCTGGCCACAGCAGTGCAGCTCTGTGCCTTGAAGGCGCAAGGAGGGTGGCACACAGAGGGACCACCTCTGCTTCTTTCTTTTGCAACTGGAGCACAGCCCCCTGCCAGGCTTAGCCCTTGCTGGAGGAACGGGCCAGATGCTCACAGCCTGCTCTGTCCCTCTCTTGCCTCAGTCTAGCTGCTGGTCACTACAAGGGCAGGGGCAGTATCCTTACTGGGGCACAGCCCCTAAGGTGGGTCCTGCAGCTGCATACCCTGCCCGGAGCACACATGCGCAGAGCTGGGAAGGACCTGGTTTAAGAAACTACACAACAGCAAAACAAACAGGTACAAACAGTGGAGTGTCCAACCCTGCCTCTGCAGCTCTGGGGCTTCAGCCCAGAGCTGGCAAAAAGCTCTCTGGCAATGTGGGGGCCTAGGCCACAGTCAGTGTCACAACAGAGTCCTCTGGCCTTGATCAAAGCCCTTCCTTGCTGCTCGGGGGCTTCTCGGTACGGTGCTCCTTGCTCTCGCTCTCGTCCGCAGCCTGTTGCTGCAGCCACATGCCGGCATACACACCGCCCTTCTGCAGCAGCTCCTCGTGCCTGCAGGGTGGACAGAGGGGTTCAGGATCCTGAGCTGGTCCCAGGGGCAGGGAGGAGGTCCCCGTTGGTGCAGACAGCACCAAGCCCTTCAAATACGCTCACCTGCCTCGCTCTGCAATGCGCCCATCCTTGAGCACCAGGATCTGGTCCGCACCCACCACAGTGGAGAGCCTGCAGAAAAAGGCAAGGACTTAGCCTGGCTCAGGGGGAAGAGGGTCTGGAAGGAGTGGTGGCACCGTGCAAGGAGCTGCAATCACAGCACCCGTCTCCTCCTGAGCAGGAGGACAGCTCCGAGTGAACCTCTGGGGGAGTCCGGCCGTCTCGGAGAGCTCAGCGCCTCCCAGATCAGCCTTTGCCCCGGTCCCTACCTGTGTGCAACAACAATGGTGGTGCGGTGGGCACAGACTTTGGCCAGGGAAGCCTGAATGTTCCTCTCCGTCTCTGTGTCAAGTGCGGATGTGGCCTGTGGGGGAGACAGGGTGTCGGGAAAGGATGCAAGCAGCACAGGCAGCCACTGGGGCAGGGGCTGCTGTAGAGCAGCCAGGCTGGGCTGGGCGCCGCTGTCATTACCTCATCCAGCAAGATGATGTTGGGACCCTTCAGGATGGTGCGTGCAATGGCAACGCGCTGCTTCTCCCCGCCGCTCAGCCTCAGACCTCGCTCTCCCACCTGGGTGTTGTAGCCTGCAGGCATAAGGGCAGGAAAATGCTGCACCACTGCCCTCCAAAATGGGCTCTGCTGCGTGGGGAGGTTCTGCTGAAACTATGCTACTGCCTGGCACAGCCTCATTTCAGACCTGCCTTGAATGGGGGGGGGCAATTTTAGCCTTGGAGAGAGCAGGGCGAAGCAAAGCAAAGCACAGGCTCACACGGGTGTCTCCATGGGAGACATCACCCACGGGCACATGTGAGAACAGCTACAAGGACGTGGAGGAGCCCTGGGCAGCAAAGGAGGACAAAGAGAGGACCACGGAGGTCTCACCCTCAGGGAAGGAAAGGATGCGGTCGTGGATGTCGGCAGCCTGGGCTGCCTCCTGCACCTCTTCGTCGCTGGCCAGGATCCGCCCATAACGGATGTTGTTGGCGATGGTGTCATTGAAGAGCACAGTGTCCTGGGGCACCACCCCGATGTGAGCACGCAGGGAGGCCTGCTTCACCTGGGGAGGGGAGGGCGCAGACAGACATAAATCTCCCACAAAGAATCACCACCAAAACCCAAGCCTAACCCTCACAGCCATGAGTCCCATGTCCGGCTCCTTACAGGGTGTGTGCTTCAGGGTCCCCTCTGGACCACAGGCTCAGCTGCATCTCCATCCTGTGGCTGGGGCACCTTGCCAGTGCCCTAGGCCCTTTGTGAGAAGCCCTGGCCAGTCTATGGCATTCCAGCTCAAGGGTCCAGCAGTGGTGCCCTTTCATTCCCACTCCTGACCCAGATGTCAGCCTTCATAGAACCAACCAGGTTGGAAGAGACCTCCAGGCTCATCCAGTCCAACCTAGCACCCAGCCCTATCCAGTCAACCAGACCATGGCACTAAGTGCCCCAGCCAGGCTTGGCTTCAACACCTCCAGGGACAGTGACTCCACCACCTCCCTGGACAGCCTATTCTAACGCCAATCACTCTCTCTGCCAACAACTTCCTCCTAACATCCAGCCTAGACCTCCCCTGGCACAACTTGAGACTGTGTCCCCTCCTGTTGCTACTTGCCTGGCAGCAGAGCCCAACCCCACCTGGCTACAGCCTCCCTGCAGGGAGCTGCAGACAGCAATGAGCTCTGCCCTGAGCCTCCTCTTCTGCAGGCTGCACACCCCCAGCTCCCTCAGCCTCTCCTCACAGGGCTGTGCTCCAGGCCCCTCCCCAGCTTCATTGCCCTTCTCTCGACACCTTCCAGCACCTCAACATCTCTCTTGAATTGAGGAGCCCAGAACTGGACACAGCACTCAAGGTGTGGCTTGACCAGCGCTGAGCACAGGGGCAGAAGAACCTCCCTTGTCCTGCTGGCCACACTGTTCAAAGGGGCTTCAGCCTTCAAAGGGGCTACGAGAGCTGTGTGCTCACTCCCACCGTGGGGAGATGCCAGTGTCTGCAGTAAGCAGTTCTGTGAGGCCCAGAGAAGCTGGTGTCATCCACCCCAGTCCCCAGAGGCCTCCCACCCTCACCTGGGAGATGTCCTGCCCATCGATGCGGATGCAGCCGCCGCGCACATCATAGAAGCGGAACAGCAGGCGGATGACAGTGCTCTTCCCAGAGCCTGAAGGTCCCACCTGCACGCAAAGGTACAGGGACTTGGAGACATCAAAGACTCACAGCTGATGCAGGACAGGGGCTGGGCGGGGAAGGACTGTGGCACTCTGTGGCTCTGTCCTTCCCACCTCCATGTTTCCCAGTCCCCTATTCCCTCTTCTAACGGTAAACCCACACACAAGGTTCCACTCTTACCAAGGCCAGGGTCTGCCCAGGCATCACAGAAAAGGAGACGTCCTGCAGGATTTCCTTCCTGCAGAAGGAGATAGAGAGGGGCTCACGGCCATGTCCGCTGCCCCACAGTCCTGTGCCAGGCCCCATAGCTTGGCCTGTGCCCCTCCGTGCCCACTGCCCCGTACCCATCCACGTAGCTGAAGTGTACATTCTCAAACTCGATCCGCCCGGCCTCCAAGCGCAGCTCGCTGGCATTCACCACATCCTTCACCTGCCAGAGGGACAGATGTGGCCTCAGAGCCAGCCTGTCCCAGGGCCACGTCAGGAAAAGGGGTCACAGGAAGGAGGCACTCACCTCCTGCTCCTCATTGAAAAGCTCAAACATATTCTCCATGTCCACAAACGAGTTCTGGATCATCCTGGAAGGAGGCAAAGACTGGGAAGAAGGGCTTGGGGTAGTACATCTCAATCCAGGTGCCCCATGGTGGGAAGACAGACCCCAGGCGGCCCTGTGCTTCCCAGCATTACCTGTAGTATGTCCCAAACCAGTTGAGAGGTGTGTAGAGCTGGATGATGTAGGTGCCAAAGAGGACAAAGTCCCCCACCTGGAAAGAACAAGGTAGAGGTGCCCACCACCACCAGTACCAGGGCTCCACCCTGAGCAGGGAATTGCCCAGGCTGTCCCCAGCCTTACCTGCAGCTTATTTTCAGTGACAAAGTAGGCACAAAGCAAGGACCCTGCCAGCAGCCCCAGGCCAATGACCAGGTTCTGGGTCTGATTGAGGAGGCCCAATGAGGCATTAACCTTCCACTCTGAGATCTGGAAGAGACAAGGTCCACCTGGATGCTGCCACCTCAAAACCAGACCACAGTAAACTCCAGCTTCCACACAGGAGCAATGGGTGTAAGTTGCAGCAAAAGAGGCTCTGCCTCAACACAAGGGGGAACTTCTTTCCTGTAAGGGTCCCAGAGCACTGGCACAGGCTGCCCAGGGGGGTTGTGGAGTCTCCTTCTCTGGAGACTTTCAAGGCCTGTCTGGATGTGTTCCTCTGTGATCTGTGTTAGATAGCATTGTCCTGCTCTGGCAGGGGGGTTGGACTCAGTGATCTCCTTGGGTCCCTTCCAACCCCTAGCATCCTGTGAGCCTGTGAGGCTTGACTCCTTCCCACCCTGCCCCAAATCTCCCACTAGTGCTGAGCTCCCTGTACCTGGTACTTAACGATGGCATCGTTAAAGCGGTTCACCTCGTAGCTCTCTGCATTGTAATACTTCACCTGCAGGACACAGAGGCAGCATCAGTGAGCAGATCAGTGCCCCGTGGTGCTCAGTGACCCCCCCACTGCCTATGGTACCGTCTCAAAGTTAAGGAGTGAATCCACAGCCCGGGACTTGGCCTCGTTGTCTCGCCTGTTCATGTCCCGCCGATATTTAGTCCTCCACTCGGTAATGAAGATGGTCAGAGCTGTGGGTAGGAGGGGGTTGTATTGGCAGATGCCCACTGGTCCACAGCCCAGCATGGCAGCCCTGCACCCTTACCCTCACTTACTCAGGTAAAGGCTCATACACACAAAGATGATGAGGCCAAACCAGGCACTGAAGACCGAGGTGAAGTAAACGATGCCGATGACAATGTCTGCAATGGTGGGGATGATGCTGAAGACGATGTAGCTGGGGGGCAGGAAGGGGGTTGGCACATCAGCCCACTCTGGTGGGGCTGCCCAGCCACCCCACACCCACTATGGGCACACTCTCACCTGAGCAGGCTGTTGATGCTGCTGGTGCCCCGGTCCACGCTGCGCAGGACCTCACCCGTGCGACGCCCCAGGTGCCAGCGCAGAGACAGCCCATGCAGGTGGGCAAAGAGCTGCACCTGCACTTGCCGGTTGGTGAACTGCTGCACCCACACCCACAGAAAGGTGCGCAGGTTGCTCACGAAGCCAGTGGAGCCTGTGGGGCACCGCAGGACAGTCAGTGGGGACTGGTGCCACTGGGGCATGCAGCTAGCTCAGAAAGCTCAGCCCAAAAGGAGGGATTTGGGATGGGCTCCCCTGCCGGAGGAGCAGCCCTCGTGGCTGCTGCCAAGAAAGTGCAGCAGTGACGGGGGCATACTGGCATCCTTGGCCATCCCGGCCCCAGCACGATGCGCCCCACGCCATCTCTTCCCAGCGCTTCCTGACAGTCCTTACCAGCGCCTCCGCCCTGCAGGAACTTCAACCCCACGTAGATGCAGACAGTCCAGGCCAAGGTGTGCCAGGGAGCGCCCTCTGTCAGCTGGTTCACTGCAGAGAGGGTGGTTTAGGGTCAGGACAGAGGGGCAGGGAGCACTTAGCGAGGCATCCTCGCATGCAGGACAGCAGGCTCCTCACCGATGTTCTTGTAGCAGACAGGCACAAAGACGTTGATGACTCGCTCCAGCCCCATCAGGGTCATGCAGAACAGCACCAGCCCTTGCAGCAGGTGGTTGCCCTTTGGCCACATGTACGGCACCAGCAGCCGCAGCTTCCTCCTGAAGTTCTTCCAGGTGGAGGCAGTCCTGCTGGAGTCAGGCAGGAGTGGCTGGGGGAGAACAGAGTTAAGGGGTCACTGCCCTGGCACCCCAGCCCAGCTGGCAATGGTCCCAGGGATCACCCCACACAGAAAAGAAGCCTCTTCCTCCCAGGGGCCTCACTCCATCCTCCCAGCAGGACTGTATCCTCCTGACAGTGGGCAGGGACCTCGGGCAGACCTAGACCTGGCTCATCTCTGGTTTCCTGAAGATGCTGATTCCAGAGCAGCTGTTTTTCCATTTTGTCCCCATCTCCTCCCTGGCCATGTTCCCAAACTGCTCCAGCCCTAGGACTCACCTGGCTGTTCTCCACGTCCCGCTCCTCCTCGTTGACCAGCAGCATGTAGGGCTTGTGGGGCAGCCCTGGGGCCTTCATGCCCAGAATGAAGAGCATGAACGTACAAATGTAACGCAGCAACCAGAAACCAAACTGCACCTGAAGGGAGAGTGGGGATTGGCACCACAGCCAGTCCTTGTCACAGCCTGGCTGGGTATGACTGACAGATGCAAGGAGTGGGGCACAGGGGTGAGATTGTCATTGAATCACAGAATCAATCAGGTTGGAAGAGACCTCCAAGATCACCCAGCCCTATCCAGTCAACTAGGCCATGGCACTAAGTGCCTCATCCAGGCTTTTCCTGGACACCTCCAGGCACAGCGACTCCACCACCTCCCTGGGCAGCCCATTCCAATGCCAATCACTCTCTCTGCCAACAACTTCCTCCTAACATCCAGCCTAGACCTCCCCTGGCACAACTTGAGACTGTGTCCCCTTGTTCTGCTGCTGCACACAGAGAGGAGAGGGGACACCGCATGCAATTCTGTGGGACCTCTGGCTGAGCACCGCACCTCAGGCAGCCCCCAGTTCCCCTTCTTCCTCCCCTGACACATCCAGCTCTGCACCCTCCAGCTTGGGGTGACCCTACCCTGGGAGCAGCGGAGAAGTAAAAGGCAAAAGGCCAACTCTGGGCCTGGGCCTGGTGCAGGCAGAAGTAGGAGCTGAGTCATATAGGAACATGGAGAGATATGCGATAGCTGGGCTCAGGGCTGAGACTTGCAGCAAGGTGTGTGGGTGCAATCTGGGAGTGGGCACACCCAGGGAATGGCACACCCCAGCACCGCAATGCTGAGACCCCACCCCACGACCAGCCCTGCCCCTGACCACAGCCCCCCTCAGCCCACCTTCTGGTTGGTGTCCTCCAGTGCCCACCACCACAACGGGCTCCTCCAGCACACCAGGGTCAGGTTCTCAGCGGCAAAGGCCAGTGCCCAGAAGAGCAGAAGCACAGTGCCATGGCCTCGCGTCCGGTCCCGTGCCAGCACCCGTGTATGCTCCAGCTGCAGGAGGGCAACGGCGCAGCCCCAGCTGAGGGCCCAGAGGCAGGCGTGCAGCAACATGTACCCATAGAGCTGTCCTGGCCCCGTTGCTTGCCATAGCAGCCCACCAAAGGGCTGCAGGGCCAGGAGCAGGGACAGTATGACCTGGCCATGATAGAGACGGGAGCGGGGAATATACTTGGGCTCCATAGCACGGCCAAACCGGACATAGCAGGCATACTGCAGGGCACCCAGCAACAGGCAGACACTCAGCAGCACGGCTGGCACCAGGGTGAAGAAGAAGCAGGGCTGGAAGCCCTGCTGGACCCAGGCCTGGGCAATGGAGCTGTTGCCCTCACAGTAGCTCCTCAGCTCCACCATCCTGGCAGGTCACCCGGCTGCGGAGAGAAGAAAGGCTGGAGTAAGGCCTCCGGGTGGGATGTTAGGTACAGCTGCAAAGAGACTCCTGGCGGGATGTCACGGGAGGCACTCAGAGAAACAGAGACAAGCACCGCTGGACACAGACAGAAGGGACACGCTGCATGTCACTCTCACGCAGCCATGCATGCAACCGCGGCAAGCTCTGCATGGGGATGGACATGAACACTACACCAAGATCCACTTGCGGGCCCTGCCGATGCCCCCCTGGGCACTACGCTGGGTCCCCAGAGCCACCTGGGCCCTTGGAGATGCGCTGGGAGACGGGGGGCAGTGAGGAAGCACGGACAGGAAGGCGGTGGAATGCTGGGACCGGGGGGAGGCAATGCGGGGCACCGCTGCCGTGCTAGAGCCAGGGTTAACGCGAGGCTGGGGAGATGCAAGGGCAAAGGCAGGGGACACACACGTACAGGGTGACGGACCCTCGGGACCGGGACAGGTACGGTGTCGGAGCAGCGTCCAGGCGGCGCCGGCGCCGCTCGACCCTGGCCTTGCTACCCGCGCAGCCGCCGTGCCGACCCCGCCGCCCCGCCTCGAGGAGCCCCGCAGCCGCTCACCTGCCCTGGGCCCCCAGCTCCGGCCCCCTCCAGGCCTCCGCCTTGCAGCCGCCAGCCGGGTCCCGGCGCCACTCCGCTCCGCCCCGCCCCGTTCCCCGCCCCCGCGCCGGCACCGTCAGGTTCCTACGCGCCCGCCCCGGCGCCGCGACTGCACCTCTGTTGTGCGTGTTTCGGCCTCGGTGCCGACCCCGGGCTGCACGGACCTGCCACCCCCGCGGCACCGTGCCCCACAGACGCTCCCCTGCAGAGACAGGCTCAGGTCGGTGTCCGTAGTGCGGGCCAAGGCGAGGGTCGCCAAAGCCCCGGCAAGGCAATTCGGTTATCGCGGCCGCCTGCCCAGCGCTGCGGTGCCGCGATAGCTGCCGCCCCGCCCGCCGCAGAGGTCAGGCAGGACGGGCGCTGCCCTCCTGGTGATAAATATAGCTGCTCCCCCTCCCGCGGCTCCCAGCCGGGATCCGCTCCAGTCGGCTGCCAGCCCAGACGGCACCTCCCAGCCTCCTGCTGCCATCCGGTACCGGCTGAACCAGCTTCTCGGTGCCCTGCGCCGGGTCGGGCATGCTGCACGGTGAAGGGAGACTCGGAGGCGACAGGGATGACACGGCCCATCTTTATTAGACAGCTGTACAGCGAGGGCACGGTGGGGCCGATACCGCGCTTCCCAGGGACTCCTGCACCCGCTCGCCCACGCGGAGATGCAGAGCAGCGGCTCGCCATGCACGTGGGACACCGACAACACAAGCACAACATGCGGCAAGGGCTCTGGCCTGCTCCTGCCAAGCCTCTCCCTCCTGACAGCCCAGGAAAAGGCCCTCAGCCAGCCAGCTCTCAGCTTAAGTACCGGCAGAAACCCGTCTGGGAAGCCCGGCTGCAGCACTCGGCAGCCCCGGGAGATTCACCTCCACCCAGAGCAGCAGCCAGGGTGCCTGGTGAAGCCTCTGGAAAGCTTGGAGCTCCCAGGTTTGCTTTCAGTTTCTTGTCACCCTGCCATGCGGGCCCAAAGTCGGAGCTGGAGCTGGAGCAAGGCTGTTGCAGCTGCTCCTCTACGGGAGGACCCCACCAGATCCATGGACCCCCTTGCCTGGCTCAGTGCTGGCTCCAGCAGCAAAGAGCAGATCTCTGCTTCAGCGTGCTCCACTTGGTCTCTCTCAGACCCCAGAGCAGATGCAGCTCTGGTTCATCCATCCCTCCCTATCACAAAAGGGAGCCCGAAGAGCCTGCCCCGACCTGAGCACCTCACCTCTGCTCACGCCCTGGTGTCCTGGTTTTGGCCGGGGTTCCTGTACCCCTGCGAGCAGGCAGCTTAGCAGAACACACACAGCCCAGGCTCAAAGTGCAGAGGGCAAAAATCCTGACAGAGGAAGAGAGGCAGCCTTGGGCTGCAGGGACAGCAATGGAGTGTCTGCAGTGCTCACAGAGAGCATGGCAAAAGCGAGCAGCCTTGGCCAAGGACAAGGGGGAGAGGGGAAAGCAAAGGCTGGCGGGAGTTGTCTGGGATGCAAATCCTCAAAAGCTGCCACTGAAAGAGAATGAAACCAGAACAATGGTGGGAAGGTTGTGTCTGAGGCTGTGCTACACAGCTGGTATCTTGATCCCACACACAAGTAAACATGCCTGAACCGGGCTTTGCCTCTCTCTTGGTGGCCCTCCTTGCCCTCTTTGGCCCAAGCCAGCTCCTTAGCACAAGGTCTCCACAGCAGCCAAAGCAATGTTGCAAGCAAGGTTTCAGGATGGAAGCAGGAGCTGGGAGTCCCTGGGTGAGATGCGAGAGACACACCAAAGCCTTTGCCTGGGGAAGAGGCCTGACGCCACAGAAATGGCTGTGTCAGGAGGACAGATCCAATGGGCCAAAGTCTGGGCATGGGGAAAAAAAAGCCTCTAACATGCCAGTGGGAAGAGAACTGATACAGAGAACGTGATCTTCAGGCTGTGCTCCAACGAGCCTGTGAGCAGTCCTGGTGGGCTGCTCTGCTCCGAGTCTCTTTGGCACTGCAGGAGGACCTGCTCACAGCCCAGACCCCACCAACAGGGAGAATACTGCCCTAGCCCAGAGGTACAGCACAAAGTCTGCCAGCTGGGAAGGACATCAGGGACCCAGGACTTTCACCCCACTGACCCTCCCTCCACTGTGTGTAGGGGATAGGCCCAGCTGTCATGAGAGTTGGGGAAGAGCAGCAGCATCCCCAGATCTCAGCCAGAGCTCTTCCCACCAGCTCTAGATCCTTCTATGGGGCCCTTCTGAGGGGCTGGGCTGCAGGGCAAGTGAGCGCCCCACTGCTGTCCTGCTCTGGGCTGAGAGGCACACTGGTCCTCTCCAGGAGGGCAAACATGGTCCTGGGCACCTCCTCAAGGCTACAGGCAGGGCAGGTGCACTGCTACAAGCTGAGCTGGACTTCCTTCAACAGGTCCTGCCTTCAATTTGGAGGCAGGCCCCAGCTCTGGGCAGATATCTGGAGCTGATGCCATCTCACATCCCTCCAAACAACAGCTGCTGCTGCCACTTCTGAGCCAGTCCACGGCTCCCCACTGCTAGTCCTGGTCACATCAGCTTTTGCAGGCTCTGCAACGATCCTCCAACACGGACGACACAGATGTGAACACAGACACATGTATGTACTCACACACGCATTCACCCCACGAGAGTCAGAGTGGCATTGACTTGACACACAGCTGGACAGAAGGTGCCACCACAAAGCTGCCAGCCTGGCAGTTTTGTCTCTTCGGCAACTGATGGCAACAAAATGGAGCCTGGGACTGTCCTGTCTGCTTAGGACTGGAGAATAATCAGGCTGATGCCACATCCTGCTGCCCAGGTGGCTCCCAGTCTGCAACCCCCATGAGATCCCCAGTCTACAAGGCTATACCTGCAAGACAGAGAGGGCATGTTGGCACCCACTGGGACCATCCTAAGTACACATTTCCCCTCCGAGCCACAGCTTTCACCCCTACCTTGTGGACCTGTGGTGGAAGCTCATCCTCTGAGCTCTCCTCTGGCACGGGCTCTGGGTGTCTTGCTGACTGCCCATCCTCAGCCCAGCCACCCAGAGGGAGGCGGGAGAAGTGTGATGGCGCTCTGTGCACTGTGCCCGGGTCTGCAGGAGAGGCAAGGAGGAAGATCAGATACCCAGAGGGATGACAGGGGAAGACCAGGTACTCCTGACAGTCCACAGAAGGCAGTGGATCCAGGGCCATGACCTGGAGCTCATACCTGTGATGCCACCGTATCGCCGCTGGAAGCCGGTCTGCAGGGTGGCTGTCTCCTCGGCAGGCTGCCGCGGCGAGGAGAAGGGGTAGCTGGCAGAGCGAGGGATAGGGACGGAGGCCCCCCGTGGGGCATCCAGCTCCTCGTGGGTGCTCTCCCCGCTCTCGTCGCTCTCTCGCCGGTGCCAGGTGTGCCGCTCGGGCTCCAGCTGGGCATGCTGCTTGTGCAACTGCAGGCCAAGAGATGAGGAAATCAACTGTGTGAGAGAGCAGGCACCCAAACACAACTGCTCCACTGCGCTGTACGCACACTGGTCTCAGCTCTCGCTGACACTGCTGTCGGTCACTCCAGACAAGGCTTCTGCCGACCCTGGCCCCACGCTCCTCTGGCTGGCCCAGCTCCAGGCTACTCACCTCGTGCATGTAGAGTGCATGGAGACTCATCTCAGTGGAGGCATACTCCGACAGGATCATGCTCTGCAGCTGACCCTCCCAGGCACTGCTCCCCGAGCTCACAGTCCTCGCGTCAGCACTGCCATGAGACACACAAGTGACGTTTGCTGCCCAGGAGCTCCCCATGCTGCCCAGTCCCCTCTACCCTAATGTCAGGCCTAGAGAGACCCATTTCTGGGCTGGGTAGGAACAGGCTCTCTGTAGCATCTCTCCAGTTGCACAAGGCAACCGGTCCTGCTTTGGCAATGCCTCTCTCCTACCAGGGGGTTCTCACCACAGCAGGACATACAGGAGAACACCAGGACCCCAGGCATTGCCCTTTGGGGCCAGACTAGGCACCTGAACCTATCTCTCCTTGTGAAGGTATCCCTTGCTGTGCCAGGCTGCAGAAATAAATGCCACTGTGCACCTAGGACAACATGATGGCAATCGGACAAGGATTTAAGGGATTTGTGATGTGTTTGGCCACCTCTTTTCAGCTCGTAGCTTACCTAGAGGCTGTCATGGCACTGGCACCCCGAGGCTGGGCTGCCTCTCCATCCCTTCCTGATGTCTGGAAGCCACTGGGAGGCTGCTGGGCAGACTGAAGTGGGGAGAAGGAACGCAAGGCCGAGGCCACTTCAGAGAGGTGGCGGGATGCCTGCCCGTCCCGGCCCATGTGGAAGCCCAGCGCCGAGGAGCCCACAATCACGTTGGCAATCAGGCTGTGAGGCTGCAGAGTTGAAATGGAGAGAATCATTCTTCTGTGCAGACCTGGAGGGCTGATGCCAGCCAGTGACACAGAACTGAGGCCCTCCAGCTCTCTCAGTCCTGCTCCCACCTCACAGGGCCTCAGCACAGCCTGCTGCCTTATCTAGAAACCAACCAGCAGTCCAGCTAGTGCTGATCTATCACGTTTGCAGCACCGGATGTGGCCCGGGCAAGAGCAAAATCGCATAGAGGGCCTGATTTATCAGTTTGCCAGCTCTCAGCCATCACCCCGTGAGCACCCCCCAACCCTGGGCACCTCCGACTCTGACTGCAGGGACTGGATGGAGCTGAAGAGGGCGTTTTCGGGAAGCACAGCCTGCTGAGCCAGGGCGATGCTGCTGTCCCGGTGCACTCGCTCCTTCAGGAAGCCGATGAAGGCCGTGCTCTCGCGGGGTGGCTGCCACTTGGGGTTGGTGATGGCAAAGTGCATGAGGGACAGCTCTGTCTTGCCGTCTTCAGCCTGCTGGTAAATGGAGGCCTCTGTCTTTCCGGCTGACATCCACTGCGGAGCATAGAGAGGTAATGAGGGACAGGATCTGCTTTACACTCTCACTAAGCCTCCCAATAATCCTGAGGTCAGGTTGGGCAAAGCACACAACACTCAGCATAAGCTGGGCCATGGTTCTGCACGTAGCAGGTGCCAGACCAAAAGCCCTGTACTAGTTTAGCCCTCATAGCCTGGGGCAGAAGCAGCAAGCACAGCATCTTCCACTTCCACCCAAGAACATGCAGTCCTGCACGGGAACTGGAGAGACAGGAACCAGTCACAAAGCACACAGCTGAAAGCCTTGTCTTGCACTCTGCAGTTTGCAACGAAAGCAACTACAAATGACTGCTCCTAAAAGCTCTCTGTCAGAGTCTCCTCCCATCCAGTTCACTGTCACTAGAGGTTCTTCCCAGTACAAGTAACCTAAATTTAAAGCACAGGAAGTAGATGAATCCCTTTTCTTTTCACAATGAATTTTATGTAATGGAAAATGCTTCTCCTGTCCCCAAAGCTGCCTCTCCCCTGGGCACAGGCAGCCCAGCTTTATGAAGTCAGTTCTCAGTGGTCACAGTTCAATGCCCAAATATCTCCAGTTCCTCTTTCCTGAGGGCACAGGACTCTGGGTTGCAAAACCAGGCAATGATATCAAATAAAGAAAGGACAAAGCCTAGTTCACAACATACCAGGCTGATCGCAGGCTCACAGGATATCAGGGGTTGGAAGGGACCCAAGGAGATCATCCAGTCCAACCCCCTGGCCAGAGCAGGACAATCCTATCTAACACAGATCACAGAGGAACACATCCAGACAGGCCTTGAAAGTCTCCAGGGAAGGAGACTCCACAACCTCTCTGGGCAGCCTGTTCCAGTGCTCTGTGACCCTTACAGTAAGGAAGTTCCCCCTTGTGTTGAGCTGGAATCTCCTTTGCTGCAACTTACACCCATTGCTCCTTGTCCTATCCCAGGGAGCAGTGAGCAGAGCCTGTCCCCCTCAACCTGACCCCCAGCCCTCAGGTGTTTATAAACATTGATTAAATCCCCTCTCAGTCTTCTCCAGACTAAACAGCCCCAGGTCCCTCAGCCTCTCCTCATGAGCCATGCCCTCCAGTCCCCTCATCATCCTCACAGCCCTCCACTGGACTCTCTCCAGCAGATCCCTGTCCCTCTTAAACTGTGGAGCCCAAAAGTGAATGCAGCATTGAAGATGAGGTCTCAGCAGGGCACAGTAGAGGGGAAGAAGAACCTCCCTTGATCTGCTGGACACACTCTTCTTAATGCACCCCAGGATCCCACTGGCCTTCTTGGCCACAAAGTCACATTGCTGTCCCATAGCTAACTTATTATGTACCAGCACTCCCAGGTCCCTCTCCACAGGGCTGCTCTCCAGCAGATCACCTGTATTGGTGCAGTTTATTATTACTCCCCAGATGCAGGACTCTTGTCCTTGTTGAACCTCATTTGGTTCCTCTGTGCCCAGCTCTCCAATCTGTCCAGGTCTCGCTGGATGCCAGCACAGCCTTCAGCTGTATCAGCCAAGCCTCCCAGTTTGGTGTCATTAGCAAACTTGCTGAGCAGACACTCTGTCCCCTGATTATCACAGCCAAGCCACAAGAGCTGTCTGGGGGCTGGCAGGCTCTGACACCCAGCAGAGAGGCAGGTGGGTGATTGGGCCTGTGGGCTGCCAGGAGTGATAAGTTACAGCCTCTTGAGAGCAAACAAGGTAGTGAGGAGCCCAGGCTGCTTTCCCACCACCCACGGCACCTACCGCTGGGTGGCCGTGCTGGCGCACATCCATCTGGGCGAAGGAGCAGGTGTCGCCTACTCCCACCACCTCCACCGTGAAGTTGCGGAAGAAGTCGACAATATCCAAGGACTTGGGCCGCAGGAAGACAATGAGGATCAGAGGTGTAATGATGGGACTCAGGAGCTCCTCTAGGATGAAGACCTAAACGCAGAGATGACAGGGTCAGCATTAGCTTGAAGGTGTAAAACGAAACCTCACAATCCCAAAGCCAGCCCATCTCCTGCCCTCCACCTTCTGGGGCAGGGTGTCTCTGAGAAAGCTGCTTTGTTTCTCTGCCAGCCCAGGAGCTGCTTGGCTCTTCAGCAGCTTCTCCCTCTTGCAGGGATAGGAGCAAATCCCCATTCCGGGCCTGTGCTAGCCAAGCTCACCGCTTTGTACTGGAAGAGTTGGGCAAACTCGTCCCTGGTCTCATAGCGGTGGGCATTGCCCTGCCAGTGGTCAGGCATGTAGTGGATATGTGCTAGGATGACTCGCAGCAGCTGCTCTGGGCAGAACACCAGGTGCTGGTCAGGGATGAAAGACCTGTAGGACAGGACGAGTAAACATCACAGTATCACATCTCAATTCCTGGGAGATCTTATCCCGAGAGGGCAGGGTGACTGGCCCATTTCACAGCTCCAAGGGTAGCTTTCACTCCCAAGCCAAACCTTCCTGCCTGCCCAGCCCTGGTAGGACCCAGCCCTCATATACAATCACTGTCCTTAGCATCACCACTACTTGCTTCTGCTCCTGACTCTTTCACTCGAGCAGATTCATGTCCACTTGCAACCACAGAGTATGTTTGCATGGATGATTGTCAGGCCCACAGCTCCCCACAGCACTGGCAGCACAGGAGCAGCACAGACCCACCTCACCTGCACACGGTGATGCCCACCCCGAGCAGGGTGACTGTGGTCAGGACATGCTCGACAGCCAGCACATCCTCATCATAGATGGTGAGAGCGATGAGCACAGCCAGGATGGAGCCAGCAAAGAAGGCCACATTCTTGGCCACAATGGTGAGGAGTGGGGAGATAAAGCAGTTCATGTACTTGGAAGCTGGCTTGTACCCCTTGCTGAGGCGTGAGTGCAGTTCGTGGTCCAGCTCGTTGAAGTGACGGAGGTAACAGCGTCCGTAGAGAGACCAGCAGCGGGCACCCAAGCTGCCTGGCTCTCGTTTCAGGATCTCTGTGTAGCTGAAGAAGGCATAGAGGATCTGCCAGATGAGGATGAGGGGGCAGAGGAGGAAGTTAGCAATGCCAATCCAGAGGATGCGAGTGCTGAGCTTCTCAGCCAGCTCTAGGCGGTTCCCGGCCCGTTTGTACTCAGCCTTCAGGCTCCACTCGTTTTCAAAGAGGGAGCCAGGCCCCCAGAAGAAGATAAGCTCGAAGTTGTACTTGAGCCCACGGGTGTAGAAGACAGTGTCTCCCAGCAGGGGCAGGCGGAAGCGGATGGGCAGCAGTGACTTGTTCACCATGGCCACCATGTAGTTCTTGAAGCGGAGAATGCGGTGGTAGATGTCAAGCTCTGTCAGCTCCTTCTTGTGGATGCAGATCTGGTGCTCCTTCTGGATCTGCACAATGCGGGCCTGCACCTCCTGCCAGGTGTAGTATGGCAGGGTGGACTGGAAGGGAGCAAGCAGCAACATTAGGGGCAGGATGTGTCCAGCAACAAAGGCTGGGCTGAACCCACTTAAACAGCAGGTGCTGGTGCAGGCCTAAAGGTGCCAATGAAGCACACACAACATCAGGATGCAAGATAACCTCCTGCACTTCTGCAGCAAGCAAACCCCATACCTTACCCCAGTGCCCTTTACCCCTAGACTAGTGCAGATTACTCTTTCCCAGCCACTGGCACACCAGTTGCCTTGGAACCATGAACACGGCTCCAGGCTCCCATGGGTCCTCCCACAGCCACCAAGTAGAGTCAGCAGGGAGACAGCAAAGCAGCATCCCAGAGAGAGCCTGTGGGAAAGCTGGGGACAAACCCAGCCTCTTAGCTCACCCCACCTTCCTCAAAACAGTCTTCCTTCTAGGGATGCACACACACCTTCTGATGTTGCCCATCAGAGCAAGGACTTTGAACTAGGGTCTATGTGCAAGCCTCCCAGTTTCCACCACCCCCCCCCCCAAAATGAACAAGGAAGATAAGACTGTCCACAACCTAGGCAGGTACAAGGATATCCTGGCTCATGCCTTCTCTGTTAAAAGGCTTCACAGAAAAGGCCATCACCAAAGAATAAACATATTGGGTGGCAGATGGCAGAGCTGTGTGCCAGCAGGCAGAGCGGCAGGCTGGGGAGAGAGGAGTTAACACAGAATAAATTGGCTGGTGGAGAAAAGACTGAAAGGAGATGCATCCTTATGGAGCAGAGGGAAGAGTGCTCCATACAGCTTCCTGGAGAAGCTGGCTTCAGAGAGGACTGAAGGTGAGCTGCTTCTCACCAGCTGGCAAATAACTCTTGTGTTCCTTAGTGTCCTTGTATGTGGCTCTTGGCCCAGCTACTTACCATAGGGATTTTGAGGGCATTGATGTAGAAGGAGTGAATCTCCCAGTAGCAGCAAATGTTGTAGATGAATTTCACAAGTCTGTGGATCCAGAAAACCCCAGCTATCACCAGGATGCAGATGAGGAAGCTGTTTGCCTGGATTCTGCAAGCAAGAAGAGGCAGGCAATAGGAGACAGGACCAGGCAGACACCTCAAGTACCTGAGACAGCAACATCTCCTACCTTGCGCTGCAGACATTTGGAGGCAAGAAGGCATCTGGCAGAGTCACCTTAATGGGCTCACTGGGATGCTGGCTATGATTTACTGCTTTGTTGGCAAAGAGGATGTCATAATCAACGCAGCTGATAAGAAAGGTGGTGAATGCCACCACAAAGATGAACTGCCTGTGAGAAAAGGAAGCAGGCATGAAGGAATCGCCCTCCTACATCCCAAAATGTGAAGCAGGCAGGGTCATGTCACAGAGATGCACTCTCACAGCCGTGGCAGCAGGAAAGCTCATGGGCATCAGCTCCTTGAACCAGAATGCAGTCTGGGGCAGAGAAAAACCTAACAAAGGGAAGACAACTCCCAGCTACTCAGCTACAGGAGCTTGGCAGATGCCTGTGGCTGTTCCCCAGCAGCTGCCAGAGCCGCAAGAGAGGAGGAACCTGCACTTACATGAGCTCAAAGATCTCTCCAATGAGCATGCAGGTGAAGCCATTTTTCTGATGCAGGTTATAGACGTGAAAGCTACAGTTAAGGAGAACAGTCTGGAGACTCCTTCCCTCTGAAGGATGGAGAGGCACTTTTGTGTCTCACTGGCATCCACAGCTCCCCAGCTGAGCCTCCATCCTCCACTGAGGGAAACCCCCTCCCACACCTACTCATCAGCAAGTTGGTTCTCCACTGCAGGAAAACACACTCTGCCCAGGTAAAACATAACTGGCATGAGAGGACATCAAAGCTCTAGCATCTGTGACTGGTCCTCCTGTTCCCAATCCTGGTAATGTGGTTAGCATAACTAACCAGGTTTATAAAGCAAGCAGCCATTCTCTGTCACCAAGCAGTTCACCTGATAGTTTCCTTCCCTTCACTATCAAGCCCTGAAAGTCTGTAAACCAAGTAAACAAACCTAACAGATTTCTTCTTCCTCCCTGCCAGCCTCAAGAATCCTGGGCAACAGGCTGATTGGTCCCTTCCTTACCAGCCTTCATGAACCATAGCCAACCTGATGGCAGTGATGACTCCACCAGAGAACACGGAAGTGTAGAGCACATACAGCACTGTTCACATAATCTGGCCTGGCTCAGGAGCACTGTGGCCAGCAGGACAAGGGAGGTTACTCTTCCCCTGTACTCAGCACTGGTCAGACCACACCTTGAGTGCTGTGTCCAGTTCTGGGCTCCTCAATTCAGGAAAGATGTTGAGATACTGGGAGGTGTCCAGAGAAGGGCAGCAAGGCTGGGGAGGGGCCTGGAGCACAGCCCTGTGAGGAGAGGCTGAGGGAGCTGGGGGTGTGCAGCCTGCAGAAGAGGAGGCTCAGGGCAGAGCTCATTGCTGTCTGCAGCTCCCTGAAGGGAGGCTGTAGCCAGGTGGGGTTGGGCTCTGCTGCCAGGCAAGCAGCAACAGAACAAGGGAACACAGCCTCAAGTTGTGCCAGGGGAGGTCTAGGCTGGATGTCAGGAGGAAGTTGTTGGCAGAGAGAGTGATTGGCATTGGAATGGGCTGCCCAGGGAGGTCGTGGAGTCGCCACTCCTGGAGGTGTTGAAGCAAAGCCTGGCTGGGGCACTTAGTGCCATGGTCTGGTTGATTGTCTAGGGCTGGGTGCTAGGTTGGGCTGGATGAGCTTGGAGGTGTCTTCCAGCCTGCTTGATTCTATGATTCTATGAAGGAGTCAAAACTCCCAAGTGGGAACTCTGACCAGAACTAGAACCCCTCAGCAGACAGCTCAGCATCCTCAGGGATACCTCCACTGTCATCTGCCTCCTCCAAGGACTGAGTGACTTGCATTGTTTTTAATGACCTTTGAGTTTAGATTATGATTATTATACTGATAAGACAAACCACATGTTATGATACAGCCCTACCTGCAGAGAGTCCCAGTGATTAGAAACCATGAACTACAGAACCATGATATAAAATTCTGTACTATGCTACTTATAAAACTGTACTACACTGCTTCTGCTTCTAGCTATTCTGAGCTGCTCTGATCATGAATGCTGTCCCTTGATAATAATAAAACCACGTTAGGCAAATAAAACTTTAATTGTAACTGCAGCTTAGTATTGCCCCCACTCTGCCAAGGATCCCTAAACAAAACCTGCCTGTCCCTTCGGCGTTAGATGACGCAACCCTACAGGGGTGAGGTGTCAAAGATGTGAGTGCTGCCATCTCCCAGCCTCTTTGCAGCCATATGGTGTCCTCCAGGACACAGAACCATAGAATCAGTCAAGGTTGGAAGAAACCACAAGGATCAGCCAGTTCCAACCCCCCTGACATGGCCAGGGACACCCTACCCTAGAGCAGGCTGCCCACAGCCTCATCCAGCCTGGCATGAAACACCTCCAGCCATGGGGCCTCAACCACCTCTCTGGGCAACCCATTCCAGCCTCTCACCACTCTCATGCTCAACAACTTCCTCCTCACCTCCAGTCTGAATCTTCCCACCTCCAGCTTTGCTCCATTCCCCCTAGTCCTGTCACCACCTGATATCCTGCAGCTTAGTAATACCAACACTCTACCTGGGCAGACCACTGGAATGGGCTGCCCAGGGAGGTGGTACAGTCGCTGTCCCTAGAGGTGTTCAAGAAAAGTCTGGATGGGGCACTTAGTGCCACATTCTGGTTGGTTGCATAGGGCTGGGTGATAGCTTGGGCTGGATGAGCTTGGAGGTCTCTTCCAACCTGATTGATTCTATGATCCTAAAAAGTCCCTCCCCAGCTTTTTTGTAGCCCCCTTCAGATGCTGGAAGGCCACCAGAAGGTCACCTGGGAGCCTCCTCTTCTGCAGCCTGCACAGCCCCAACTCTTCCAGTCTGTCCTCACAGCAGAGCTGCTCCAGCCCTTTGATCATCCTGGTGGCCCTGGACATCTCTGAATTACCCCAAACCCGGTGTCTCCACAAGCACTGACAGCCCAGAAGGCAGTGAGGTGCATCCCGCATGAATCTCCTGAGAAAGGATATGCGAGAGAAGAAGAGGTCCAGGTTCTCAATGTGATGCCATGGAGCTGAAGGAAGAAGTGCAGGGTGAGAGGCCGTCCAACATACCCAACCTTCCTGCCTGTGGGAGACAATCCCACCTCTTCCCCGTCCCGAGCCCCTCGAAGTCCCATGGCATCCATCCGTGGCTCCCCTTGCTCCCTGGCTGCTCCCCCGACCCCTAAAGCCTCCGCCGCCTCACGCTTCCCCACCCCGCTACCCACAAGCTCGGGCTGGTGGCCAGACCAGGCCCCATCCCCCCCGACGCCGGTGCCGCCGCTCACACTTGGCGCCCTCGGGGACATGGACAAGCAGGTCGCCGCCACCGGGAGGTGACTCGGTAGAGGAGCTCTCCAGGCGCTGATACTGCGTCTCGAAATGGGCCATGACGGGGCCCCGCGCCGCCACCGGCCCCGGCCCGGCCTGGCCCCGGCCCGGCCCGGCCTGATCGGCCCCCTGCTCCGCCCACTCCACGACTGGCGGCAGCGTCACCCAATAGAAACTTCGGGGCGGGACGAGGTCTGGCCAATGGAAAGACGAGAGAGCGGGAGGCCGGGCTGAGCCTAGCGGCGGCCTGTGAACAAACAGGACGTGACGTAGTTCAGCTGAGGCGTGCTGCTGGGGCCGTGTGCCCGGTGCCGGCGGACGTGTGCCCGGTGCCGGCGGGCGCTGACTCTTTGGAGTAACAGCTTCGGGAGGGTGGGGCCGCGTCCGCAGGGAGACTGACGGCGTTGAGAGGGATTCCGAGGGCAGCGGCCGCAGGGAGGACTCGGGCAGGGGAGGAGGGGTGAGCCGCTGGGGCGGAGACCTCGGGGAGGAGGTCTTCCAGTAACCCACGGGTGGTTCCCGGGGCCGTGCCCGTCCTTCAGCTATTGTCCTAGCTATTGGTAGCAAGAGCGATGCCGACCCCGGAGATCGTGTCGGTTTTCGAGGCTGCTCAGGACCCCGTTCTCCTGCGCGGGCTAACCCTGGTCACCGGAGTTGCTGCGGACGCGTGGGCCACCGAACCGGCCCCACTGAGCCACGGTGCGTGGAGCTTCAGGGATACAGCGGGGCGGGAGGTCGTGTTCATCAGCTCCACGGCACGAAGGAGCTCTGTTCCCAGCACAGCTTGGGTGGCAGTCTCGAATGCTCTGTCTTCACTGCCTGGCGGGTGGGTGAACTCGCGTTCTTGGGTGTTTGGATGCCCAAACTCTTCAGCCGATATAAGGGCTCGTTGGGTAGCTGAGAAGGCAGCCAGGAGGTCCTGTTCCTTGCCTTTCTGTCCGGGGAGCCATCTGTACACAGCCCTTCCTCCTTCCAGACAAACCTGCAGCCACCAGCAAGGAAGAGAAGGTCCACAGGGTAGCCGAGGTGCCAGAGCGGATGTGCTGCTTGACCTGCAAGCAGGTGTTTGGCAGCCGGGAGGAGCAGGTGAGCAGGGCTCAGTGCCCAGTGTGAGAAGGGCTGGCATGGCTGGCAGGGTCCTGCTGCAGAGGCTTAACCCTGCTACGTTACAGCTCAAAGCTGGCTGCTTCCCATGTCCTGTTGGGATCTGGCACTCAGAGCCAGCATATTATTGCTTAAAACCTAACTTAGTGGAGGTAAATGGTATGTGTGGCACAGGCCTGTGCCTGTTCAGGTTGGCTGTTAGGTGGCTCTTTAATGTACTGTGGTCTTCCGCTTGGGATCACTGCAGGGGCCCGGCATCAGCTTAGCCTCAGGGGTCTGTCACCTGAGGGCCTTTAGAGATGGAAAGTTCCACAGGCCACCAAGACCCTGCCAACTCATACCTCTTTCCTGCACAGACTGAGCACTACCATCTTGACTGGCACCGCTTCAACCTGAGGCAGCGTCTGCTGGGGCGCCAGACGCTGCCAGCAGAACTCTTTGAGGCAAAGACTCGTGCAGGTAAGGACCAAAGCTGCCCTCAGCAGAGCCCAGCAGCTCTCAGCAGTGTTGCTGGGGCTGTTGTGTCCAGAGATGAAGCCTCTGGCAACTGCTGCCTTCTTAGAGTCCCTTTATGCTGACCTTGTGGGGGTCTCTGGGGGGTCCAGCACTGCTTCTGAGCCCTGCTGACTCCTGGGTAGAAGGAATCATAGAATCAGGCAGGTTGGAAGAGACCTCCAAGATCATCCAGTCCAACCTAGCACCCAGCCCTATCCAGTCAACTAGACCATGGCTTTAAGTGCCCCATCCAGGCTTTTAAGTGTTCTGCCTAAGCTATACCTGTGCATAACTGGGAAACAAGAGGTCCAAATGCCTCTCTCCCCAGCTCACCGTCCCCTCATGGTATGTAGAGTACAAGATAGGATATTTCTGGGAGTTATGTGCTGGCCCTTGGAGCCACCTGTGTAGTTCTGAGGAAGCTCTTGGTCAACGTTTGCCTTGCTTTATTTTCTTTTGCAGGTGATGTTTCCAGCATCTCAGGATCAGATTCTGAAAGCTCTGAAGCAGTCAGTGAGTCAGAATCGCTGCCCTCTGCCACCTGCGGCCCCAAGTCTCTCTCAGTCCCCAGGTCCCACAAGGTGCTGCTCTGCAATGCAAAGGGCCAGCTCATCTCTGCCTATCGCTGCGTGGTGGCCACCAAGAAGGCAAGTTACAGCCCAGCTAGTTGGGAGAGGGGCCTCAGAAAAGGCAGATGGCACTGGGGTGTATACACTGCCCGATGGCCCCTCGCATCCCATGAGGGAAGGATTCGTCTTTGGAGCCTGGCCCAAGCCTCAGTTCTTGCTTGTGGCTTGTTTTATTTGTCCGTGGTTCTCCTGGAAACCTGCTTCTGATGGCAGCAGAGGGGCTAGTCTTGTCCTAGAGGACAGCAAGGAGTAACAAGGTAATCCTGTGGGTGCTAGCAGGGGTCTCTGTGTCTCAGGGTGGCAGTGAGGAGCCAGCAGAGCTGATGAAGTCACTGCAGAGCCTCAGTGCAAGCACGTGCTGGGTGGTGTTGATGATGGGCGGCGGGCACTTCGCAGGAGCTGTCTTCCGAGGGTGAGTACAGAGGAGCAGAGCCAGACAAGGATAAGGAAGTGGGGCTAATGCCTAGGGGGTTGGTCTCTTCTGCCAGGCAACCAGCAGCAGAATGAGGAGACACAGTCTCAAGTTATGCCAGGGGAGGTCTAGGCTGGATGTTAGGAGGAAGTTGTTGGCAGAGAGAGTGATTGGCATTGGAATGGGCTGCCCAGGGAGGTGGTGGAGTTGCCGTCCCTGGAGGTGTTGAAGCAAAGCCTGGATGAGGCACTTAGTGCCATGGTCTGGTTGATTGGGCAGGGCTGGGTGCTAGGTTGGGCTGGATGAGCTTGGAGGTCTCTTCCAGCCTGCTTGATTCTCTGATTCTGTGGTCATCCTCCTCCGTCGCAATGCTCACACACCCTGGGCACCTGCAGCTCCCAATGTTTGCTTGAGTCAGTTAAGCCCAGCTACACTGCAAGCCCAAGCTGTTAATCTTTAGTGCCTCAGGGACAAGCTACAAGCCCTCTGGGGTCCCAGTAACACCAGCTCCTCTCCTCTCCATGCATGGCGTCCTGGTGCTCATGCCTGCTTATCTCTGCAGCCCCGAGGTGCAGGAGCACAAGACCTTCCACCGCTACACAGTGCGAGCCCGGCAGGGCACAGCGCAGGGCCTCCGCGATGCTCAGACCCCAGGCTCAGCACCCAGGTCGGCTGGAGCCTCCCTGCGGCGTTACAATGAGGCTGCTCTCCTCAAGGTGGGGCTGGACCACAGCACTGGGCTTTTGGCAAGGAGATGTGTTCATAGCTGGCTCCGAGGGGTGGTAACTTGCTGCTGCTGGAGGGCATGGGTAGGGTGTGAGCTCTGGAAGGGGGTCAAGGCCCAACTGTGTCTCGTCTGTCCTGGGCTTGTCCCTGTTCCAGACCTACCTGTGCCCACACAGTGTGCTCAGGGCCCCATGATTCCTCATCTTCCTCCCCAGGATATTCAGGAGC
>WAAF01000835.1:1491-12885 GCA_013400475.1 Tricholaema leucomelas | reverse complement strand
TTCCAACCTGCTTGGTTTTATGATTCTATGACTCTAAGATAATCCTCTCAGTTGGTTTATTGTTCAAAAGCACTTTGTAGGTTTTGATGTCATATTCCAACAGGAAGAAATATATTTGGAATACTGTGTCCAGTTCTGGGCCACTCAGTTCAAGAAGGACCTAAGGGAACCATTTGAAAGTGTCCAGTGCAGAGCCACAGAAATGCTGAAGGCAGTGGAAGGTCTTCCTTATGAGGAGAGCCTGAGGGAGCTGGGGCTGTGCTGCTTGGAGAGGAGGAGCCTGAGGGGTGACCTCATGAATAAAGATATAAAGGTGAGTGCCAAGAGGATGGAACCAGGCTCTGCTCAGTGATGCCCAATGCCAGGACAAGGCGCACTGGGTGGAAGCTGAGGCATAGGAAGTTCCCTAACCCTGTGTTGGACTCTTTCAAGGCCCTCCTGACTGGGGATCCCAAAACTGAACACAGTATTCCAGGTGAGGTCTCATCAGGGCAGAATACAGGGGGAGGAGAACCTCCCTCGATCTGCTAGACACTCCTCTTAATCCACCCATGAATGCTTATAAAGATGTGCAGGGTGGGTGCCAAGAGCATGGAGCCAGGCTCTGCTGGGTGATGCCCAGTGATAGGACAAGGGGCACTGTGGGTGGAAGCTCAGACACAGGAAGCTCTGTGGAAACAGGAGGAAAAATGTGTTCAGTGTGAGGGTAACAGAACACTGAAACAGGCTGCCCAGGGGAGTTGTGGAGCCTCCCTCTCTGGAGATATTCCAGAGCTGCCTGGATGTGTTCCTGTGTGATCTGCTCTGGGTGATGCTGCTCTGGCAGGGAGGTTGGACTGGATGAGTTTTTGAGGTCCCTTTCAGCCGCAAACATTCTGTGAGTCTATGATCTTGAGGAACAGAATAGCAGGACAAATGTCCAGTAAAATGATGTGACTATGACAGTCTCTCCTAACAGAGCATTTCTTCTCATTGTTTTCCCCAATATATAATCACTGTAATTCATATCCAATATATTTTAAAACCCTGGAAATATGAATCACAGAATTAACCAGGTTGGAAAAGACCTCTAGGATCATCCAGTCCAACCTATCACCTAACCCTTCTAATTAACTAAACCATGTCTCTAAGTGCCTCTTTCAGCCTCCTCTTAAACACCTCCAGGTGTTTAGAATATTTAGATATTTAGAAGAGCCATTCCCTTTCTTCTTTTAACCTCCTGAAGTGGGCACTTACAGTTCCAACCTCATCAGGTCACCCTTTTTCTGTTACTTAAGATGCCTTTCATATAACCCTGACTTAGGTTGAAGCATCTGATGAAGGGAAAAATCAATGAGTTGCTTTTTGTTTCCCCCTAAGTGTTCTAATTCCACCACAGTGTAAAGCATAGCTGTAGGTAAAGAAAATAAAGCAAAACAAATCCTTCCTCTCCCCCTTACCTCCCCCGACCTGCTACTTTCTCCCTTTTGAATGCCTTCAGCCTGAGCTGTGGAAATTCCAAAGACTTCAAAGGAAGTGGATTCTGCTGCTGGGGCTGACATGGAAAACCTGGGATTCAGCAGGGAATGCAAAGATTATGGATGGTGAGATTTGTTTGTTTGTTTCAGGAGAATGATCACTTCATTCATCTCAAATGAATGGAAATTAATATCCAAAACAAGCAAACAAAAACAGAGGAGGGAAAAATCACAAAGAGGGAAGGAATCGGCATGCAGCATACAAGTCACATTTTCTGCTGTATTCAGCATATCCTAAGCAGACAGGACATTAGTTATGGCTTTCTCCATGGCTAACTTAAGCTAGGGAGGCAGAGTAGCATCAGCCAGAGACTATTTCTGAAGTGCCTCTGCCAGCACACATATTCAAGCCAGCTCCTATACCTTGGCCCTGTTGCTGTCACAGGCTGTGGAGCAAGGACGGAGAAGGCAGCACAGTGTCCCAGAGATGAGAGGTGGGTTCTGATGCTGGAGAAATCAGAGAACAGTCAGATCAGATGCACAAGGAACTTGCTGTGCCACTGGCAAGGGGCTACAGGGATGTGGAAAGGTTCCTTCCTGCTGAGAAGGAAGTCACAGGCAAGCTCAGGGTATAAACTAGGGAGGGAATTCATTTTATTTCTCTCCTCATGCCAGACCCCAGGGGTAAAAAAACTGTGAAAGAAGTAAGGCAGCTCTCTTCTTCTCACAGAATAGAATCATAGAATCAACCAGGTTGGAAGAGACNTGTAGACAGCAATGAGCTCTGCCCTGAGCCTCCTCTTCTGCAGGCTGCACACCCCCAGCTCCCTCAGCCTCTCCTCACAGGGTTTGTGTTCCAGGCCCCTCACCAGCTTCGTTGCCCTTCTCTGGACACGTTCCAGTATCTCAACATCTCTCTTGAATTGAGGAGCCCAGAACTCAAACTAGGTCTCAAGGTGTGGCCTGACCAGAGTTGAGTACAAGGGAAGAATAACCTCCCTTGTCCTGCTGGCCACACTGCTCCTGAGGCAGGCCAGGATGCCATTGGCTCCCCTGCCCACCTGGGCACACTGCTGTATGTATCAACTCTAACTGCTTTCTTGCCATCTGTACTGAACTCAGCCTCAAGTCTGCTGCTGCCTGATCTTACATCTGCTGCAGAAGTCAGAATCTCCATTAAGCAAGCACAAAATTCCTTCTCTTCATTAGGATTTAATGGCAGCATTATCAAAACAACCCTAAACTACTAATGCTTTGTTTACTCAGCTCCCTGAAAGTCTAGAAGAACCTCAGGAAACAAAAAATTCATCAGGGTTAGATACTATGTCAGTTTTATTTCAGGGGTTATGCTTTTGAGTGCAATTATCATACTTTTTTTAATTAGTGCACATCAACTGTAATGGGCAGGCAATGCAATTAGTGGATAGGGGCTCCACATCTTCCATCACAGAGGATTCTGTGTTTTCAGGTTTGAGATTTGAGTTTAAAAAGACCAAAAAAAAAAAAAAACCAAAACAACTACCTGGAAAGGGTTTGCTTAAGAGCCCCTCAGAATTATTTTCTTAGCTAGTTCTGGAGGAACTTATCTGGTGTTAAAAGAGAAAGAATATTGTTTCATTTTAATTTTGAATCAAAGACCTGGAAAGCTGAATAACACACAGGCTAATGCCGAGCTGAGCTGTGCTTCTGCCCCTCTGAGGGCCATAAAAATGTATTAAAACAGGAGTTATTTTTGTGCATTGTGCTGTGCTTCAGCGTTTCAATCCTCAGCAGGCAATAAAATCACTGCCAGGATAATGAAATTACAGAAGGATTTTAATTTCATTTTTAATACCTTATCATTACAAACTGCAAAGAGAAGATTGAGGAGCCTAGAACTGGACACAGCACTCAAGGCATGGCCTGAGCAGTGCTGAGTACAGGGGAAGAATAACCTCCCTTGTCCTGCTGGCCACACTGTTCCTGATCCAGGCCAGGATGCCATTGGCTCTCCTGCCCACCTGGGCAAACTGCTGGCTTATGTTCAGCTGCTATCTACCAGTACCCCCAGGTCCCTCTCTGCCTGGCTGCTCTCAGCCACTCTATCCCCAGTCTGTAGCACTGCTTGAGGTTGTTGTGGCCAAAGTGTGGAACCCTGCACTTGGCCTTGTTAAATCTCATCCCATTGTCCTCTGCCCACCCATCCAGCCTGCCCAGGTCCCTCTGCAGGGCTCTCCTGTCTACAACTACCTGAAGGGAGGCTGTAGCCAGGTGGGGTTGGTCTCTTCTCCCAGGCAACCAGCAACAGAACAAGGGGACACAGTCTCAAGTTGTGCCGGAGGAGGTCTAGGCTGGATGCTAGGAGGAAGTTGATGGCAGAGAGAGTGATTGGCATTGGAATGGGCTGCCCAGGGAGGTGGTGGAGTCTCTGTCCCTGGGGATCTTGAAGAAAAGCCTGTATGAGGCACTTAGTGCCATGGTCTGGTTGATTGGCTAGAGCTGGGTGCTAGGTTGGAGTGGATGATCTTGGAGGTCTCTTCCAACCTGGCTGATTCTATGATTCTATGATTCTAAGACGATTGGAAGAGTGCTGGTGACATCTCTACTCTCCACCCTCTAACTGGTCAGGCCTTTTTGAGTGAAATATATGCAAAAGCTTTTTTTTTGTTATTTGTTTGCAAGTCATTTAAATGAGACAAAAGAAGATCCTAAAACATGCAGCTGGCTACATTAGTTTATGCATTAGGAAAATACTGTTTGGAAAGACTCCAAGTGGAAAAAAAAGCACCTCTAGGCAAAATAATAATACAGAAGCAAAACAAATAACAAAGAAGCAAAACAATAATAACAAATACCAGTACAGTAAAGGTTTAAGGTAAAAACTCATGGTAACAAAATAAGAAAATCCTACATTCTGAGTGCCAGAAGAAAAAAAGATTGCCTCTGCCATTCTGCCAGCTGCCTGGCAGAAAGGGATCTGGGGATTGTAATAGGAAAGCAACTGAATATGAGCCAGCAGTGTGCCCAGGCAGCCAGGAAGGCCAATGGCATCCTGGCTTGGATTAAAAATGCTGTGGCCAGCAGGAGTAGGAAGGTGATTGTCCCCTTGGACTCACCTCTGGTGAGGCCACGTCTTGAGTATTGTGTTCACTTTTGGGCACTGCAATACAAGAGAGATGTGGAGGTGCTGGAGCCAGTGCAGAGGAGGGCAAGGAAGCTGGGGAAGGGCCTGGAGAATAAATCTGATGAGGAGAGACTGAAGTAGCTGGGGATGGTTAGTGTGAAACAGAGGAGGCTGAGGGCAGAGCTCATTGCTGTGCACAGCTACCTGAAGGGACATTGTGGAGAGGCTGCTGCTGGTCTCTTCTCACAGGTAATTGGAGACAGAACAAGGGAGAATGGCCTCAAGCTGATACTGGGTAGGTTTTGATTGGACATTAGGAAAAGGTTTTTCACAGAGAGAGTGGTCAGGCACTGGAATGAGCTGCCCAGGGGGGTGGTGGTGTCACCCACCCTGGATGTGTTTAAGGGTCATTTGGATGTGGTGCTTAGGGCTATGGTTTAAGGTGAATCTTGTAGAGTAGGGTTATAGGTTGGACTTGGTGATCCTGAGAGGCTTTTCCATCCTGGGTGATTCTGTGATTAAAACAATACAAAACAAGCCAAGAACAAGCAAATAAAACAATGAAAAACAAGCAAAGAAACAAAACCCAACAACCCACAACTTCTGACAACAAAGATTTCCCCCCTGTAACCATTCTATGATTCTATGATTCATTCTATGATTTGGCATACACAGTTAGACTGTGCCCATCCTGCCTAACCTCCTGTCCACTGTTAAACACAACAGAGCAGATCAGTTCAAATAATAGGCAATGGTCTTTACAGAATGTCAGGGGCTGGAAGGGACCCCAAAAGTTCATCCAGTCCAATCCCACTGCTGGAGCAGCATCACCTAGAGCAGATCACACAGGAGTGCATCCAGGAGAGTCTTGAATATCTCCAGAGAGGGAGACTCCACAGCCTCCCTGGGCAGGCTCTTCCAGTGTTCTGTCACCCTCACACTGAACACATTTTTCCTCTTGTTTCCATGGAACTTCCTATGTCTCAGCTTCCACCCAGTGCCCCTTCTCCTGCCCATCACTGAGCAGAGCCTGGCTCCATCTTCTTGGCACTCATCCTTTACATCTTTATAAACATTCATGGGTGGATTAAGAGGAGTGTCTAGCAGATCGAGGGAGGTTCTCCTCCCCTTGTATTCTTCCCTGGTGAGACCTCACCTGGAATATTGTGTTCAGTTTTGGGCTCCCCAGTCAGGAGGGCCTCAAAAGAGTGCCACAGAGGGCTACAAAGATGATTAAGGGTCTGGAATACTGCCCTCTGAGGAAAGGCCTAGGGACCTGGGGCTGTTTGCTCTGGAGAAGGGAAGACTGAGAGGGGATTTAATAAATGTTTATAAATATCTGAGGGCTGAGGGTCAAGAGGGAGGGGTCAGGCACAGCCTCTGCTCACTTGTGCCCTGGGACAGGACAAGGGGCAATGGATGTAAACTGCAGCACAGAAAGTTCCACCTCAATATGAGGTCCAACTTCTTTACTGTAAGGGTCCCAGAGTACTGGAACAGGTTCCCCAGAGAGATTGTGGAGTCTCCTTCTCTGGAGACTTTCAAGACTCCTCTGGATGCACTCCTGTGTGACCTGCACAGGACTACAGGGCTCTGCTCTGATGGAGGGGGGTTGGACTCAGTGATCTCTGGCCATCTCTTCCTTCCCCTAACATAAAGACTGAGGCTGTGTGAAAATAGAGGCAAAGAGAAACAAAACCATCTGCTTGAATCTGTAGACTGGACACAGTCTGAGCCTGCAGATTAAGTTTCCCACATCACTGGCCAACACTTCAGGTCCTGTCTCTTTTAGAACATAAAGAGACTAAATCAGAGTCACAGAGAGAGGAGAGAGAAGAGACAATATAATGAAAATATGTCTTGGTTGTTCACTTAAGAAACACAACTCCATTACTAGGGCTTGCAGTGATTTATACCTATTTAGCAGGTGCCTGCTCTAAGCCCTCATGGGCCACGTGTGCCAACCTGTTCCCAAGCAACCTATGAGATAAGCCACCAGTGCTGCTCCATCTGGAGACATAAGCCATACTTCATTTCTCATGTAATGCTACAACACTCTGTCTGTGTTTAACAGGTTTCCTTCCTTGTTTTATTTAGTTTACTGCAACTTGTTAGCCTAACACAGTTAAATTTATGAGTCACGTTTATTTATGCTTCTCAAACAGCTCCATTGTGATATATGCAATGAATACTGAGAGGGAAGTGCTTCCAGAAGCTGCTCAGGCATCTGTGTGCCTGTGCCAAATTGCACATTGTATTTATCTCTCAGCTATCGCTCAAACACAGGCTCAGCTCACACTAAATGCCCTTTCGGCTTCCACGAGATTCTCTTTTCATTTCACCCATAAACTACAAATTACAAATTGCCTTTACTCAAGGTCTGGTAATGTCAGGACGAGGGGGAATGGGTTTAAGCTGGAAGAGGGGAGATTTAGACTGGATGTGAGGAGGAAGTTCTTTACAGTGAGGGTGGTGAGACACTGGCACAGGTTGCCCAGGGAGGTTGTGGATGCTTCCTCCCTGAAGGCGTTTAAGGCCAGGCTGGATGAGGCCTTGAGCAGCCTGCTCTAGTGGGAGGTGTCCCTGCCTATGGCAGGGGGATGGAGCTGGATGATCCTTGAGGTCCCTTCCAACCTAAACCATTCTATGATTCTATGATTTACCTCTCTGTCACCTCTCCTTACCAGCCCTTCTTCTCTTTGGTTTTTTTTTCTTTGCTTTATTCATCCCACCGGTGCNCATGTGGGACGGAGTCGAATGCCTTACTCAGGTCCAGGTAGACGACATCAGTTGCCCTCCCCCTGTCCATTGCAGCTGTGACTACATCATAAAAAGCCACCAAATTTGTCAGGCATGATTTGCCCTTAGTGAAGCCATTGCTGGTTACCACCAGTCACCTCTGCCTGGTTTTCCACTTGCTTTTGCAGAGCCTTCAGGAGGATCTGCTCCATGATCTTTCCAGGCACGGAAGTGAGACTGACTGGTCTGTAGTTTCCAGGGTCATCCTTTTTCCCCTTCTTTATAAAACTTAAACTGAGAACCCCACCTTCAAGAGCAACTGCTTTTATCCCTACCTTTCACCAAGACCAGGCAAGCCAAGGAAGCATTGCACTAATTAAATGAAATGACAAGCAGCAGCATTATATCTTATGGGAAGGAGTAGCATAATTAGTTGTAGAAAGCAACAGCAACGTGAATAAGAAGTGAAAGTGAATTTTAAAAGACCAGATGAATGATTAATAAACTCTGGTTAAAATTCACAACTAGCTTGCATGGTTTGACTTGACATGATGACCTTCTTGTGGCCTTCCAGTATCTGAAGGGAGCCTACAAAAAAGCTGGGGAGGGACTTTTCAGGCTCTCAGGGAGTGACCAGACTGGGGTGAATGGAGCAAAGCTGGAGGTGGAGAGATTCAGCCTGGACATGAGGAAGAATTTGTTCAGCGTGAGAGTGGTGAGAGGCTGGAATGGGTTGCCCAGGGAGGTGTTTGAGGCCCCATGCTTGGAGGTGTTTAAGGCCAGGCTGGATGAAGCTGTGGGCAGCCTGATCCAGGGTAGAGTGTCCCTGGGCATGGCAGGGAATTGGAACTAAATGATCCTTGTGGT
This sequence comes from Tricholaema leucomelas, assembly GCA_013400475.1. Lineage (NCBI taxonomy): Eukaryota > Metazoa > Chordata > Aves > Piciformes > Lybiidae > Tricholaema lacrymosa > Tricholaema leucomelas. The sequence goes on along the minus strand of WAAF01000835.1, from coordinate 4,719 downwards.
CCCTTCCAACCCTGTCTGATCTTGTGATTCTATGATTCTATGACTCTTCCATTGACACAGTGAGTCTTCAAGTTCTACACCTCTGTCTTTTTCTTATCCCTCCATAATATTCAGATCCTTCTCAGAGATTCACACAGATTTACTGAGATTAATAAGACATAAACTTCCCAAGGGTCTTTACAACACATGTATGAGTTCCCCTGGGAGAATAAAATGCACTGGGTGTTCTAAAACAATGTCAACAAAGGAGAAGGTTCTACGCAGGTCTGTAGCTCAGAACTAACTTGCATTAGTTCAGAAGAAGTTAGGGACCAGGTAGCTTTAAGCTATTAGACACAGGATGGGTGTGATGAATGGAGAATAAATCTGATGAGGAGCAACTGAAGGAGCTGAGGGTGTTTAGTTTGAAAAAGAGGAGTCTGAGGACCTTATCACTGAGGATCTTATCACTGTCTACAGCTACCTGAAAGGACATTTGTGGAGAGGTTGATGCTGGTCTCTTCTCACATGGAAATAGTGATAGAACATGAGGGAATGGCCTCAAGCTGCCACTGGGTAGGTTAAGACTAGATATTAGGAAAATATTTTTCAGGGCAAGAGTGTTCAGGCATCAGAATGAGCTGCCCAGGGAGGTGGTGGTGTCACCAAGCCTGGATGCGTTTAAAAGTCGTTTGGCTGTGGTGCTTAGGGATATGGTTTAGAGTGAACCTTGTAGAGTAGGGTTGTGAGTTGGACCTGGTGATCCTGAGGGGCTTCTCCAACCTGAATGTTTCTGTGATTCTGTGATTCAGCAGTGCCAGACAGAGGTTGCAATGCTGTCAGACACTGGCTTGATGCTAAACACAGACTGTTCATCACAGCAAGAGGCCAGTCCTTTCATGCTATCTCAATGTTTCCTGGTGGCTAGATAAGCAAATGGGAAACAAATGTATCTGGAGGAGGTGAATAACTGTGCTGCTACATATTCTGACAATCCTGTTTAGACAGGCAACTAAACATGTAGGAGACCACCTGCTTTGCACATAAAATCCAAGAGTAAGCTGCTCTAACTATACTGTCCAGAAAGATAATACTTATGTCATGATACTACTATATCCCTTACACTAACTAATGGGTTAATACTCAGTGTTGAATAGTTAACTTATCCCTGCTCTTTTATTCCTAGACAGGCTGGAGAGGTGGGCACAAGCCAACGTCATGAGGTTCAAAGAGACCAAGTGCAAGGTCCTGCAACTGGATTGAGGCAATGCCAAGCACAAATCCAGGCTGGGCAGTGAGTGGCTGGAGAGCAGCCCTGAGGAGAGGGACTTGGGGGTGCTGCTGGACAAGCAGCTGAACATGAGCCAGCAGTGTGCACTTGCAGCCCAGAGGGCCAACCAGAGCCTGGGCTGCATCAGCAGGACCAGGGATGTGATTCTGCCCCTGTACTTGGCACTGGTGAGGTCTCGCCTCGAGCACTGTGTGCAGCTCTGGGCCTCTCACTGCAAGGAGCATACTGAGGTGCTGGAGTGGGGCCAGAGGAGAGCGATGAGACTGGTGAGGGGGCTGGAGGGAAAGTCTGCTGAGGAGAGGCTGAGGGAGCTGGGCTGGGTTAGCCTGGAGAAGAGGAGACTCACAGGGGACTTTATCACCCTCTACAACTACCTGAAGGACAGTTGCAGTCAGGTGGAGGTCAGGCTCTGCTCCCAGGGCAGCTAGTGACAGGACAAGAGTGATGGTCTGAAGCTGTGCCAGGGGTGGTTTTGGTTGGATATTAGGAAGCACTTCCTCACAGAAAGTGACTTTAGGCACTGGAATGGACTGCCTAGGGAGGTGGTGAAGTCATCATCCCTGGAGGTCTTTAAGAAAAGCTTGGATGTGGCACTTGGTAGCATAGTTTAGCTGATGTGGTGGTAGTAGGTTATAGGCTGAGGGCTATTCCAGCCTCAATGATTCTGTGATTCTGACAGAAAACCTATTCTCTTCACAGTGGCAAAATGAGGGTGTGGGTTGTACTATGCAGATCCTTATCTAAATAGAAAGGACAAGGACTTTGTGAGCCAAAGACAGCAAAAAAACCACTCCTGCCAAAAGGCACTATCTCCTCAAGGAAAAATGGGTGTGTTGAGATGTCAAGACTATACACAAGTTTGACTACTGCTGTGCTATTGATGTTTCCAGTAGTCTGTGGCTTTTGCCAGCTATTCCCTTCACTGCTACACTTGGCTTTACCCTTTGACTTTACCAAAACTGGACACAGCACTCAAGGTCTGGCCTGAGCAGTGCTGAATACAGGGGAAGAATAACCTCCCTCATCCTACTGGCCACCCTGTTCCTGATCCAGGCCAGGATGCCATTTGCTCTCCTAGCCACCTGGGCACACTGCTGGCTCGTCTTCAGCTGCTATCTACCTGTGCCCCCAGGTCCCTTTCCTCCTGGCTCCTCTCCAGTCACTCTGTCCCCATCCTGTAGCACTGCTTGGGGTTGTTGTGGCCAAAGTGTAGAACCCTGCACTTGGCCTCGTTAAATCTCCTCCCATTGGCCTCTGCCCACCCATCCAGCCTGGCCAGGTCCCTCTGCAGGGCTCTCCTACCCTCCAACAGCTCCACACCTGCTCCTCGCTTGGTGTCATCTGCAAACTTACTGAATGGCATCAAACAAGGCTCAGGGTCAAAAACAAGACTCAGAAATAAGTGCCAAAGTCTGGGCATTTATTGCCTAAGATACACATAAGGAAAATAATAAGAACAAAATAAAGATTCTTCTGAAACTGAAATAGTTTTGTGCATGAAGGAATAATCAAACTGTATCAAAACCCTTCTTTCAGAGACAAGATTTTGGATACAGTCTCCAATTCTGTCAAGTAATCTTTCTTCAGTGGGATGAAAGAGTTAGTTCTGTTGTTCAACTATGAGCTGTGAATGATAGTTTCTTTCCCTGCCTTTGAAAAAACCAGACAGGCATGGTTACAAAAAGGGAAAAGAAGTACATAGAAGTGGAGGAAATAGAGATTTCATTGATGTTCTCAAGCTCAATGGCAGCTGTCAAGTTACAAACAGGCTGTTCTAGGTTGATAGAATCATAGAATCATAGAATGGTTTAGGTTGGAAGGGACCTCAAGGATCATCCAGCTCCAACCCCCTGCCATAGGCAGGGACACCTCCCACTAGAGCAGGTTGCTCAAGGCCTCATCCAGCCTGGCCTTAAACGCCTCCAGGGAGGAAGCATCCACAACCTCCCTGGGCAACC
>WAAF01000834.1:83928-101776 GCA_013400475.1 Tricholaema leucomelas | reverse complement strand
GACATCCCCCCCCGCCCCGGCCTCTCTCCAATCTCCCGGATTTCATGGGGAACATCTAATGAAATTGCAAGTGTTTCAGTCTGGAAATAGCACGTTCATGCTGCTGAACTTCAGCAAGGACATTCACCTTCAGCAAGGTACTATCTTGTGTTTGGGTACTCCTTATCAACTTCTGTTATTTAACGTGAATTCTTCCACTTGGAAATTAGTGATACACGTTCATATCCTGATAACAGCCAGGGGCATCTATGGGCAACGATGTGATTTCCACCTCCCGCTTTCAGTGTCTCCAGGGCTTCCCGTCCTGAGCAAGCCCCGAGTTCACCTTCACATTGGGGGGAGGCAACGGGAAGCAACGACCTCTCGGCAAACCACCAAAAGGTGCCGCGTCTGCCCGCAGACCGCGGACACCCTGCCGCAGGCAGAGCGCCGCTTGTCCCGACCCGCCGCGCTGACCCTGCGCGCTCCGCGCGGCTCCGCTCCGCACCGCAGCCCTCCCCGGGCGCGGCAGGCGCTTGGGCGGGCACCGGCGCACCTCAGCCCCCGCCCGGCTGCTGGCTGCGGTGCGAGGTGCCTGCCCCACCGAGCAGGTAGGAGATGACAGGCGCTGGAAGGCGGCGGGGTCTCCACGCCTGCTCCACCTGCGAGGGGGTGCTCCCGCTGCACCGCCCCGAGCACCCACCCTCCCCACTGCAAAGCGAAGGAGAGGGAAAATGATGCAGCCCTGAGGTGGAGGGGGGTCGCTAGCGAAGTGATAAAAAAACTAACCTGCCACAGGGATGGTGATGGGAAGCAGCAGCAGCTGATGGAGCAGCAAGGCTGGCAGGAGTTGGGTGGCCCACATGGTGTTGACGGCTCCCCCGGCGGCTGGCGGGGAGGAGAAGAGGAGATGGCTCCTCGGAAGGACCCTGTGCACAACCGGTCACTAGAGGAGGCAGAGTGAGCCGAGCTGCTTTTTATTGCGATGATCTAAGTTTGTTGTGTGATTAACTGGAAAGATCTGGGTCCCAACTCCCTCTTACGGTAAGAAACTGTTTAACAACATCCCCTCTCTGTGTCTTCTCCTCCCCTCCCCAGGATCTGCCTCCCCTCCCGCCCCACAGCCAGCCCAAGGATAGGGCTACCACCGCCTCATCCCTCCCTCCATCCTTCCCTCCCTCTCTCCTTCCCCCCTGCCTCCTTCTCTCTATTCCTTAGAGGCTCAAGTGGTGCAGCCAGGCTCAGCCCAGCCCCTCAGCTCTTGCCCTGGGGCTGGTGTCTGATGCCATGAAGAGCCCTGGAACCTCTCCCATCACTTTCTGGCCCTACAGAACCCTTTGCCCTCTAACCTGCAGCCGGAACAAACTTCTCCCTCCCTGTAAACATTTCCTTTCACAAGCTTCCAGTTTCTCCACCTGCCCCTGAGCCCCACCCACAGGTAGCATCCCGGTCCACACCCCTTTCAGCTGTGGACTCCCTCATCATCTGGCAAGGGTCAAGGCAGAACCATAAGGCAGGACCAATTTCCCAGTAGGGAGACAATTTTCCTCCAACCTGCCCATGGCTTGCCTCTGAACACTAGCCTGACCTTCTCCTCACCCTCTTTGGCCATCTGACAAACGCCACTTCCTCAAAATTGTGGCAACTCTAGGGAATTTAAAGGTCAAATATCAGCTGGTTGGCATCATTCCATGGAGACGAGCCTCACTCTAAAGTGAGGCCTGACCTTCCTTCTGTCATAGGCAAAGTGGTTGCAATTCTTCTGTTGCACCTCATTTTAACTTCATGGAAGCAATGACATGGGTTTTTGTTTAAAGTCATGAGACCGGCCTTTCGTGACACGTGAGTGTTTGAAAATAAACATTTCAGGAGAAGTTCTGCCTTAGTTTAAACTATTCCTTTCTCCCATGCGCTCATCTACCATCTACACCACAAGTATGTGACAGCACAGGAAAACGTTACCCTCCGTTTGCCACAAATAAATCAGAGACCTGCATGTGGTCCCATGCCATGTGAGTCAGAAAAGAGGTCTCCTTCTCCAGCCTAGACTCCTTTGCCCAGACTTACTTTCCATACTGCTGAGAAACACCTAGGGTGGAACAGTTTTTCCTTAAAAATTAGTTGTTTCCCAAGCCACAAGTATTATTTTTCAACTTTTTTATTTCTTATAGTCCCAGCTTATTAATTTTTTTTTTTAAATCAAATTTATATCTAGTGGCAAAACATGAAATTCCAATTTGGGAGCTGCTGCCCTGGTAAGTGAAAGAAGTGGGACAGAAAGGGGTTGAGAGAGAGTCTGTGAAGAAAATATTTTGAATTTTGGACGTTGCAGGGGGGAAAAAGAACTGTATATGAAAAAAAAAAAAGAAACTCAAACAACTACCTGAAATCTGCAAATGAAAATAATTTCTAGGTTGCTTTGGTTTGGTTTATTTTCTGTCTTTGTTTCTCTCTCAAGAATCAAAGTTAACGTACAAGGGTTCCTGAGAGATGCACAACCTGAGAAAAGAGAATGTATCCCACTGACCTGGTGTGAAATCCTTGTGCTCTGTAACTGATGGAACATGAACGTCTCACTTGGTGTTTGTTTTCTGGTTTTCTTCCTATGCTTAAAGGTAGACAAAAATATAAACAATAAGCAACAAAAATAAACAGCACCATGCTGACCCCAAAACAGTGACATTCTGTTAACCAGCTGTGTTCGACTCGTGGTCCATGCGTGTGATAAGTGACTTTCTTTGTGTAAAGCACAAAATCCATTACCATATCCCGAACCATTGAAGTCAAGCAGACTTCTGTGCCACTGCCTTCCTTGGCGAGAATATTTGGCCTGTAGTCAGATTTCTCCTGAATTTTAGGAATGTCTCTGTTGTGTCTCTTGAGGTTGCTTCTTAATGGAGAAAATAGTTTACTATATGGATTTCTATTATTAATACATAGTCATGTAGATTATTCATGATGTACTTGCAGTTCTGCTTGAGAGATCGAGTTGTGGCCATAAGCTCCTTTGGCTGCATCTGTTTTGCTGGGCAGGTGCCACTCCATAGTTCTGGTTCTCCATTTGACCAATTTTGGAGACCTGCTGGAGGACACCTCTGCCTTTTAATTCTTGTATGTCTACTCTTAGTGGAAAGTAGGAACACACAGAGTGAAGGGCCAGGGGCAGAAGGGGGAGCAGAAAGAGAAAGATCCTATAGATTCCGATGCTCTAGTTCTAGACAGCCAAAACAAAGGTTTGCATCTGGATTTGGGAGATGCAGTATGTATTGTCTTCATGCCCCATGTATTTTTCAACTGAAGCATGTATTTCAGTTCAGGTCAATCAAATTTTACCTTGAGATGTACTTCAATTTGAAGGCAAGCTACAAACTTGCATTTCATTAGTAAGTTTTCTAAAAGCATTTCACGTTAAATTTCAGTCTACAGACAGGAAAACTAAAGATCTAATAATCAGGATAAGCAAAAAGTTGTAGTTTTTAATGCAAGAATATGCTGTTATGTTTTCTGGCCTTTTGAGGGCATGTTTTCTGATCTGTAAATCTGTTTCTCTTTTTATGTTTTGGGGGATTAACTAAGAGTAGGGATTTGGGGCTCGCTCTTTTCCTTTTTTTTTTTCCCCTATTTTTTCTGGCAGCTGTACAAACTTGTGCTGATAACCTGACTTTCAAATCAGTGTAGCCCTGTATTAGGCAAGTAGCATAACATTTCTGTAGAAAATATCTAGAAAGAAAAATGTTACTGCACACTTTACCCAAGATGTATTTGCTCTGGACTGCTTACATGAGTAAAATAGTGTGAAAAACCTTATTTTCATTGGAAAACTAAGCAGACATGACCAAATACATAGAAACTGCTATATTTATATCCCCTTTTCTGACCATAACTACAGCTGGAACATTTTTTCAGATGTAACTTGCTATTCAGAAATGCTAAATAGTCACAGTTCTGGTGGGAACGTTCACACAAACGAAATAATATTGTCACAGTTAGTCTTAATGAAAGCTTTTCTGGATCAAGCAACATCTACTGTATTAAGTTACCTCATGTACAGACGAAATCTTCTTAATTCTTGGTTTGTCTGCCATAGGTACAACTCTGCAAAGATCTTATATTGTATAATAATAATTAATAATAATAGCAAGTGCATATAGTAATTATTGTTCAATACTAAGTTGACAAACAAAAAGTCTCAGCCTGCCCAAGAAGTTTAAATCAAGCAATTGTGCTTCACAGTTTAAGCAGGATGCATTTTCATTGTCTGAATATTTTTGTTGCTGTTGTTCCTTGTTTGGGGTTTTTTGTTTGTTTGGGTTTTTTTGTTTGTTTTGTTGTTGCTTTGTTTTTATAAACTGAGGTTAAGATCAGAAAGGGAAGAGGCTGAGGTAGGGACTGTGAGATTCAAGGCTGCTGGGAAAGGCAGAGTTTAAACAGAGCTACAGCACATGCCAGGTTTCAATAGTTGCTGAAGCACCTCTGCTAGAGGCCCAGCTGGACACGAAGCGCTTCCCTACCTAATGCCCAATTCTCCTTTATGCAGAAAGAAGTTCAACAGGGCAGGAAGGCTAAAAGGAAGAGGGGGAAGAAAGGGGATAACAAGATCCAAGCACAAGGATTAATGTCTAGTTGAAAGCAGAAGCTCAGAAACTCCCCTGAGTCCACTGTTTTAGATTCAGCCAAAAGGATTTTGCATGTCATCGTACTAAATGCTGCAGACCTGAACTGCTAATCCCAGAGGGCAAATACACCACACCAGTCAAGTTTTTAGAAGCCCCATGCAGTGAAGCAGGAGAGTGTGGCTTCTGAGAAGAGGCTTCTTGTTGATTAGCCACCAGAGAAACCTAAGGATGAATACAAGAGCCACACTTGCTTGTGCAGTGTAAGCACTAACCTACAATCCTGAGTCAGTCACCTCTGCAAACATGGCATTTATAGGTAAAATTCTCGCTGTATTTAATAATCTAAACTGTCTAGCTTTAAAAAGCTTCTTATTCCTTCAGCCCAAGTCAGAGCTTATAAATAAAAGCTCATCTGGAGCTGTTACCTGGCTTTGTAGGCACAAGGAGTGGTATAATTTGGTTTGAAACTATACAGTTGCACTCTACCTCAAAACAGAGTTGTGCAAACTGTTTCACACCTTGATGAACACTTTTGAGGCACAAGCATGTAAAATAATGCACAGCATATGACATTACAAAGCTGTCTACATTAGAGAATCACAGGATCACAGGATGTCAGGGATTGGAAGGGACCCAACGAGATCATTGAGTCCAACCCCCATGCAAGAGCAGGACAATACTACCTAACACAGATCACAGAGGAACACATCCAGACAGACCTTGAAAGTCTCCAGGGAAGGAGACCCCACGACCTCTCTGGGAAGCCTATTCCAGTGCTCTGTGACCCTTGCAGTAAAGAAATTCCCCCTTGTGTTGAGCCCCAGACCCCATAAGCCTTCCTCATCATACGCCTGATGAACAGATGAGCCAGGGAGGGCTAACAGAGGCCTTCCAATATCTGAAGGGGGCCTACAGAAAGACTTCAGAGGGACTGCTTCCAAAGGCCTGCAGGGGTAGGATGAGGGACAGGGGTTTGAAATGAGATAAGATTTAGATTGGATGTTAGGAACAAGTTCTTTACCATGAGGGTGCTGGAGCACTAAAACAGATTGCCCAGGGATGTAGTTGAGGCCTCATCCGTATAGATATTCAAGGCGAGGCTGGACAAGGCTCTGAGCAGCCTGCTGTAGTGGAGGACGTCTCTGCTGATTGCAGGGAGGTTGGGACTAGATGAGCTTTGGAGGTCCCTTCCAACCCAAGCCAATCTACAAGTCTATGACTGTTTTATACATAGGTGCATGGTCCTGGGCAAAGAAAAATATGATGTTGAAGTTTCTGTGGTTAAAAGGGAACACAAGCTCCCAAGTGACTTGTTTATGCTGGTTCCAACCATTGCAGTTCACACATGTTTATAGTATTTAAACACATAATTCTTGACTTTTGCAGCACTTGGACCCCCAAGTGCTTAGGTCTAGATTTTTAAACCCTACTCAGGTAATCCAGCATCCATCCCTTCAGTTAGTTAATAAGATAAATTCTTCATGGTTTTCCTACATCAGACATGTTGTAACTGGTTTTCACATGTATGTTGTATGCTAACTAGATGAAAAAGTTTTGTTATGAAAGCTATTAAAGCCACTTGTGGCATGGTGCCCAATGGCAGCTGGTGATAATACAGCCCTTCAAGATCAGTTCAGAAATTACTCTTTCAAGTAGTTTGGGAAACACAAGGATAAACCAAAAATGCAAACATCTATATAAAACACATTGCTATTAGTAGGAAATATCTGACCAAATTTTATCTGATCAAAATCTAGATATCCTCACAGCTAAATGTTTTTTATTTACAAGGAGAATCCAACATATCCCTCACTCTGCTTGGAAGAATTGTTCAGAATTTAGATATATTGGGCTGAAGTCGTTTACATATGTTTGTTTCTTCTAAAATTCTGCAGTGCCAGGAAAGTCTAGAAAGCATAAAGAGTGTTGGCAGTACTGGCAAATAGATTCCAAGGTACTTTGTCTCTATTATTTAAGGCCTAATTTGATCTGCAACACCTTTACAGTAGATTTTATTTTACTTTATTTTGTGTGTGAAAGAATGTAAGAAAAAAAAAATCTCTTTGACCTTAGTTTACTAAATCAAGTTGTGGTACTGGTCAGTGGAGGAAAAAAAATACAAACCAGAAGCTGAATCCCTTTGATATGAAGCAACAGCCCTTGACGCCCTTAATTTTCACACCATAGTTACTGAGTTACTTCTCTGAGGATAATTCCTCTCTATAGTTTTTAACCAGTCAAGTATGCATTAATTTGTGCATCTCCATAAGTATTTCATGTTTAGCAAATAAAGTGTTGGGGTTTTTTTCCATGCTTATTTGAAGGTATCTTCTCTAGGAAAAAGTAGTTTGAAAATCAAAGATTAGGACAAATCAATCTGTGGTTACCAGCCAGTCTTCAGATCTCCTTTTTTCCAGCTGTTGATCTTTTTTGATTCAGAAAGCATTAATCCTTTTGCATATATATATATATATCAACTACAAAAATTATTATCAACATCTACCTTTGTGTGTATATTTGTACTTGTATGTGTGTGTGTATATATATATCTATAGTGCATTTAATCTCTTATTGTTGAAAGCTTTGAAAATATCAACCCAAAATGTTCAAAAGCTAAGGAAATCTCCAAATCAGATTGATTATAAAAAACACCTGCTTTTTAAAGCAGTTTAACGATTTTCAGGGCCTGGACTAAAGTTTGTATATATGTGGTTTTGGCAATGTGGTAGTGCTTACTCTGAAACTTTTATATGTATAGATAATTCACCCTTCCTTCTGCATTTTTTAAGTCGGTGGAAACCAAGAGTGTACTTAAGTAAAACCACCAAAGATATCTGGCTGGATACTTTTTCCAATTAACTGGCTAAAGAGAAAAAAAAACCTGCTTTTATTATTACAAAGATCTTTTCATGTGTTAAATCCCAAACAGGAGAACAAGTTTTTTGTTTTTCTACAGCACTCTTTTTTCCTTCTTTCTTTTCTTTTTTTTTTTTCCTCCTCCTCCCCAGTAATTACTTCTATTCTAAAACTAAAATAAACTTTTGAAGGATTTCAAATTTCATTTTAACCTATAGAATCATAGAATGGTTTAGGTTGGAACCTCAAGGATCATTCAGCTCCAACCCCCTCCCACTAGAGCAGGCTGCTCAAGGCCTCTTCCAGCCTGGCTTTAAATGCCTTCAGGTAGGAAGCATCCATAACCTCCCTGGGCAACCTGTGCCAGTGTCTTACCACCCTCACTGTAAAGAACTTCCTCCTAACATCCAGTCTAAATCTCCCCTCTTCCAGTTTAAACCCATTCCCCCTCATCCTGACATTACCAGACCTTGTCAATAGTCCCTCCCCAGCCTTCCTGTAGGCTCCCTTCAGATACTGGAAAGCCACTCTAAGGTCTCCTCGAAGCCTTCTCTTCTCCAGGCTGAAGAGCCCCAACTCTCTCAGCCTGTCCTCATAACAGAGGTGCTCCAGCCCTCTGATCATCTTCGTGGCTACAAGAAATAATAATGTAGAGGAAAAAAAATCAAATAAACAAAACAAAAAAGGTTTTACAGGAAAAGATTGACAGAACAAACAAACCAACCCCCAAACAAACAACCCAAACAGAAAAATTCATAATGCAGAGATGTCAATGCAGGATAATGCATTATTTTATTTCACTTAAATGTGTGCTTTTAGGCTGGGAACAGTTTAAAACAGGTCATCTGTACGAGGTATTGCTCTAAAAATACTATTAATATCTTTCAGAACAGTAGACATTTAAAAATGTATTTCCAATATGTTTAAGGGTAACCAAGAGTAAAGGTATGCTGCTCATTGTGAATTGTGTTCAGTACTTTGAAAATCCAAAGACATTAGCCCTTTGAATTCCAGAGAATGAGGACTTCCAGAACTTGCTTGTCAAGAGTAAATTCTCTAGGATTTCCTATCAAAGAAGAGAATTTCTACCTAGGGTGCTGTGAAAGATTTGGCAGAAAGCCAGTGGCATCCTGGCCCGTATCAGGAAGAGTGTGGCCAGTAGGAGGAGGGAGGTTATTCTCCCCCTGTACTCAACACTGGTCAGGCCACACCTTGAGTACTGCATCCAGTTCTGGGCTCCTCAATTCAAGAGAGAGGTTGAGGTGCTGGAACGTGTCCAGAGAAGGGCAACAAAGCTGGTGAGGGGCCTGGAACACAAACCCTATGAGGAGAGGCTGAGGGAGCTGGGGGTGTTTAGCCTGGAGAAGAGAAGGCTCAGGGCAGACCTCATTGCTGTCTACAACTACCTGAAGGGAGGTTGTAGCCAGGTGGGAGTTGGTCTCTTCTCCCAGACAACCAGCAACAAGACAAGGGGACACAGTCTCAAGTTGTGCCGGGGGAAGTATAGGCTGGATGTTAGGAGGAAGTTCTTCACAGAGAGAGTGATTGGCATTGGAATGGGCTGCCCAGGGAGGTGGTGGAGTCACCGTCCCTGGGGGTGTTCAAGAAAAGCCTGGATGAGGCACTTAGTGCCATGGTCTAGGTGACTGGATAGGGCTGGGTGCTAGGTTGGACTGGATGATCTTGGAGGTCTCTTCCAACCTGGTTGATTCTATTCTATTCTATTCTATTCTATTTTAGAAAGAAACCTAAATAAGGATAGGTAGTTTCCTAGTGTCCTCAGACATGAGGAAACACAAATAACAAAAACCCCCAAACCTCAACATTCTTGACCATATAACACTGATCTTTCCTGGCTTAAGGTTTGTAACCCTAGAGACTGAAAGCTTTCCAAGAGATCAGAAAAGATGTTATCAGAGGAGGAATCCCAGCTTGACTTCTTTTCAAGAACAAGCTTTAGGTACTTTATTTGAAATGTTCGTTTTGTTTGCGGTATGAGCTTTGTAAGGCAGCTACTGGAGAAAAATCAGCTAGGGAAATGGGACATGTGGCTACAGAATCCAGACAGGAACTCTCCAAGGAAGGCTGATACAAACAGTTATAGGTCTTTGCTGTTTCAATGACTTTATATACTAAAAAGAAACCTTTCTCCATAAAGTTTTGTCCCTCAAGGATCTTACTACGAGTATTGCAGTGCTGGTACTGAAGTGACACTGAACAGGTAACAGGTAACAGTGAGATTGCTCTTCATTTGTTATGCCAATCAAAACATCCACTTTTTCTTGTTGCTGTTTTTAGTATTGCATACCTCAACATTATGGCATCCCTTTTCACCCAGCCCCTACTTTTCACAGAGATTAATCGTTGCCAAGCTTTTTCCTTGTAAATGAAATTTGAGCATGGATGATTAGGCTTCACTGAACACTAAACAGTGACTGAGTGTATTTTTACCTTAGCATATTGTACTGAGGATTTTGCTACCAAGTTCTGAAGTGAATATAGAATTTAAACATAATTTAAATGTCACTTCAAAACCTGTCTACTTGTTCATGTGCATAAGTTTTGCTCAAATTTAAAAAAAAAAAAAGATTCCATTCTTGACCCCCAAAATCAAATCTATGAATCACAGGATGCCATCCAGAAGGACCTGGACAGGCTGGAGAGTTGAGGTGAGGAGAATCTCATGAGATCCAATAAGGCAAAGTGCATGGTCCTGCACTTAAGGCAGGGCCATCCTAGATATCAATACAGGCTGGGCAATGATGAAATTGAGAGCAGACCTGCAGAAAAGGAGTTGGGGATGCTGGTGAACAAGAATCATAGAATCAATCAGGTTGGAAGAGACCTCCAAGATCATCCAGTCCAATCTAGCACCCAGCCCTAGCCAGTCAACTAGACCATGGCACTAAGTGCCTCATCCAGGCTTTTCTTGAACACCTCCAGGGACAGCGACCACCGCCCTGGGCAGCCCATTCCAATGGCAAATCACTCTCTCTGTGAAGAGCTTCCTCCTAACATCCAGCCTAGACCTCCCCTGGCACAACTTGAGACTGTGTCCCCTCATTCTGTTGCTGATTGCCTGAGAGAAGAGACCAACCCCCACCTGGCTACAACCTCCTTTCAGGTAGTTGTAGACAGCAATGAGGTCACCCCTGAGTCTCCTCTTCTCCAGGCTAAACAACCTCAGCTCCCTCAGCCTCTCCTCACAGGACTGTGTTCTGGGCCCCTCACCAGCTTTGTCGCCCTTCTCTGGACACGTTCCAGCACCTCAACATCTCTCTTGAATTGAGGAGCCCAGAACTGGACACCGTACCCAAGGTGTGGCCTGACCAGTGCCGAGTACAGGGGAAGAATAACCTTCCTTGTCCTACTGGCCACACTCTTCCTAATACAGGCCAGGATGCCATTGGCTCTCTTGGCCACTTGGGCACACTGCTGGATCATGTTCTACCAGTACCCCCAGGTCCCTTTCTGCCTGGCTGTTCTCCAACCACTCTGTCCCCAGCCGATAGCACTGCTTGGGGTTGTTGTGGCCAAAGTGCAGAACCCTGCACTTGGCCTTGTTAAATCTCATCCCATTGGCCTCTGCCCACCCATCCAGCCTGTCTAAGTCCCTCTGCAGGGCTCTCCTACCCTCCAACAGATCCACACCTGCTCCTAGCTTGGTGTCATCTGCAAACTTACTGATGCTGGACTCAATCCCCTCATCCAGATCATCAGTAAAGATATTGAACAGGACTGGGCCCAGCACAGGTCCTTGGGGAACACCACTAGTGACTGGCTGCCAACTGGATGTGGCATCATTCACCATAACTCTCTGGGCCTGGCCCTCCAGCCAGTTCTTGACCCATATCAGAGTGAATCTGTCCAAGCCATGAGCTGCCAGCTTTGCTAGAGGCTGCTCATGGCAGATGGTGGCAAAGGCCTTGCTAAAGTCCAGATCTGCAGCCTTCCCACATTCACCAGGCATGTAACCTGATGATAAAAGGAGATCAGGTTGGTCAGGCAGGACCTGTCCTTCCTAAACTCACGGTGGCTGGGCCTGAGCCCATGCAATTCAGAAGGCCAGTGGCATCCTGGGCTACATCAAAAGAAGCATGGCCAGCATATCGAGAAAGATGGTTTTGCCGTTTTGCTCTGCTCTGGTGAGACCTCGCCTGGAGGAATATGTCCAGCTCTGGGGCCCCCAAAACAAGGATGATAAGAGGGCTGGAGCACCTCTCCTATGAAGATGGGCTGAAAGAATGAGGGCTCTTTGGGCTGAAGAAGAGAAAGCTCCAGGGAGATCTCCCAGCTACATTTCAATATCTGAAAGGGACTTGCAGGAAGGCTGGGGAAGAACTGTTTAGAAGGGCTTGGAGCAATATGGTGAGGGGCAATGGCTTGAAACTGGAGCAGAGTGGTATTTAGGCTGAATGCAAGGAAGAAGTTCTTTACAATGAGAGTGGTGAGATACTGAAACCTGTTGTCCAGGGATGTGGTTGAAGCCCCATCTGTAGACGCATTCAAGATCAGACTTGATGTGGCCCTGGGCAGCCTGATATAGTTGGAGGTGTCCCTGATGACTGCCAGAGGTTTGGTCAAGATGACCTTTGAGGGTCCCTTCCAACCTGATGTAATCTGTGTTAATATGTGAATCTGACAGTAATCAAGGTTGTCTAGGGAAAAGTATGCAAAGAACAAATTTGCAGTGACACTTCCCTACAATATCTTCCAATCAACCAGCATTTGATGGTCACCCAATTTTTGGTGCTATGAAAATATCTTCAGGGTGATTATTTTCCCCCCCTCTTTATGTAGTCTACCAAAATTCCAATGTAAACAGCTAAACAAAAAATAGGAGATAAATCAGTTGGACAAGAATTTTTCAAATTATATCATTTTCTGACTTATTTTTTACTTCCAGTACAAAATTTCCCAAGTATAAACCTTTCTGTCATATAATATGGAACAATAAATATTTGGTGTTAAAATTTTACTACTTTTTCTTAAGAAGAAAAAAAAAAATAGCCCCCTCAAGAAAAATAAAGAAAACTTTCAACAAAACAAAACAAAACAAAACAAAACAAACTCTCTGCAACTACCTGAAGGGAGGTTGTAGCCAGGTGGGGGTTGGTCTCTTCTCCCAGGCAACCAGCAACAGGACAAGAGGACACAGTCTCAAGCTGCACCAAGTGAGGTTTAGGCTGGATGTTAGGAAAAAGTTCTTCACAGAAAGAGTGATTTGCCATTGGATGAGCTGCCCGGTGAGGTGGTGGAGTCACAATCCCTGGAGGTGTTTAAAAGGAGACTGGATGAGGCATTTAGCAATGTGGTTTAGTTAATTAGAAGGCGTTAGGTGATAGGTTGGACTCGATGATCTGGAAGGTCTTTTCCAGCTTGGTTAATTCTGTGATTCTGTGAAAAAACAAAACAAACAAAACCCCTCAAAGTGAATAAAAAAAATCTGAAACTCAAGAACCTCTTTGTCCTTTGCATGGTTTTCATGTAAACACATGAAATAATTTTTAAGAAGAAAATACAAGCCATTAAATTTGAAAATACATAGATTTACATTACATGGTAAGTTCTACCAATCCCACAGATTTCATCATTTATATCCAGGAGATAAAATAATAGTGATTTCAATTCATATAGTAAAGAGCAATGGCAATAAGCTATCTTCACTTTTGCCTGAGATTATATATTGCATATCTCCTTCAGTTATGGAAGCACTTGAGGTAATCCACTGAGGATCTGAATGAAGTACCCACAGGAAATGGAAGGCTGTGTCATTCAGCTTGAAATGAACAGAATCCAAACTATGTTTCTTATAGTTTCTCCAGGGGAAAGAAAGAAAAAAACCCAACTATGTTATTTTTCCCCCCTCAGATTAAAATAGCAAGCACACTATCATGGATTGATCTGTACTTTATGACAAGGATGTCTGATACTGTCCCGTTGAAAGGACTGCTGTAAAAATCTGACTCCACTTCTGGAAAGAATCTTCCAATTTTAACAGGACTCATAATTAACCAAAATTTTTAATGCTCTATATCACATTTTTAAAATCTTTGAGCACTAATTACTCTGGTAAGCCACTTACACTCCTCATTGTCAGTAGCTGACATTGTGCATGGAATTTAAAACTTTATTCTCTCCTTCAGCCAACCTCTCCTTTTAAATTTCTTTTTGCCTTTCTGATTTTCTTTCTTTCTTTTTCTTTCTGTCTTCCAGAAGTTTAACAAAACCTGTGCTGGTTTGAAGCTAGCTAGAATGTTTTGGTGAGATAAACTAGATTACAGACTGTGAAAGAGAAACAAGGGTGATGGCTACTTCACTCATAGGCTTGCTGAGATGTATAAGAACAAGAATCCAAACATAGATAAGGGAGTTGCTATTTTTCCAGGCTCTGGGTGTTTTTCTCTCTAACCTCATCCTCTGTCTCTCTGATTAATCCACTTTGCTTCCTAACCCCTCTGGCTGACCCTCCATTCTTCCTTGGGGCACAAAGCAATGTCTGGGGTAAGGTAGGGGAGTGGGAGAAGGCGGAAGGGTGGTTGGGAGACCCTCCTGGGGACTCAGGTTTCTGGGAGGGGAGTTGTGTTTCTGTATTACCTTTTACCTTGCATATTTCTGTATATAACTGTAGATATTGTAAACATCTGCTTGTGTATTGTGCTAAGCTGTATATATAAGCTTCATTCAAATTTCCAGAGCTGGCTGAGTCTAGTCTGGGAGATTTCTAAAGTGTGGGGGAGCAGGTAACACCCAAACCATCACAAACCCCAAAATCTAACAACTGCAACTCCAGTTAGCAAGCATTTTAGGTAGCAGACGGAGATAGGCTATCAACATGTTGTCTTCTTTTCTGACTTTGTAAACATCAGAACAAATGCTGAAACATGAACTTAAAATAGAAACAGAAAAAATATTTCTTTGAAGTGCAGCGGATTTTAAAAGAAACTTTTTAAGGAGGTAAAACAGTAACAACAGCACAAAATGTTCTGTCATTTCTGTGTATCCATCTAGTACAGGTAAAGTACTGGCACAACAGCCAGCAGCCTATTAGATCTTTATTTCCAAGGATCTTCTGTTACAGGTAAGCTAAAAGATAGAGTTTAATACCAGCGAGCAGCTTCTATGCCAGTCACAAAGATCACATCTGAGGCTATTACAGTTGGTAGCAAGCATTATAGTGGGCCAAATCAGTAATGTGCTCCCCAGTCTGTATATCGTATAAGCTCTGTAGCATTCTGTAGACCAAAAAGCAGTAATTGTAACTCCAGAGTTGTCTAAATTTTGATCGTAACCATTCTCTCTCTTATGCAGAATCTTAGCTTCAGAAAAGCATATAAAGCATAGAATCAACCAGGTTGGAAGAGACCTCCAAGATCATCCAGTTCAACCTAGCACCCAGCCCTATCCAATCAACTGGACCATGGCACTAAGTGCCTCATCCAGGCTTTTCTTGAACACCTTCAGGGACTGTGCCTCCAGCATCTCCTGGGCAGCCCATTCCAATGCCAATCACTCTCTCTGTGAAGAACTTCCTCCTAACATCCAGCCTATGGAGACTGTGTCTCCTTGTTCTGTTGCTGGTTGCTTGGGAGAAGAGACCAACCCCACCTGTCTACAGTTAACATAATAATACTCATGAATGTTCAATGCTATGCTTTAGGACAGGTATAATAACATAAAGAATGTTTAGATTTGCCCAAAACTTAGTTTTTCATCATCAGTAATGTAAACTAGTTGTTGCTTTGTGTGACATATATAAAAAGATAGCAAAACATATTCATAAATTTAAATCTTTGCTTATCTTTCATTTCATAGAATTGGAAGATTTAGATTGGAAGGGACCTTGGAGATCATCTACTTCAACCACAGTGATGCCTTTAAGCTACACTCAAAGCCTTATCCAACCTGGCCTTGAACACCCCCAGAGAGGAGGTATCCACAACCTCCCTGAGCAACCGATTTCAGAGTCTCACCACCTCCACACTGTAGAACTTCTCCCTAAGTTCCAGTTTAAACCTACTCTTCCTCAGCTTCAAACCATTGCTCCTTGTCCTATTGCTAGACACTCTTTGGAAAAGTCCCCCTCTAGCCTTTCTGTAGGATCCTTTCAGGCATTGGAAGGCCTCTCTAAGGTCTGCCCAGAGTCTTCTCTTCTCCATTCTGAACAACCCCAACTCCCTCAGCTTATCCTTACAGAAGAGATATTCCAGTCTTTGGATTGCCTTTGTGGCCTTCATCTGGACTTACTCCAGCAGCTTTGTGTCCTTCTTCTATCTGTAGGACTTTTAGACAAGCATTTGAAAGAATTTATTAAGTCTATTATTGTTTATTTCTTGAACTAATTTTGTGAAAACAGAGAAGGTAGTTGTGAGGACTTTTGACTCCAAAACAACTTACTAGCTATTGATCAAATGATCAGAGGGAAGTGGAAAAGCCGTTTAATTTTATCCTCAGGTAAAACACAACAAAATTCATGAAATACAAATCTCAGCTTTGTAAAATCAATTCTGAATAAACAGATGGCTTTTGTGATGTCATTGAATGAAGACAGAAAAATATTTGTTCAAACTGAGAGTTTTAGGTCATGTGCTACAGTGAAGTAGCAACCACAGTGGTATAAGCGTTCATTAAAAGATGCTGTAGCTGCAACAGGAAGGAAAAGCATTTTTCAGCAGTACATCTTCCTGTTTAAGCCAAGACAGATCACGTAGTAGATGAACAATGACTCAATGACACAACCTTCTTCATGAGAAAAATCTCTGCAAAGAAGGTGGCTGTGGAACAGCAACTGCAGCTAAGGGATAAAGCAGGTTGTTTATTCATTATTTTAAACTAGTTAATAGAGCACATATGTTATATTTTAAATAAAGGGGACACTGTGTTATATCCAAATTTAATATGTCAGAGGGAAAAAGTGTAGTTACAATAGGTTGTAAAAAAACTTTTCCACTTAGCATGTCTAAATAATAAATGCAGATGTACCATCTGTGTTTGGAGTGGAAGGTTGCCTACCCACAAATCCATTTTAAAAGGCATTTTTATGTACACACCAGGGAACCAAAAGTGAAAATAAGAAGCATAAAAGAACTTTCAGATGTGTTCTAGAGTCCAGGAAATCTGTAAATACATAACAAGAAGGAAAGCAGATTATTGATACCTGCACTTCTATCACAGATAGCTGGGAAAATGTATTTCTGCTTGAGTTTCTGCTGTGTTACACCCCATATTTCCTACATATTTCTATCTTGTAGTCCTCCATCCGTAACAAAGGAAGCCCACCTTCCTGAGTACACATGCCTGCTCCTGACAACACGGTGTGTGCTGCCTTCAACGACCCAGCACATCCCGCAGCAAACTGATAAGACGTTTGCTATGTTTGTTGTGTTGAGCTGTCCTTTCACAGAATCAGAGATTGGTTTGGGTTGGAGGGAACCTCCAAAGGCATTCTAGTCCAACTTCCCTTCAGTGAGCAGAGACATTCTCCGGTAGATCAGGTCGCTCAGAGCTTTGTTGAACCTGACCTTAAAAATCTCCAAGGATGGGGCCTCAACTACCTCCCGTGGCAACAGTGTTCCACTAGCCTCAAGCTAGAGGATTTGTTCCCAACATCCAATCTAAATCTCTTCTTTTCTCATTTCAAACCATTGCTCCTCATCCTATCACTGCAGGCCTTTGTAAACTTTCCATCTACAGTCTTCTTGTAGTCTCCTCAGGTACTGAAAGGCTGCTTTTAGGTCTCCCTGGAGCCTTCTCTTCTCCACTATTTCACTGTAACATCATTAGAAACAGGCATTTGGGGACACAATTAATATGACTGAGTAGAATAAAATTTTAGGGCAACTTTCAGGTTGCCCTCAAGTATCCTGAAAGTATTTACTTGATTTCAGTAGGATGGTATTTGCTTCCTTTCAGTTAGATGCCTACTATGTTGAGTTGTCATCAACATAATTGCATTCAGATTGAATTTGTTCATTTATTTTGATTACAGAAAGATAATAGAGTTAACTGATGAGAGTAGGGAAAAAATGCTAAGAATTAAACAATTATGTTCAGTGAGGCAAAAAGTAGGTAAAGGGCAGACATTATATTGTCCTAGTACAGCAGAAGAGCTTTAATAAATTAGAAAACCATCCTGAAATCAGTGGACTCACATGAAATTGCCTTGTTCATATGTTTATGATGTAACACAGAGTCATAGAATGGTTTGGGTTAAGGCCCCATTCAGTCTGGCCTTGAACACCTCCAGGGTTGGAGATTTCTGTAAACTCCTCAGAATTATGACTTTAAAGACAAATAACACAATGGCTTAGTAGAGCACTCAGTTTTGAGTCCAGCCTAACACTCAGCAAGCAGAAATGAAGAGTTCTTAAGTCTTAATTTGTCAGTAAGAATTCGGG
>WAAF01000834.1:60973-83908 GCA_013400475.1 Tricholaema leucomelas | reverse complement strand
GAGGGAAGGAGGAAAGGGAGAGGGAGACGAGAGAGGGGCGGGGAGGGGGAGGGGGAGGAGAGGGGGGAATGAGCTGTTAATTCACATTTCCTTAGTGTCCTATGCACTCTACAGAAAAGAAATAATAACTAAAAAAAAAAAAGCCTCTATCTGAAGCATTGCAATATTTATTTTAAATGTCTAGTGTTTCACCTCCCCAGGCAACCAGCAACAGGACAAGGGGAGACAGCCTCAAGTTGTGCCGGGGGAGGTATAGGCTGGATGTTAGGAAGAAGTTCTTCACAGAGAGAGTGATTGGCATTGGAATGGGCTGCCCAGGGAGGTGGTGGAGTCACCGTTCCTGGGGGTGTTCAGGAAAAGCCTGGATGAGGCACTTAGTGCTATGGTCTAGTTGACTGGATGGGGCTAGGCGATAGGTTGGACTGGATGATCTTGGAGGTCTCTTCCAACCTGGTTGATTCTATTCTATCTTGGAAGTGTCTTCCAACCTGGTTCATTCTATGATTCAATGATTCGCCCATGTTAACATGGAGATATATCTTCAGGAGCCAAAGGCAGAGCCTCTGAATTGGCCTTCTCTGTTCTGTGAATTCATCAACATGATCAAGGGTAGCAATGGGAATACTTGGATGATGACACAACTTTTAAAGCTGAAGTAGCTCAGGTGTCTAGCTCTGGTTTATAGATTCCTTTAAGGGGATGAGTATCCTAGTTTAAAAAAAAAAAAACCAACATGCATCCAACCAACCAACCAATCAAACAAACAAACAAAACCAACAGAAAACCCCCCACCCCCCCAAGAAAAATCCAAAACAACAACAACAACAAAACAATGACAGCCCTTGCCTTTACAATCTATTAGGAGAATTGAAACATTGCTGTGGTTAAATGACAATGTCACTTTGAATGCATTAAACTCCCAGAATATGATCAATAAATAAATAAATCCCCTTTACTGCTAATACACATAGTGTTATCAAGAGTTGTACCAAACTACTCACAGAATTCCTGAATGTTAATTAAAACTGACTGGGGATTTGGAGGTCAGATATTTTTAAACTAGAATCCAGTCAGAGATGAAACTGAAGATAAGGTCCATTCTAAATTTTTTTATTATTATTATTTGCAAGGATTTATGAACTTACAAAACAAACAGAAATTTTTGAGAGATGTCAGAATTTAAATTACATTTTCTGGTTTGAAGAAGTTTCTGGATATTTTTAAATGAAATCAGAAAGACCTATAAAATAAACCAGAATTAATTTACAATTAAAAAATCTTAATTGCTGCAATCCTATGCTTTTGTAAATACCGTTCCCCAAAATACCAGTTTTCGATAGGAAGAAAAAAAGTAGAAAAGTCAAAAAACTAATTAAATTCTTATGATAATAAAAAGCAATTTCCTGTGTAGCTATGGTTCTGATTAGTGAAGTCGTGAGCCAAGAGCTCAGGAGGTCAATGAAAGCAGATTTCTGGTCATAACAGCACACCAAAGTTGTAAATGAATCCACAATTAGACTTCACCTCATTTTGATGTATTTATTATCTCTCTGATGTTCTGTGATTTCTGGGTTTTATGTTTTTATGTTTTTTTATATGATTTGCCATTGGAATGGGCTGTCCAGGGAGGTGGTGGAGTTACCATCCCTGGAGGTGTTCAAGAATGGATGGGGCACTTAGTGCCATGGTCTAGTTGACTGGATAGGGCTGGGTGCTAGGTTGGATGGTCTTGGAGGTCTCTTCCAACCTGGTTGATTCTGTGGCTCTACGGTTCTATGTAGGAATACATCTGGGAACATGTAAACATGAAGTGTAAATCTACATATGCATTATGCCCATGAATAAAATTCTTAATCTTATTCACTTTAGTTACTGGATCTAGCAGTTCTTACCAATAGTATCCAGAAGGTGTTCTGAGGCTCTGTTCATTCACTGAAAACATGAAATCTGCTGTGATGGCTTTATATGAGCAATGTTAGATTCTGCAGCTGAAGTAGATATATAATCATAAGATTATATCTCATGGAGGGAAATCATAATTCTTCATATTTGCATAATCCTATTTAACAGACTTAAATAATAATTAAGTAAATTGGAACTGCCTTGTCAGCATTTTAAAGTATTACAACTATTATGTCAGAGTAAGTCCGGAGGAGGGCCACACAGATGATCCCAGGACCGCAGCACCTCTGCTATGAGGATAGGCTGAGGCAGCTGGTGTTATTCAGAAAAGAGGAGATTCCAGGGGCTGGGCTAGATAACCTCTGGACATTCCTTTCAACCCAGACCATTCTATGATTCTAGGACCTTAGAGCTGCCTTCCAATACCTGAAGGGATCTTACAGGGAGGCTGGAGAGGAGCTTTTCATAAAAGTGTCTAGCAATAGGACAAGGGGGAGTGATTTGAAGTTGAGGAAGAGTAGGTTTATACTGGATTTTAGGAAGAAGTTCCTCAGTACAAGGATGCTGAGACTTTGGAATAGGTTGCCCAGAGAGGTTGTAGATGCCTCCTCCCTGGGGGCGTTCAAGGCTGGGTTGGATGAGGCCTTGAGCAGCCAAGTCTAGTTGAGAGGTGTCCTTGCCTATGTTGGGGAGGTTGAAGTAGATGATCTCTGAGGTCCCTTCCAACCTAACTATCCTATGATTAATATTTCTTACACTAATATGGTAAAGTGGAAGTCTTTCTCATTTATTCCCTAATCAAATTATTTATAAATAGTAGTCACATATTTAGAAAACCCAGGATATAAAATGTTTCTTACTTCCCTAGAGTCAGACTTTCACCCAAAACATTTTCTTTAGCTTATTTTTTTTTTTCAGATTGTTTTATTAACTTTGGAGGTTTGAACTTTTTGGTTTAAGTTTTCTCCAGGAGAAGAAACGTCTAACAAGAAGGAAAAACAAAACAAAACACTAAAAAACCAAGGAAAACTGAGACCATAAATAAAGAGCTCTCAGCTGAAGTACCCTCAGCAAACTCCTCCCTCCATTAAACATTCAAATACATGACTGTACCTGAAAATCAGATGCTATGAGAAAATTATTCCAGTTGCCAAATAGGTTTGGTTTTGTTTTTTTATCCATATGGCAAAGAGCTACTGCTCAGATGAGGGAATTTCTGAGAAGCTAATTTGTTAAATCCAAACAGGGGATCTTGCAGTCAAAACTATATTTACGTCACAGTACCTTGCAGGTTTTATTTGCTATCGTTACCACTGATAATGCAGTCCCTTAGGATATGCTGTTGCTTTATTTGGCAGTAACCTACAAAACAGGAGATAGCAAATACACAAAATATAGGATCTGAGTGGTCACTGCTGCTGAAATATGCAGTAAATGGAAACCTAATTCCTTGTAATCATAGCAAATTACCACAGATATTTCAGCCATGTGTGATAATCCTGAGCTTGCACAGAGGGCCATTCCAGAAAGATTTCTTTTGGTTTTGTGATGTTTTCTCTGCCACTCAGCATACCCTGCTAGGGTAAAATCTGCCAATTGATTTTATTGCACACACTTGCAAGAGCCTTTGAAAATTTCACCTTGAAGAACTTAAATTCTTAAAGAACTGTGATTCTTTGGCTCAGAGACTCTCCATAAAACTAGCTGCTGGCCAAATAATGCAAGATTTGTTTCTTCAGTGCTGTGATGGTTTGGGTGTCCCCCACCCCCCCACACTTTGGAAATCACCCAGACCAGACTCAGACAGCTCTGGAAATTTGAATGAAGCTTATATTTACAGCTAGCACAATATGCAAGTAGATATTTACAGTATACACATTTACATACAGAAATATGCAAGGTAAAAGGTAATACAGAAACACAACAGCCCTCCCAGAAACCTGAGTCCCCAGGAGGGGCTCCCAACCACCCTTCCACCTTCTCCCACTCTCCTACCTCAACCTTAGCCCAGTCCCAAGGAAGAATGGAGGGTCAGCCAGAGGGGTTAGGAAGCAAAGTGGATTAATCAGAGAGATATCAGAGAGGCTGGAGAGAAATGCAGCCCAGAGCTCCCAAACAGAAGAAGCACTTTATCTATGTTTGGATTCTTGTTCTTATACCTCTCAGCAAGCCTAAGAGTGAAGTAGACATCACCACTGTTTCCCTTTCACAGCCTGTAATCTAGTTCTTCTCACCAAAACCTTCTAGCTAGCTTCAAACTAGCACAAGTGCAATAGCATTCATTTTATGACAGATGCACGTCATGTTCCTTTCTTCTCTCAGCTCCTGGTTTGCAGCCAATAGCGCTCAGGGAATTGGATCAGAACACCTGCCCAGCCCTGCTCCGTAATACGAGTTACCAGGGACTAAGACTGCTCTTCAAGAATGAAAAAAAAATAAGTCTAGGTTTCCTCTTCAGGTAATCTTGCATTACATGACATTTTAATATCAACACACAGTAGAAATGACAACACAAAGGACATAATTCTCTTCAAAGAAGCGATCTACACAATGAAGAAATAAGAGGGCCCCTTTGGCATACCCCAAGGGTACCCATTTCAATATAAAGAAAAAAGTGTCTGAAGGAAGGGCATCAACCTATGAAGTTCATCACTACAGGAACTTAGAGAAAGTCTGTATTCTTAAAATGTATAGATTCCTACATGGTACAACACCAAATGTGCTTTGGATATACACCCTGCCTAGAAAACAGTGGTATCCAAAGGTTCCTGTTGGCATAGCATAATTAACTTTGATAAACTCGTTGTGCATTATATCATTTTCTGTTTATTGTGAAAGCTTCAATTACTCTTTCCTCCAGGTGTTCCACATTACAAAGCTTAAACAATTTTTCTGCAGCCACCCAAGGTCTCATTATTCTGCTGTAAGATACAATTTCTGCGTTGTATAACTTCCAACTATAAAAGACACTGGAGTTTGATAATTTTTTTATTACTTCTTACTGCATTTTCTAAGTCAGATTTTGTAAAGGTCTGAGATGATGCTTACCAGCCCTCCCAAATCAAGTTTTTATCTGCACAACACATGAACACAGGGACTCCTGAAAGACCTTTTACATGTTGATGGTGAGACATGAATTTTCAGACACCAGACTAGATCTATGGGCTTTGAATTGTTGTTTATAGAGGCTTTTATCCATTGATTTTAAAGGAGCGTGGGAAAATCAGGCTTCCTATTGCTCTAAGCGCTTAACACTGGGGAAGCTCTGCCAGGGCCCCGAGTGCACTTAGCAACCCTAGTGTCCCTGATTACCCCTGGGGTTCCCCCTGCCCTGCCCACAGCTCAGGACCCCATTCTAGTCCTAGGGCCAGCAGTGCCTGCCCTAGAGAGGCCATAGAATGCTGTCTTGAACTGTGACACAGCCCTACCCTATTCAGCTGGACCCACACCATGGCTGATGTCCCAACCTGTCCTCAATTCATCCCTGTTTCCACATCCATGAAGATGATCAGAGGGCTGGAGCACCTCTGCTATGAGGACAGGCTGAGAGAGTTGGGGCTCTGCAGCCTGGAGAAGAGAAGGCTTTGAGGAGACCTTATAGTGGCTTTCCAGTATCTGAAGGGAGCCTACAGGAAAGCTGGGGAGGGACTATTGACAAGGTCTAGTAATGTCAGGATGAGGGGAATGGGTTTAAACTGGAAGAGGGGAGATTTAGACTGGATGTTAGGAGGAAGTTCTTTACAGTGAGGGTGGTAAGACACTGGCACAGGTTGCCCAGGGAGGTTGTGGCTGCTTCCTCCCTGGAGGTGTTTAAAGCCAGGCTGGATGAGGCCTTGAGCAGCCTGCTCTAGTGGGAGGTGTCCCTGCCTATGGCAGGGGGTTGGAGCTGGATGATCCTTGACGTCCCTTCCAACCTAAACCATTCTATGATTCTATGATTCTATCCTAGACTGAGTTTGATGCTGGTTCTCCTCATTGACCTAGATCCTGACCCCTGCCTGAAGGCAAGAGTCCTGTCCTAGTCTTGGCCTGTCACTGTGCACAAGCAAGTAGCCAAAGCCTGGGACTGGGACTGCCTCTGCTGCTCCTTCTCTTGCCCTGCCCTGGACAGCCACTGACACCCTCAGCATCTGGCCTAGGGACTGACCTTATTTCTGGGCTTCACTTGCATTGTACACGTGGCACTTTTTGAAGGTCTGTCTATCTGTCTATCTTTTCATTACAGTAGCTACTCTGCTGACTGTTGGGGTTTGGTGCCACTTCACGTTGTCTTTTATCTCTACCTTTCATTGAACAGAAGTCAGACTTCCAAGTTTTAGACATGATTAGGAAAGGTTTTGCTGACTTGTTTTGTTTTCCTTTGTAAAGTCAAACCCAACTTGACTTTTCCAAATTGTCACTTTGTACTTGCACTTTCTGACCTTTAAAGTGTATCTTCCTTTAATGACCAGTCTTTTTCCAAGTCCAGAGAAGTTCCCTGTTTACTTCTAATATTCCTTTTATGAGATCTTTGTTTATCCAGTTAGGCCTTTAAAAAGCTTTCTTCAAAGTATTTTTTTCTCTCTGAATCAGATGCAAATCCTAGATAATTTTTATACGTTTGGCTTAGATAAGCTCCACTCTCTCCACTGAAGTTTTTAAAGCTATTTATTCCAGTTAACCTTGTTAATTCATTTTCTTATTTGTTAAAGATAGTAAATTGGAAACAACAACAACAAAAAAAGCCAAAACAAACCCTTAGCTCCCGATCCGTCCTGCTGAAGTCATTTAGAGGGGAATGAGCCCGGGATGGTAATTCTTTCCCATTTGCACAACGTATTGCAAAGTGATTTATACCAGTCCAGTCAAAATGCAAGCACTTCTGTTGATATTGAGTTTAATTGGGCACAGTAATGACTAAAGGCTTTTAAAGGTCACTGCATCCAGATGTTCGGCTATTAGTCACCATCACCCAACAAACTTTCTACAGTAAATAAAGATAAAATAAAGAAACACTGCATCCTTCAACAAAATTAGTGTGTGAGACTCGTAGGATTATTTTCTGCTTTCTGGTCAGCTACGTTCAATTCCCCCGCACACAAAATCATGCTACTTGAAACAAATACTGCTGAGAACAAATGTTACCCTATAAGGAAGAACTATCCTTTTCTTTATTCAGGGAAGCAGGCTTACTTTGCTTTCAGGGGAAACAAAATTACAAATTGAAACTTACAGTCTTTATGGTGCTTCTGATATTTTACCCATTGAATAGGAAGAGTCTTTTTGAACACCACAACCTGTGTAACCCACAGTATCACAGTATCACCAAGGTTGGAAGAGACCTCACAGATCATCAAGTCCAACCCTTTACCACAGAGATCAAGGCTAGACCATGGCACCAAGTGCCACGTCCAACCTTGCCTTGAACAGCCCCAGGGACGGCGACTCCACCACCTCCCTGGGCAGCCCATTCCAGTGGCCAATGACTCTCTCAGTGAAGAACTTTCTCCTCACCTCGAGCCTAAACTTCCCCTGGCGCAGCCTGAGGCTGTGTCCTCTTGTTCTGGTGCTGGCCACCCGAGAGAAGAGAGCAACCTCCCCCTGGCCACAACCACCCCTCAGGTAGTTGTAGACAGCAATAAGGTGGCCCCTGAGCCTCCTCTTCTCCAGGCTAAACAATCCCAGCTCCCTCAGCCTCTCCTCGTAGGGCTGTGCTCGAGGCCTCTCACCAGCCTCGTTGCCCTTCTCTGGATACGTTCAAGCACCTCGATGTCCCTTCTAAACTGGGGGGCCCAGAACTGGACACAGTACTCAAGGTGTGGTCTAACCAGTGCAGAGTACAGGGGCAGAATGACCTCCCTGCTCCTGCTGACCACACCATTCCTGATGCAGGCCAGGATGCCATTGGCTCTCTTGGCCACCTGGGCACACTGCTGGCTCACCCCTTGCCCCTTGTTTAAGCAACTCACAAAGGCTCCCTCAGTACATTTTAGGAGTTAACACTCCTTTTTTTTTAAGGTTTCAAAAACTTCATCCTATTGGAATCGAGGTTTGTGTTCGTTACCCTTGGCTTGTTAATAGCTGATTCTATATTTCTTATAACATCTTTGCACAGAAGTTGAATAATTAATTTCCATAAAGTGTTGCTGTTGCTTTTTTTTTTAATAAACTGAGTCCATCTGATAATATTTCAAAATGTGATGCAGTATTTTCATACAGGAATGTAAAATAATGTTCCTATTTCTTTTCTCCTCTCTTACTAAAGATGCACACAGACCTTTTAGATTTCCACAAGAAGATTTTGATCCTTCTGTTTATTGAGTTGAAACTTACAGAAGGGCTATGAGAAATCACTCATTTTAATCAGTGGAATATTCTTACACTGAAGAAGGAAAATAATGCTATTGAATCTTCTTTACCATGTTTCATTCAAAAGGCTGTGCTCCATATTTATCAGCACTCTGCTTCCCCAGTGAGATAAACAGCATTTTACAAAAGATATATTGCCAGACTGTACAGTAGAATTCATTTGCTGAAGTGATAAATCTAGAGCTAAACCAGAATACAGTCTCATTTAATCTGAGAGCATTGTCACAATTTATGTAATGGGCTGCTCTAAAGGTTAACAAGAAAACATCCTATCTCTTTTTTTCAAATGTCAGCCAAATATTTTATAGAGTTAGTTGCATGCTTTCTTGTAGCCCCCTTAGTTAAATTAGTATAGCTGTCTGAGAAATCAGATTTAAGCCCTTTCAATGTTGCCTTCATCTGAGACCAGATGCCTTGGGAGTATTTCAAAGCAAAAGGTAAAAAGGACCAGTGTAGCATATTTTCTAAGCACATTGTGTACACATAATTGATAGGTTGGTAGGTAAGGATACACTTAAAATTCTGGAAACAAGATGACAGTATTCAGAAGCAGATCCGGCTGAAATATGTCGGACCAGGGCTGTCCTTTTATAGCAGAGGCATCCAGCAGAATTTTGGTTAGTTAAAAATACCATAACCAGTTAGTTGAACAGGATGACTCCAATTTCACTTTTGTATTGAACGGCCGTAAGTGTACTTTATGAAAGAGATGTTTGAGAGTCTGGAGGGCTGATATTAAAACTTGACCTCTAGGTGCACAGCAATGGAAAGGTCTTTTCCATGCTCTTGTTATTTTACCTTTGCTAGATGTTGAAGTCAAATTTTCCATGATGTGCTGTGGGTGTGAGGATCAGAGGTTGTCTGTCTTCTGCTCCTCTGCAAATGATACCTTTCATCCACAGACAACTTCACCAACCTACCTGAAAACAGCCAACCATAAGGGAACACAAATCGTCTTTCCTTGTGCATTCTTCCCATAAAGGTAGCTGTACTCTCAGCAGGCTGCTTGGCTAAGGGAATAAATCACTTGAATAGGAAATAAGCTCTCTGACTCTCCAGCTGCTCATGTTGGTGCACCAAGTGAAACTAAAACACCAGCACTGCTGACACCAGATAAAGCAGTTGAAAGCGTTAAACTATGGTGCTGCCACTGACATCTGTGAAAGTAAATGGACTCTACTAGAAATTGTCTTCAGTTTCTCATTTGTGCTGTAAAATTAGCAGCTCCACCATTGTTGGGAACAAGGAGGAGAAAGCACACTGCAGTTTAAAGTTTTCTGAGCTTTAAAAAAATTACTTTTTTTCAAACACTTGATGTTTTACTACATTAGCTTAAGCATTGTGAAACATCCCATCCACCCTTGTAATTAAGCTACTGTTTATTTGTTTTTATGGAGTTTAAATTAAAACCATGATTTTTCCTACCTAAAGGGAAGCCAGGGTTGAGCAAACATCAAGAAAATCATAAAAGAGAAACTTCTGTATGATGTTGCTTGTTTTTTTTTCCTATAAAATATAAAGGGTGAAATCCTAGCCTATTGAAGTCATTGGGAGATTTGTAATTGGCTTTGAAGGGCCGAGATTTCACCCTTAAGAAACAAGGCTAAATTTTCCAAAAGCAGTCTGATTTGGAGTTGCTTGTATGTGCCTGCTTGATGCTTTGACTGCTGAGCTTTAGTGCTCTAGAACTCAGAGTTGCTGATGCTCAGCACTTCTAAAATAGGCTCACTTGTCTTAATTTGGATGCTTAAATCATCACTGCACCAGGCATTAAAAGCTGCTTTGGGAAATTTATAGCCTACTTCTGTAAAAAGGGGTTTAAAATAAATAAAATTTACTGTGCATATCAAAAACTGTGCTATTGGTATTAAAATAAGCTGTATGGATTAAATTGAGAGCAGAAGTGAAAACTGGCAAGAGAAACGATCATGAAAACAGCAGGGTTTTGGTGTTGCCCTGCTTTTGTAAGCCTGCTTCACTGGACATCTTGAAAAAGGGAAACAGAGCTGGTGGGATACTTCCATCAGACTCTATTATGAGATAAGAAAACCCTGAAACTACAGAAAATAGAAGTGACATATTTACAGCACTTGCGAAGGAGAGGTAGAGAAATTGGATCTGTGTAAAGGGCACATTTAAATTTAGATTGGCAGTTTCATGTGGTTTAAACAACTTCCTCATTACAAACTATACTTTTTCTTCCTGAAGTCATGCATTTACTATGTTGCTATCAATTGCTAACAAGAGAAACCTTATAAGAAGAGTCATATGCAACTGGGAATAAAGTTGACAGGACAGGCTGGATTTCTGAAAGCGTTACAGGAAAGGTACACAATTACCTCTGCTTTATTGTCTCCAGCAGGTGTTAAAAGCTTTTTCTCGTGCTCCCACCTTTGTTGCAGACATAGGGCATGGCAGAGGAGAAAACAGGAGACATTTCCAAGATGGAGTAAAAGATGAAAAGTTCACCATATAACTGATCTCTTACAAGGTGATGGATCTGAACGAAGAAATGCAACATATCTCCATGCTGGTGGAGGCAAACGAGGTCCAAGGCTATTCCAGCATATTTTGATTCCACTGGAAATACAGAGTATTTGGGAGACCAGGAACAGCCAAGGTGGCTCCTTGTAATATTGCACTTTATCAAATATCCACAAAGAAATCAGAAACATCTATGAGGATGTTGCACACTTTATCCAATATCCAACTCCTTTATTTTTGCTACATCCAAAAGAAGGCAAAGACCTTACATAGACTGTGATAGGTCAGGGTGGGATGTTTGAAGTTCTTCACAGAGAGAGTGATTTGCCATTGGAATGGGCTGCCCAGGGAGGCAGTGGAGTCACCACCCCTCGAGGTGTTCAAGAAAAGACTGGATGGGGCACTTAGTGCCATGGTCTAGTTGACTGGATAGGGATGGGTGCTAGGTTGGACTGGATGAACTTGGGGGGTCTCTTCCAACCTGATTGATTCTATGATTCTATGATCATCTTGGTTTAATGGAACATCCAAGTATATCTTCTTGGATATCATTTCCCACCTCTTCCACTGTAAGAGTTTGGAGCTCCAAAATGCAAGATTTTATGGTTAGGACAAATGACATTTGGATTAGAATGAAAATTCATATACATATGATTTTCTTCCCTCTGTTTTAAAAATGTTCCACAACTTGTCTCTTTAGGAAAAAAAAAACGAGTCAGCTCAAGCAATAGCTGAGGTTTAAAAGTTTCAACATGACATGGAAATAGTTGACACTGTACTGCAATGTACAGTCTTGTTCCAGACAAAACCAGATACATGATTAGAAAATTGCTTGATGAGTACTCCTAGGACTGAGGTTCTCTTTATTAACTTGTTTAGATCTTTATTCTTTTTCCAGTTCACTTTACACAATGTTAGAGATATTTGTGCAGAATAAAATGAAATGGGGAGATAATAAATGGGTGTGTTTTCAGCAAACTTTGTAAGCAAAAGAACCAAACCATTATATTAACTCTAAGTTTATTCATCACTAAGACTTATATTTCTTTAATATATATGAAATACGAGCATGCTTATCATCAAAACTTTTTAGGTAGTGTCCATTTTTACAGAATACAATGAAGAAAGCACATTTTGCAATGTCCTTAGCCTAATAATGTCTAACATCTGCTGTGTATAAGTGCAAGTTGAGAGAAGTGATTCTCCCTCTTTCATCTGCTCTTGCAAGACCCTACCTCAAATACCGTGCCCAGTTCTGGGGTCCCCAGCATAAGGACACAGAGATGTTGGAGAGAGTCCAGAAGAAGGCCACAAAGATAATCCAACGACTAGAACATCTCTGCTATGAGGATGGGCTAAGGGAGCTGAGGTTGTTGAGCCTGGAGAAGGCACCCTCCAGGAAGGCTGGAGAGGAACTTCCATAAGGATGTCTGTCATTAGGACAAGGAGGAATGGTTTGAAGCTGAGGGGGAGTATTTTCAGACTGGATCTTAAGATAAGAGGGTGGTAAGACTCTGGAATAGGTTGCCCTGGGAAACTGTGGATGCTGCTTCCCTGAGGATGTCCAAGGCCAAGCTGGATGAGGCCTTGAGAAGCCAGATCTAGTTGAGAGGTGTCCCTGCCTATGACAGGAAGGTTACAGTAGATGGTCTTTAAGGTCCCTTCCATCCTAAGCCAGTCTATGAATTTCTAAAAGTAAATTCTAACTTATTTCTCCCTGAAAGTATATATTTTAATATGTAATGTTTTCAAGAAAGGACATTCCAAAAAGAGACAGCAATAATGAATATTGAAAAGCATATTTCAGTATGCAATACAGGAAGATGTAGACCTTTATATATGT
Source organism: Tricholaema leucomelas (assembly GCA_013400475.1). Taxonomy (NCBI): domain Eukaryota; kingdom Metazoa; phylum Chordata; class Aves; order Piciformes; family Lybiidae; genus Tricholaema lacrymosa; species Tricholaema leucomelas. The sequence continues at coordinate 71,331 of WAAF01000834.1, read as the reverse complement.
CTAAAAATCATTCAAGTCAAGTTAAGGCAGTTAGAACATGTTCCTATGGGTAAGAGACGTGTAGAGTCATTAAAAATGTCTGCAGATGGAAGTGAAACCAAAGTAGGTCTAACCACGTTACACACATTGATATATTAATGTCAGAAAGACCAACACATCTACAATAAATTGTCTGTATTCCTGGAAAACCGTGATGAAAATGAAAGTAGAGCAAGAATGCAAGAATACAAAAATACACAGTAAGTAACAAAATAGTCTGCACATGCATCAGAAACTTTAAAGGCAAAAATGTTCTCTTTTAGGAGAGGAATTTTCAGTCAATAAAAATATAAGCTTGCAAGGCAACTGTCAAAGTAATTTGTTTAATTTTATTTAAATATATCTCTATTTTACCTATATTTTACCCATATGATGTATATTTTCTGTATAAGTTTGTAATTCTACATTTCTCTATGGCATTTTCAGAAGAGCAAGAAGAAACTGGCTAATAATATTCAAGTAACACTGACTTTTCTCTTGACTCCTTTGAAAATTCACATGAAAATGTGCCGTCTGTTACCCTCATTAGCCTGCTAATTAGTCATGTTGAAGACAGACAGGAATGCTAAGTTGCACTTGTTTTCCAGAAAGGTATGGGAAGATGACATATTTGTGACTACTTTCACATTACCAGAAAGTGTTTTTCCAACTCAGTTATCACACTAATTTGCCAAAGAAAAAGAGAGCATCAACAGTTCTTGTCCCAAAAGAGCCGTGGTGTTATGGCTGAGTTTCTGAACAGCTTCATCTCAAAATCTGAATGACTGGACCAAATCCTGACCTGCATTATACTGTGGAATGTTTAATCAAGGAAAAGAGTTCATTCAATAAAGCATTCATAAGCAGACCATAGACCATGCAAACATCTTTGCTTTACTAATTAATATATTCACATGTTAAATCTTAATGACAACTAGAATGATTTGGGGACAGAATAGCATAGAATCCTAGAATGGTTTATTTTGGAAGGGGCCTCAGAGATCATCTACTAGTACCTCCTGCCATAGGCAGAGATACCTCTCAGCTAAGCTTGGCTGCTCAAGGTCTCATCCAAACCAACCTTGAACACTTTCAGGAAGGAGGCATCCTCAACCTCCCTGGGAAACCTATTTCAGAGTCTCATCACCCTTCTCAGGAAGAACTTCTTCCTAAGATCCAGTCTAAATCTATTCTCCCTCAGCTTCAAACCATTCCCCCTTGTCCAGTTGCTAGATACCCTTAGGAAAAATCCCTCTCCAGCCTTCCTGTAGGATCCCTTCAGGTATTACAAGGCATTCCCAAGTGAATAAATGAAGTGGCACTAAAATTTGCACCAACATTGTGCAAGACTGGAGGAAATCGCAATTAAGCTTTTTTCCATTGCTGAAGTTAGCTGAAGCTGAAAAATGAATTGTTTTGGAGACAGACTAAGCAGAGTTTCACTGATATCTTATTCCTATATTTATAAATACATAGAGGGGCAGGTATTCTCCTGGGGCCATTTCTTATGTCATTAGCCACATTTATAATTGCATAATTAAGAAATAAAATAATTCACTATGTCAAGAATCATTTAATGGGAAGGATGCATTCTTTTCTTTGATCTTACTTTTCAGTATTAGGGCTTAAATTCATGTTATAGCATCAGATAAACAGTACTAACTGTTGGTGCTGGAAGGTGTCCAGAGAATGGCAACAAGGCTGGTGAAGGGGCTGGAACACAAACCTTCCTCCTAACATCCAAACTATACCTCCTCTGGCACAACGTGAGACTGTGTCCCCTTGTTCTGTTGCTGGTTGCCTGGGAAATGAGACCAAGCCTCACCTGGCTACAAAGTCCCTTCAGGTAGTTGTAGACAGCAATGAGGTCACCACTCCAGGCTAAACACCCCCAGCTCCCTCAGTCTCTCCTCATAGGGTTTGTGTTCCAGGCCTCTCACCAGCTTTGTTGCCCTTCTCTGGACACATTCCCGTATCTGAACAGTTTGGCACCATTCTTCACTCTGCTAGAAAATCCATGGTAATAATCTGAGTGAAACTGAAGTAGTATTTTATCTGTTCCATTTCTCTTTCCCTTTTCAGTGACTGTGCCACTTCTTTGCCTGGAGAACACAAAGACTTGCAGAAATCATAAAAGTAGATAGAAAACTAGTAAAAAGCCATCCATTATTTAAAAAGTCCAAACTGACAGAGAAATTAAAGTAGTAGGATTCAGGGTGTCCTTTTACCCTTTAATTTTGCCAGGACACAGTATCTCTCAAATCATCTCTGTAAGGGACACAGCTGATATCAAATGAGAACATTCAGTAGCCTTTTTTTTTTTTTTCCTTTAAATTTTATTTTAAGAGGAACAGCAACAAAAAAAGGCTCAGATATCTCATTTTTAAATTTAGAAAGTACTACAAGAGCTGATCCAAACAAAGCAATAAAGAGATAGAACACATCATCATTCCAACTAGGGGCTTCATACAAAAAAGAAAAGGACCAAAGCAAAAGGAGTGTCTTGGTGGTCTGGTTTCCATTGGTGGCAATTTCCTCTCCTTTTTAACATAAACTATGAGATTAAATTTCGTTAGAAATGTTTTATAAAATATTGGTTAATAGAAAGAGGAAATTAAATGGAGCTCTAACTCAGTGTTAAACTATTTGCTTAATGTTAAAGAAGTTCCATCAAAACTTACTCAGGTACCTCTTTGAACAACTTAGAGAAGTCTGGCCCTGATATCTCAGGGAATGGTGGACTGAACTTCCACCCGTGTGTGACAGAAGCCCACTTCAATATTATCTTTTACAGACACCTCAGACAAAGCCAAGCAGTACTGCTCTGGAAACAACAAAAATTGAGAGTGTGTGCCAGTGCCTGTATTAAAAGGTTTGCACTACATATATTCAAGAAAGAAAGGGGGAAGAGATTGCACAGCTGCCAATAACAACACATCAAGAACAGAAACTGTCTTTGTGAGCACCTGTTTAATGCTAGGTTAGCTATCTTGCTTTGGTTTTGTTAAGCTGCTACACTCCAGATGCTGCAAGCTTATTTTGATATAGTGACACCACTCAATTCCAAATACAAGGCTCCAAGCATTAAAAGTGCCCACTTGTATCATTTGGCCCTTGTGTCACGTTCCACATGTTCACATCAATTTTGGTTCTATAAAAATCCCAGTGATCTGAATATGAAGTGAAACAAATACTCCATGTACTCTTTCACTAATTATTTGTCTGTGCAGAGCAATTAACAATTATCACTGATGCTTGTTGAAGATTAAAATAGGACTGCAGGATTTATACTGCTTTCTTCTGGGTTCTCTCTTTGTATACCTTTTACAATTCAATTTTCTGTTTCTCTTTCCTGGCAAGGAACACATAGAGCTTTGGTATTTTTAGACTGAGTCACCATTAAAATAAATCTTTTAAGGATTTTAAAAGCCAAGGGAAGAATTATTTGAAAGCATAGAATCATAGAGTCAGTTAGAGTTGGAAGGGACCACAAGGATTGTCAAGTTCCAACCCCCCTGCCATGAGCAGGGACACCCTACCCTAAATCAGCCTGGCCACAGCCTCATCCAGCCTGGCCTTAAACACCTCCAAGAATGGAGTCTCAACNCTTTCCAGCATGTCCACATCCTTCTTGTAATAGGGGCTCCAGAACTGGATGCAGTGTAAATCTGTAGGCTTAGGAGAGGCTTTCCACATAGCATCATTAAATGCAGCCAGGTCTGGAGATATGTCTAAAGTTGGCTGAGATCATGCCCATAGACTTTGACTTTTAAGATGAAACGTCAGAAAAAAACCAAAGAGGTCATTTTTCACTCTGCTCCATTCACTCTTTTAAAGGGTGATTGGAACAACAGAGTTTTCTCCTTCGAAGAAACTTGTTAATTTCTTCCTCAGAAGCTACCTTTCTGGCCTTTCAGTTCTATTTCTGGCTTTCTATCAAAGATTAAAAGGGAAAAAAAAAATGTTTCTCATTCTCTGCATCAAATTTGTATCATCTTAATTCTCTTATGTTTCCTTGCCCAGAATTTCCTTTGCACCTTTAATATGTCTTTAAGAACTTTACATCTGCCATGGCTATGATGATTTCTTTTTCATCTGCCAAACCAACTGCCTTATTCTTCCTTCCTCTTCATTCTGTTTGTTTTTTCTTTGTCATCACTCCTGAGTGACTATTCTTGTTTTCCCTCCTTTACTTTTCACTTACTTTCCAGAACAAATGAATTTAGGTGACTCTGCACAAGAAAACAGGAATGTAGTTCAGTGAATTGGAAAGGAACATACAATTTCCTGAAGACCATCCAGCAGATGGTCTTCAGTGACGCAGATGGTCTTCAAAGAAAAATTGAAGCCCATACTTGAACCATGTGGAGATTTGAATTGTCTATTTTCAACAAAGGTGAAGAAATGTAAGAAAGGACAGAGCAATGCCCATAGCCTTCAACCACTGACCTGTTAGCATCATTCTGCAGGAAGATCTTAGTTCAAGGTCTGTGTTTAAATTTGAATATTGCTGTTCTCTACTTTAGGAGTCTCGTGCTTATCACAACTTGTAAATTTACAGCTGTTCCATCCATCATCGACTTGCTAATAGGCAGTTGTGAAATTCTCAGGAGCCTGCCATAAGAAATAAGAGAAGTAGGTAGCTGCTACAGCTGGAATCCCATTCCACCTCAGGAGCTTCTTAACAACATTCTCAGATGTGTAAACGATCCATTAGCAACCTGAGGGAATTACTACAAACATAAAAAGCTGCCATCACGGAATGAGACAAACTTTTCACATTGTGATGAGAAACTGCTGAAACACAGAAACTCTGTACACCAAATCAGCAATTTGCAGGTCAGGAGAAGAAAAAATGCAAACAAATATCAAAGCAAATGATGAAAAGCCACTGATATTTGATGAAGATCTGTTATCCTGTATAAAAAGTCTTACAGGCTCTGTCATGTCTACCTTGTCTTCTAAATCTCAGAGTACATATATCACTTCAGTTGCTTCTTATAATGCAAAATAACCATTCAACCCAGCACATGAGCCACGACAGCTTCCCTCTGACTTTCTTTTTTCTGGCTCAAAGCCTATTTGATCTTCCTGTTGTCCTGCATTTAGTAATTTCCCTTCTTGGTAACCAGTTTCTCTCAGGCCCTCATGATTGTTCTTAGCTGCGCTTTTCTTTAACTGCTCTGTCAGCAGCCTCACTGGCAGCTCTGTTTCCTCATTATCAGGACCCCCTCTTTTCCATATTTACTTCCTTATTTGTTTTGTCTGCCATGCCTAGAGTAAATACCTAGAATTTATACTTCTATGCTCCAGAGCTGTTACAGTCAAAACCTTGCTCATTTTATCCTCATCTAGAATAGCTTTTGTGTTACGCTTGATATGATCAAAGCAAGTTGTCTACACTGCTTCACAGAATCACAGAAGGGTTTGGGTTGGAAAGGACCTTAAAGGTCTTCTAATTCCAAGTCCCCTGCCATGGGCAGGAACACCTATTGCTGGATCCAGTTGCTCAAAGCTCCATCCACACCAACCTTGAACACTTTCAGGTATGGTGCAGTCACAATGTTTATGTGCAGCCTATTTCAGTTCCTCATCACTCTCATGGTGAGGAACTTCTTCCTTAGATCTAATTTCAATCTATCCTCTTTCCATTTAAAGCTTTCAGTTTACTTCTTTTAATAATCACAGCTAACTGTGTTATTGTGTTATTTAATCTCTACATATCTGTAGTCTTAAAAAAAGGTCCTTTTCTAAATGCACCATCATCCATGCTAGAGCGAATTCAGCCCTTTCTTTATCCACAGCACTCTGACCCATTCTCTTCCTATTATCTATATGCATTTAAATGCAGATCTTCTAGGTTAAATAAGTTTCTTCAGCATCTGTTCTACTCTCCAGTCTACACATATTGCCAGGCCGTCTTTCAAAGTGTATGTTCTTTGTTGATTTCTTATCAGCCTTTGTATGTTTTCACCACTGCTCACTGTCTCCATTCTTGTTCTTTGAGTTTATTTGGGTAAAAAAATGTATCTACATTTGGGGTGAATCAGACTGCCTGCTTTTACCCAAATCACTCTTAAAATTTTCATCTACAGAGAAAAGGCAAATTAAAAAGAAGAGGAAAATGTAGGACCATTTCACTCAGTTTGGATGGGTGGCTTTGTGATCTCATTGTCATGCTTTTCCTCTCCCTTTGTGAGTTTCTGCCATGTGACATGTTGGGTATAAATGACATATTCTTTGTATAAGTTTTTGAGAGAACTGTAGCACATTCCTGGCAACCCAACAGGCTTTGTGGGTTTAACAATAAAAGATATTCTCTTCCCCTAAGGTCTCAAGTAAAAGTTCAGAATAAATTGGTAAATCAGTGGCTCAGGATGAACCTCTGCTGTGTAGTGGGGATTGTTTCACACACTCATCTTAAACAGTCATAAACTCTTCAGAGTGGTAACTATAGGGACAAGAAAGTGGAAATAATGGAGGTGGGGGGGGAAGAAGAAATAAGAATCCCCACTTTCTTCTGCCAAGACACAGAGATAGTCAGATCATATCACTTGATCTTGTCTGGTTGTTATTCTGGATGGCTGCAATACCCAAGACTGCACTTTCACTTCCTAAACATTCTTTCAGGGACAGAATGCTGTTGATGACTCAATGTTACCTTCAGAAATTACAACTATTGTTCTCTAAAGACTTCAGTTCCTGTTGTTTTTCTCTTGGTTAGATAATTGCAAAACTGAGGGATCTGGGGCTGTTTAGTCTGGAGAAGAGAAGGCTGAGAGGGGATCTGATCAACATCTATAAATATTTGAGGGGTTAGTGCCAAGATGAAGGTGGCAGGCTTTTTTTGGTGGTGCCTGGTGATAAGACAAGAAACAACAGGTACAAGCAAGAACACAGGAGATTCTGTCTCTTCAATATGAAGAGACCCTTCATGGTGAAGGTGGTGGAGGACTGGAACAGTATGCCCAGAGAGGTTGTAGAGTCTCCTTCTCTGGAGACATTCAAAACCCACCTGGATGCACTCTTTTGTGGCCTGCCCTAGCTGATCCTGTTTTGGCAGGGGGCTTGGACTTGATGATCTCTTAGGGTCCTTCCCAACCCTTATCATTCTGTGATTCTGTGACTGTGTTTAACTGATCCTGATACTAATAGCAATGCTAACAAATATTGCCTTTGAGGCATGAAGAGTAAACGCCTCTATAAAATTCTGGTGTCTAGACTGCTTAAAATTCCATTGTGGTACATGAAGCCATAGAATCATAGAATGGTTTAGGTTGGAAGGGACCTCAAGGATCATCCGGCTCCAACCCTCTGCCATAGGCAGGGACACCTCCCACTAGAGCAGGTTGTGCTGCTTTGCCATCCAGTAAGAATGCAAGATGTTTGTCTCCTCCTTGGGGGTGTTTAAGGCCAGGTTGGATGAATCCTTGAGCAGCAGAACCTACTTGAGAGGTGGCTCATGGCAGGGGATTTGGAGTAGAAGATCTCTAAGGCCCTTTCCAACTTAAGCCATTCTATGATTCTGTGAAGGTGTTAAGAAATGAGAAGGTGTGACTAAATTGAATAAATGTCGATGAACACCTCTCAACTAACCTTCAAGGACCCTGTTGCATTCAGTTGAAAGAAATAGATGTGTCAGAGTCATTATTCACTTTGTCATAAGCTGGGTATTTAAAGAAGACCAGAGAAATGTGCCTTGTGTCCTGCATTTATAAAACCAGCATGCAACACGTTTCTGATGTAGATAGCTACGCTATACACACACACAAAACCCCCTATTGATTAAAATCTTAGCCCTTCAACTGCATTGTGGTCAAAGTTGTACAGATAACTGACACATCTTCCAAGACCTTATTTTTTGGATAAAGATCTTTCAAGAAAAACAAATGACTGATCAAGCAAAAGAAAGTCATCCATGATTTAGCTTCTCTTTGCCCAAAATTCACTTGGCAATTATGACAGAAAGTGCAACCAAAATGGATATGAGCGTCAAAATGTCACTAACAAGTAGCCATAGGACAACCCTACTGGATCAGAGGACTGAGGTAGATATATATGTTCCTATTTTTCCTTTTCTGTCACTAAAATTGCCTTTCTGCTTTACAGTCTAGTATCATTACAGACTCAGATCACAGAAATATATGCTATCCAAGAAGAAGGACTTTTCTTTCTTCTGTAAGCTATTGTCAAAAATTAAATTCCCACTAGCTATGCAAGTTTGAACCATAAATGATTCTGTAATTTGCTGTTGAGTTCTACTCTATCTATCTATTTGTCCAAAACCCAGCCTAGCTCTGAGTCTGAAAAAAAATAAAAGAATAAAAAAGAATTGCTTGTAGAAGGTGACAGAACACATTCCAGTGGTAGTTCTTACTGGAACGATGTCCAGGCTTCTTAGAAGCCCTGTACAGAGTGAAGTATAAGGCAGACTTTTTTATCAATGATCATGGAAAGTTCACCTATTGTAGACTCTGAAACCTGACAACCACCATAAAAGAACTCTACTAATTTGCCACTGCACATAACTAAATCTCTTATCTCTTAATCCTCAAAATATCTACATAACCTGATTTTCCTTCCATCTCTAGGTTCACCTTGACATCACATATACTGGTGATTTAATGTAGACTTAGCTTGAGTTGAAAATGCAGTAAATCACAGTCTTGCTCTGAAATTGCTCAATAAAGCATGTCTGTTCCACAAACATAGGTAATTTCTTTAAGGAGTTGAAAGGAGCTTTTTTGTCCTGTTTTATTTCATTCAGTTTGCTAGGGTAGTGATGCTGCTGAGATATGGAACAGTTAGAGATAGACTATCCATGTCATGCCAGCCTGCCAGAAAAATATGTAAGAGGTCCAGTTGTGAAAGTAAGCAGCCTAATTTACCTCCTCTGGTTATAGGAAGATACTGACCAATAGTCATCTACAGGAACAGGAATCACAGAATGTGGTTAGAAGGGTGTACTAATTTGAGCCTAGCTGGGATATTTTGGTGAGAAGAATTAGATTATAGGCTGTGAAAAGGAAACAATGGTGATGTCTACTTCACTCATAGGCTTGCTGAGATGTATAAAAACAAGAACATAAACACAGATAACAGAGTTGCTCTCTCTGGTTCTGGCTGCATGCACTTCTCTCTAACTTGCTGCCTAACTAATCTGTCTGCTTCCTAACCCCTCTGACCAAGTCTCCAAACTCACCTTGAACATAAGGCAANGTTGGTAACTCCAGGAGGATGTGTTGATGTTCTTAAACACACTCTATATCCATCTGTTCAGCTTTCTCCTTCAGCTCCCAAAAGAGCTGAGTGTCATGAAGGAGACACACAAAGCACGTGCTTGTATATTGTGCTAAGCTGTAAATATAAAGCTTCATTCAATTTCCAGCTCGTCTGAGTCTAGTGAGGGTGATTTTGACAAGAGTGGGGGGGCAAGTAACATCCAAACCATCACAAAGGGGCCTCAAAATATCATCCAGTCCAACCTCCCCATGTCATGTCTGGAGTAAACCTGCCACATGTGTCTTTTGGCTGGTTTGGGGGTTTATATTTCATATGAATCGTTACCATACTTAACATGAAAAAGGATGCAAATATATAAGGCATGAGCCTCCTGGACCAGTTTTGGCTTCTGGAGCAAGAAAAGAATACTGCTATGAGGTCTGAAATATACTAATCTGACCTACTGATAGCCAACACTAGGTGACTAGATGGTCTAGATGATCTAATGGCATTTCCCAGTCTTAAGTAACAAAGTTACTACTAAGCAACTGGACTGGGCTAGGTTGGCCATTGGTGACAACAATAACTAGAGCAGATAAAACAAATATCCTAAGGTTTCTAGGACATTTTGAGATTCAAACTACTCATCATCATAGACAGATTCTTCAAGTTATAAATGGGATCGGAGAAACCTGAGTTGCCTCCATGATTTTTCACACATAGGTATTCCAAAATGACACTTGAGTTTTTCACCTTCAACTCTTTTCACAGTCGTTATTATATAGTGTTATAAATGGGTTAGTTTAAATCTTGGTTTGAGGTAAAATACAATGAGGCTGATTAACAGTTTGAATCTTTCACACAGACTGTGAAAATTATTATAAAATCAAGAATTATAAGACATAAAATCACACACACCAGAAATGCCACAGTCTGATGTGAATAATATTCAGAACAAGGGTTTTCGTTTTTAATCCCAGATGTAGGGAGAATTACTCGCATAAGGGCTGTAGATAAAGCAGTAGAAGTCTCCTTTCCATTTCCTGAAATGTTACTGGTGAAGACCCCTGTAAAGTTACTAGTAACAGACTCAGTGATATTGAAACCAATATAGCCAA
>WAAF01000834.1:0-54779 GCA_013400475.1 Tricholaema leucomelas | reverse complement strand
GGGGGGCGGGGCGGGGGGAGGGGGACACCCAAACCATGACATCTGTCCTTGTCATGTTCAACGCCTGAGCCACTCATTAACAGATGAATACTTGATGGAGGCACAGAGATTTCACTTTATCCAATTCATAGGCAACAAGCATCCTAAAGTCCAATGCAAATTCAGGCCCTATAAAAGGAGCCACCTTACTACAAAACAGTTTGTCCAAAGTATTAGTGAAATGGAGCACAGGGTTTTGTTGTCTGAAAACGTTCTCTGTATCGTGCCCCACCACAGTGTGAACCTCCCTACACCCTGTATCTGCTTTATCCATGAGTCCCCCCTCACACAGAACAGAATGATTTATAAACTATGAAGCATTTGTTGGCAGCTCAATTAATGGTACTCTTTGTAACTGACCTGGTGGAAAGCAATGAAGAGAAAGTTCAATGTCCTTTTGGGGTTTTATGGAAGTTTTTGGTTGCTTTTGGAAACTCCAGAGCCTAGTCTCTTATTAACCTCCACAGCCTGGCCTCTTATTAAGAGTAATAGGAAACCTCAAGGTAAAAAAAAACAACGTTAGAGAGCTATAAGCTTGGAGTGCCATCTGGACCTTACTTCAGGAAAGACATTATCTTACTCATGCAGAGGAAAAAAATTAATAATGACAATGCATAATATATATGTTAACCAGTGGGAAAATCTCTTTGCTGAGTATCTGGAACTGACATTGATTAAATCAGAAATCCCACATGTGTTTTCATCCTGTTCTAAATTATTCAGGTCCTGGCAAGACAGTGCTTCATGGACATCCAAAAATAAATAAATCTTTGACAAACCCATCACTTCTTCAATGCTAGATTTTGAAGAAGGAAAAGAGAAATTATGTTCATCCACAAAATGAAGAAAATTAATTTATTGTTGGTTGGGAGAAGATTTGTTCTTTGTTTTTTTTGAAAACAGAAGGATTTTCCTTGATATCTTAATAAATTCCAAGCCTTTGTTAAAGTCAGAAACACAGAGGGCTGTATTTTTTTTTTTTTAATCTTTTTTAGCTTTCCTGCTTGGACTACCTTTATAGAGTTCAATAATTCCCATTTTAAAGCACCCACTTTTTTCTACTGAGGACGGTTAAAGATCCTTAAGAGGCAGACATTAGGTAGACCTAAAGCTATTTACCGTAAAGCTGGACTAAAGGTTACAATTCCTTGATTACATGCACGAATGTTGACCTCTACATCCCCAATAGCTGTTCTCTCACCTTCATTTGTGCAATGTATGTCTTGGGTTTTTCTCATTATTTTAACTCTGTGCCGTTCTCAACACTTCATTTTTTCGAGGTGTTTTAAAAGATATTAATGAGCCAATAGTATAGCATGACAAATTGCTAGTAATCAGTGTAACATTTCATAAGTCCAGACAGGATTGGGATTCCACTTCTATTAAGAAAATAATCACCTGCCTGGCCAACCTCCAGTCTAATAGATGGATCAGAGGAGGGTAGCACTACAACTGTGTGAGTGGGTACCTGTCTCTTACAGCCTGTAGACAAAAGTAGGCACTGATATGAAGAATATCATCTCATTCTAAAAGAGCACATCTAAACATAAACACTTTCTATCTTAAATCCACTGTTTTGATCCATCAAAAACAGAAAGCCAAGTATTGAGCTCAACAGCAGACATCTAGGATACAGACACAAGAAGCTAGGCAAGATGGATCACATCTGCTACTTTTATATTACAAGACTACTTAGATTTTTCTCTTTTCTATGAAAAGAAAAAAAGTGTTCTCATTTTAAAGATGAGAAATTGGAGAGGCAAAGAAAACAACAACAACAAAACAAGAAATGAAAAAAAAAAAAGGATATTACTGTCACTTCTTTGTAGGCATTGAACTACTTGAATGAGATCCAGAACTCTGACTGAGCAATGAAAAGGCAGACACCTCAGAAAGGAGTCAAAGCAGCTACATGGCATTGGGGCCTTTTCCAAAAATTAGACAGCTCCTCTTCTTTCTTGTTTAAAATTATCAAAGACCAGTGTGTTTGAAATATCTTGGTCAGCACAATCCCAAGCACAAATAGAAGCTGGGTGGTGAATAGCTGGAGATCAGCCCTGAGGAAAAGGACCTGAGGGTCTGGGTTGATGAAAAGCTCAACATGAGCTACCCAGACAGCAACCGTGTCCTGGCTGCATCAAGAAAAGCATGGCCAGCAGGGCAAGGGAGGTGATTCTCCCCTTTTACTCTGCTCTTGTCAGACCCCACCTGGAGTACTGTGTGCAGTTCTGGAGCCCCCAATACAAGAAGGACATGGAACTGCTGGAGCGGGTCCAGAGGAGAGCCACGAAGATGATCAGAGGGCTGGAGCACCTCTGCTATGAGGACAGGCTACAAGAGCTGGGTCTCTTCAGCCTGGAGAAGAGAAGGCTTTGAGGTGACCTTGTAGTAGCCTTTCAGTATCTGAAGGGAAGGTGGGGTTGGGACTATTTACAAGGTCTTGTAATGACAGGATGAGGGGTAATGGGTTTAAACTGGCAGAGGGGAGATTTAAACTAGATGTTAGGAAGAAGTTCTTTCCAGTGAGGGTGGTGAGACACTGGAACAGGTTGCCCAGGGAGGTTGTTGATACTCCCTGAGGGTGTTCAAGGCCAGGTTGAATGGGGTCTTGAGCAACCTGTTCCAGTAGGAGGTGTCCCTGCCTATGGTGGTGGGTTGGAACTGGATGATCTTTGAGGTCACTTCCAACCTAAACCGTTCTATGTTATGAAAGAGATATCAACATTCCCAGTCTCTCATTTCTCTACACAAGGCTCAAACTCTCCCATTTCCTTGCACTGTGTTGGAAATTGTTACATTCGTAACGGCGCAGCTCTTCATCCATGCCCCCAATGTTTTGCAGGCATTCATAGATCAAGATCTCTGCAGCAGTAAGATACATGACTTTAAACAAGTCCTTTCAAACGAAGAAAAAAAAATCCATACAAAATGCACATCGTCTCCATTAACCTTCACACTCCCTGTCTCCACTGTTGCCTGCTAACAACACCATCTTGTTCTGCCTCATGAGGCCACTGCTTATTTTTTGCTATTTTCAATCACTTTTTTTTTCCTTCGGCAAAGATGACATCTTTAGGCTGTAATCTTTTGAGGACGTGACATCTAATTAAAGTATTTAATTACAGGATCTGCAGAATTCCAGGCTATTCTGTGATGACTGATTTTTACAGAGCAAAAGCATTATCACCAGTAGCATCTTCGTTTTATGTCCTTGAATATGAAGCAACAGTTTGCAATAAAATTTGATAACAACAGAAAAAGTAAAATCTCCAAATACTTCACACTCTTGATGTGTAGAATTGTTCTGACATAGATTTTGTCAGGTTGCTGGCAAGAAGGCTCTGCAAAATATCATAGAGAAATCCTAATCTGGATAGCCTGACACTGAATAATGCTTTATTTCAGGGATGCTCATATTAATACAGGATAGGAAATCAGCTTGAGAAAAGGAGATGGAAATTTGTCTTAATGATAAAGCTTCCTGGACATGAGTTACTCTGATCCTGAAGGATCCTTGATCTTGTCCCCTTACATGGACACCTCTCCCTCCCACTCTCTTGCTCTATCATAGGATTCTCAGAGTTTTGGTGTTCCAAAGGAAGGTTATCACTGCCAGGGTTTGAACATGATTGAGCAGAACTGAATAGTCTGAGAAAATAAGGAGAGTAAGCTGAGTAACTGAAGAGGCTGAGGTCATTCTGATAAGGAGGCACAGCTGCAGAAAAGTGGCTTGGGAGGCCAGCAGAGAAGCTGCTATCTGTAGCTGAGCCATGCAAGGAGGGCAGGCTGGTCAGCCCTGGGAACAAACAATGTTGTGGCTAAGGTGCTGCAAATGGGGATTAAGGGGGGTAGTTGGTCAGGTCTGCCTCTGTGCGTGTGGACAGCCCATCTCTGCCTATGTAAGCCTGTCGGAAGTGCACACCTCTGCGCCAAACTCCACTCTATAGGTATCAGGCTTGGCTTCAGTAAAGGGATTGACCATTATGCACCACATTGGCGTAAGCCCGCTGTCTCTCCCTCTCCCACGCAGCCTAGAAGAGAGGCCAACTCAACATATCACCAAGAAGCTGATCAGTGAAATTGATACATACATATTCTCTAAAGCTGATATATTTCCCATTATGTAGAGGAGCAGAGAATCATGCAGTAAAAGGTGGGGATGACATTTTTTCTCTTCTTCCTCTTTTGTTTTGGTTTTGTGTTTGTTTTAGAACAGAAACCCTCAACTTTATACAATATGTTGTTTGAAAAGCACAAATCTCCCAACAAGATTCTCATTGCTTTATGCTACCTTCTTTTACAGTCCTCTACTCAGATCCTCTTTGGACTGTGTATGCAGCTATGGAATATGGGTCTCTGAGTGAAACAAAACAGCTGTAGGCAACTTTCAGCCATGTGCAGTCCTAATGACCAAGTTTTCAGGATTCTGAAAGTTTTCATTTTCTTAGCTTTTAATTAAGTCATTAATTTGAAGAATAAACATGAAAAAGAAATTTTTCCAAGGGGCATTCAGTTTTGGAAGAGACTCTAGAGCAACTATCTTTCTTAAAAATATAATTAGAAATTCAATAGAAACTTGCATGGTTCCTGGCAGAGAAACAAGACTGAGAGCTAAGCTTTATTCGTGACTCAAATCAAACTAAATGCTCAGCCTTTCTGACTTTCTGAAAACTTTGTCTAAGTTTTTATTATGTGTCTCAGGTCTCCCAAGGATGTAGTTATCTTCATATGTTTAAATAAAGATCTTTTTCCACAGCAACAGAAAGCCAAAGGCCTGTATCATGTCTGAACATCACAAAACTTTCTGTATTTCTTCTATTTACAGGACAAAGAATTAACATCAGGAGTGGCTGCAAACTAAACTGTGTGCATCTCAGCACTGATTTACTGATTTGGCAGTTAAAAAGGCTACTGTCAAAATGAGTTTATATAATGAAGCAATTAAATTATCCTTTTAGCTTTCTTTTTCTCAGTCAGAAATCTACACACATAGGAAAACCAATGTCCTATCTCTCTCTCCCTCTCTCTTACTTTTTTGGCTCCAGAGATTATGGGACTTTTCAATACCTTTTATAGCTTTGAAATCTAAATGGGAAAAACAGAAGACTGCTAAGCAGCTTCTTCAAAATCAAATTGTTGTAAGAGTAGTAACTTCTGATACAGTTAACCAGGACTTTAAAGGAGTTGTAAAGATTTAGGCCAAAAAGGGTTTAGTTCCTGTTAAATAGGATATTGTCAGGTAATCTGAGGTGATTCTTCCCCTTTATTTTGCTCTTGTGAGACCCTACCTCAAATACTGCACCCAGTTCTGGGTGTCCCCATCATAAGAAGGACATGGAGGGTTTGAATCATAGAATGGTTTGGGTCGGAAGTAACCTCAGAGATCATCTACTCCAACCTCCCCACCATCGGCAGGGAGGTCTCTCAACTAGACTTGGCTGCTCAAGGCTTCATCCAACCTAGGCCTGAATACCCCCAGGAGGAGGTATCCACAGCCTCCTTATGTAACCTATTCTAAAGTCTCACCACCCTCAACCTGAAGAACTTCTTCCCAAGATCCAGTCTAAACCTACTCTCCTTCAGCTTCAAACCATTGCCCGTTGTCCTATTGCTAGACACCCTTATGTAAGGTCTTTCTACAGCCTTCCTGTGGGACCCATTCAGGTATTGGAAGGTAGCCCCAAGGTTGTCTCGGAGTCTTCTCTAGGCTTCTCCCTCAGCCTATCTTCATAACAGAGGAGTTCTAGCCCTTGGATCGTCTTTGTGGCCCTCCTCTGAACTCACTCCAACAGTGGAACCAGACCTCTCTACCTGACCAAGTTCTTGTGGGCAGAAGAATACACATTTGTACAGCTTCTCATCCATTTTATCTACCCCTGTACTTCCCAGTGCAAACTGCTTTGACTGAAGACATGGAGGCTAGATAGCTTCTAATCAGGACTCTTAACGGGTGAAAACAGCGCTCACAGCTCCAGACTCATAACGCATGCACCAATTTGTAGGTTAAGTATGTGGCCTTATCCATCTATATTAAAGAGAGTATTTAATATAATCTTACACACACAGCTCTCAAACTCAGACTGAGGTTTGCTTGAGGCCAACCCATCAGTATGGGGTATGGTTATATACAGCACCCTGTACACATGCTAGTATTTGTTCCTTCCATACACATCTGAAGTGACCGAGTTTAACTTTTTTTTGTTCACAAACACCTGGGGAATGTCAATGAACTTATTTGGTGGCACAATGTTTTACTATTACCTCCCAGTTATTCATATTAAGTCTTTTAGGCAGATTCTAATTTCAGCCTGAGGCTCAAACAGGAAGATTTCTGTGAGTGTAGTTCACAGATGTTGTACATATTGTCAGCACAAAGATAAAGTGGGAGGCCTCCCATCAGTTAAATGGAAGTAGGCAAGCCCTGTGGGCAGGGAGCTCATTGTCTCAGCACCGAGTGTGGAACTGGAGAGAAGCTACACTCCTATGAAAAAATGTGAGAAAATAAAACAAAAGGACAATTAAGCATGTGGAAATACCAACAAATTCTCAGACAGATGCATTTTATTCCAGATGAGTTGTGAATATGAACTAAGATTGTGACCCATACATTTTAAAGCCAGAGAGTGTATCACAATCTTTTGGGTCAGTCATCTTCATTACACAGATTGCATTTGTGCAACACAATCATGCATATTTGCATGGCTGCGTTTGAATCTGATGAGATTTTGATGTTTTTATTCTCTTAGGCTGATTACAGTTAGAGATCTGAAGCACAGAGTTAAATCTGACGTACCTTGCATACAGGCAGCCTTGCAGTTAGCATTTGCAGCTGGATCCATCCACCAGCCTCACTTCTGAATTAATTGTAACATCACAAGGTAACAAGAGAGTTGTCCCACCTGAGGAATTTGGATGGTGCTACATACTTGACTTTACCCATGGAGTTCCACCATGGAGGTGTATCTTCAGCCAAGGCCACAGCCTGTGGCAAGCCATAGCTAACAGCTTGAGGAAATTTGTCTCTAATCTAGGACAATGAGTTTTTATTATGTGTTTTACTGTGTAAGCTTTTTGCCTGAAATAGTCTTGCCATTGAATTCCTACTTTTCATTAACCACAATTAAAAGGGCAAAATGTTTGTGGTTGTGAGCTCCAGACTAACTGCTTATGACCTTTTGCAGTCCTGTGGCGATTTGGGTTCTATTAGAAGAATGCTGAAGTAACTGAGGCTTCGTCTGTTGCTCTACACAGAAGGCATTTTGGTTACAGATGAGATGTAAACCTCAGGAAACAGAATTTCCCTTCTTTCTAATCTGCGTAAAGCAGTCCTGACATATCCTACAGCAATCACTCCAGTAAAAAGCTGCAATTACAAAGGCCGCTTGGATGAAACTGCAGAAGTTACTAAGTTATGGACATGAGCAGCATCTAATAAACATGAGCTTGCCGTTGGCTCATGAGAGCTCAGCCGTTCACAAATCCCATACCCATCATTTCTAAATCCTCCACCGGTACTTTCCACCACTAAGGCAGATGAATATACTGTTATAGTTGGGAAAATAAAGTAGTGATGTCATAAACCTGTCAGCATAGATATGAACCAGGAAGCAGATAAAAATCTTCATCCAAAACTGAAGACAGAAAAAAAAAAAAAAAACAATTCAATTTTTCACAAATTAGATTATGCAATTAGTGTTCTGTTGAAAAAAACCCAAACATTCAAAAGCACTAAGCTATTGAAGCATAGTAACTACTTTTTGGTACATATCTATGCAGGCTTTTTGGCCCTGTCCATAGGAGAAATTCTTAAAACAGGAGTTGAAGGAAAATTGAGAGTTCCCCCTACACAACCCTTCCCTAAGTTGTCTAGCATGAGTGAGGCCTTAATCAAGACAGACAGAAATCAAAGGGAAGTGAAGCTATCAACACATCCCCAAGACATAAGTTGCTTCTACCAGGACCATCTAATAGATTAGCAGCAACTGTCCTCCTGAAAAGGTGTGCAGTTATTACAGGATCATAGGTCTGTTGCCACAGTCCTTCGTGTCTTAAATAACATGATACCATGCCTNGGGTTTGTGTTCCAGGCCCCTCACCAGCTTTGTTGCCCTTCTCTGGACATGTTCCAGCACCTCAGCATCTCTCTTGAATTGAGGGGCCCAGTACTGGACACAGTACTCAAGGTGTGGCCTGACCAGTGTTGAGTACAGGGGAAGAAGAACCTCCCTCCTCCTACTTGCCACACTGTTCCTGATACAGGCCAGGATGCCATTGGCTTGAGCTTTCTTTTGGGTTTTGATTTTCAGCCAAAATGGCCGATCTATAGCATGTGATTGATGCAGTGCAAAGCAAATCTGATCCTGATCTGTAATGATTTCTGCAAGAAGAAAGGAGATGCTCTGAAGGTCCCATATTGAGTATGAATATTTTAACTCTGTTATTTCACCCTAAGCAGGATCATCAGCAAACTGACGCTTAAAACTTATGAGGTATTTAATGTCACATTTTACCTATCTTGTATTTACAGGAAAATGCAAAGGAATAGCTACCAAAGAAATGATGAAATGTGGGTACCTAAATTTGAAGCAGTGACCTTGAAAGTGCAGGAAAGAGTTCCATTTTCTATTATCTCAGTGCATGAACTTTTAAGAAGAAGGAATGCCCTGACCTTAAATCCAACTTTCCCTTGTGCAAGAACACACGGTCCTTGAAGAGAAAGAAGCAAATAATGCACTTTAAAGCTATTCCTGTGTTTAATGCAAGAATTCTTGTTTAGATAATTCAACAAGTCACACAAGCTTTCCTGTGAAGTCAGCAGGACATCTCACACGAGATGTTCATGTGCCCTAAGTCTGCAAGATACTGAGCTCATTCTTTATTTATATATTGTTATGACATCCTTGTTCCAGTCTCATATTTACATCCTCCTTGCACTTTAAACAAAGCCTCTGTCCATTTTACATCCATAATTTTGTACACAGGGAAGTAGGGCATCAAGTTTCAATGCAGGCTAAAGTAAGGAAAACTTGTCATAGGTCTCACAGTAAAAAAACCTTAAGTCACAAATAGAAAAAGAAAGTCACATATGTCTTTCATTGCCTCACATTCATCTCTCCAGCACTGCTTGCAAATGCTGCTCTGTGGGTATGAAATACATTAATTTAGTTATTTGCCAGGAAAAAAATGTGTTCTGAGAAACTTCAGGAGTTACCAAACACATAAAGCTTCTTGGGATTGCTGGGGCACATGTTTTTGTGACAGGCAACACTTACATTAACAAACACAGCTGTTTAGAAAACCATAAAATGTGCAGGTGCAAGAAAGACAGAAAAGAAGGAAAAAAGAAAAGGAAGGGGAAAAAGAGAGAAAAAGAAAAGAGAGGGAAAAAAAGGAGAGAAAAAATAAATAAAGAAAGAAGCCCTCACCTCTTTTTCTGAAACAACTTTGCCAATTTTTGTATTTTTCTACCCAGATTCTTTCAGTATTCCTCAATTTTAAAAACCTGAACCTGGAGTGTGAGGTGTTCAGGTTTCTTTTTACTTTAAAACTTTTCTTCACAGAAAATTAGGAAGAAATTTGACTTTAAAAGCTATGAAATAAAGTGACCAAACAAAACAAAATCTGATGTACCTGTTTAGGGTTTTTTTTTTAAATGAGAATCCTTTTACCTTCATTGAAGTGCTGTAACTGTCACTTAATATGGGAATGAAATTAGCCTGGACAACTGGACCTACCTGCCTTCATGGACAACAAATGCCCAAATATCTTTTCAAGTTTGACAGGGTATTTTTTAGCTGATTAGCCATTATTAAACCAATTGTGAATGTTATTAGCCTGCACTGATTCTATCCAACAATGGTTTAACATCATGGACTCCTTATTTATAAATGTGATAATCTATATTTCAGAAGTGGAATTGTCTTCCTGTGCTAGTTTGAGCCTAGCTGGGAAGAATTAGATTATAGGCTGTGAAAAGGTAACAATGGTGATGTCTACTTCACTCATAGGCTTGCTGAGATGTATAAAAACAAGAACATAAACATAGATAACAGAGTTGCTCTCTCTGGTTCTGGCTGCATGCACTTCTCTCTCTAACCTGCCAATCTGCCTGCTTCCTAAACCCCAGGCCAACTGTTCAAACTCACCTTGAATGTAAGGCAAAGTCTGGGATAAGGTAGAGGGGTGGGAAGGAGGTGGAAGGGTCGTTGGGAGCCCCTCCTGGGGAGTCTGGTTTCTGGGAGGGTTGTTGTGTTTCTGTATTACTTTTTAATTTGTATATTTCTGTCTATAGCTGTATAGATTGTAAATATCTGCTTGGATATTGTGCTAAGCTGTAAATATAAAGCTTCATTCTTTTAATTTCCAGCTCAACTGAGTCTAGTCTGGATGATTTTTCACAAGGAGGGGAGGGGCAGGTAACACCCAAACCATCACACTTCCTTATTATGGAGGTAGGGGTCAGACCCACATTTTAGAGCACACCACGAAGGAATGATTTGATATCATCATCAGTTGGTAACTCCAGGAGGATGTGTTGATGTTCACTCTATATCCATCTGCTCAGCTTTCTCCTTCAGCTCCCAAAAGAGCTGAGTGTCATGAAGGAGACACACAAAACAGGTGACTAACAGCCACTGATCTGTTACAATTAAATATGCTCTCCTTCCAACACAATAAAATTACAGGTTCAGATGGCAGCGGAGAAAAAAACTGTTGCACAGCTAATTAAAATATTAATTATTTAGAGAGACAAAGCAAAATGTGCACACAACTCACTCGTAAAAGGAAAATCTCCCATGGCTAACCAGGACATTTATATATGTATCTGTACTCACCAAGGAGGTGATGGGTGAGGTTCCCTGGGTTCTGTTCTAAAGCGGAGAAGTTCTGAGTTGCAAAGGCTGTTTCTGCAGAGCAAGAGAGCCCCTCTTCATAGCAGAACTCCAGTTACACCCTTGCTGTTTTGACTGGCCTCAACTTTTTAGTTAGTTGGTTCTCCACATGAACAAAAAGATCTTAGATTCAGGGGCACCAGAGATAAAAAGAGATCAGCTCCTCACAAGCCTCACCTGGAGGTCTCACTTGAGCTGAGTGGTTGCAGCTGCAGCACAGGGGTACTATCAGTGACTCTGCTTACTCTTTCTTGCCACATAAATGTGTCCTAAGCTTCATGAACTGTTAAATTACTGGGGTATTTACCTTCTCCTCATATATATAAAAAGAGATATGTAAAAATAAATGCCTTTATGTGGTTGGGGCTTGGTTTGGGATTATTTTTTGTTTGCTTATTTGTTTTTCTCATTTTTTTTTCTCCTGACTATTACCTACAAGTCAAAAGGACCTGAGAGATCAAAGCTTTCATTTTCTCCATGAGTACCATTTACTCCTTTATTTTTAGGAAGCAAACTCTTAATACTGAACATGACATTATCCAGTGGAAATACTGAGTTCTTCCCCTCTCCCAGTATATAAATAAACTGGAGAGCAACATATGCAACAGAGAAATACCCTTAAGAAAAGACTTCAACCACTTCTGCAGGTCTGGAGACCAGTTATGAGTTGTCAGTGCAGGTGCAATATGCCATAAAGCCCAGGTGTCCCATGTGTCGCTCGTTCAATGCCTATGGCCACAGCTGAGGTGTGAGACCAGCAGCTCTGCTCAGTCACAATTTCTCTCAGTAGTGCAACACAAAGGGTGAGCAGTCTCTGAGGGTGTACAATCCACGGAGTGGGACATGTGTTTACCTATGGATTAACTTCACAGGCTTTATTGTCCCCAAGATGTAAAGAGGTGTGATTGTGTAACAGACTCTACAAACAAACAAAGTGGAAAAGCTATTTCTCTACCTTGCCTTTGCCTAGCAAGTCACAGTCATGACTGATCTCTTTAGAAAGAGCCTGACTTCACAAGTGGAGGTGTTGAAAACATCAGCAGCATTCCCTACACCACATTCTAATATCATAAATTACTTACCAGCCTTCATTTGTGGATTACATCAGACCTCTGTACTTCATATTGTTATGGAGGCAGGAATTAATTAGGCCAAGTCAGGAATTTTATAAAAATAGAGTTATTTTGTTTTCCCGAAAACCCGCCCCCAAAACTATATACAGCAGGTAATCTAGGTTTAATCAGCAGGCTCTTTCTTGGTTGGTTGAGAATATCTACACAATAGGGTGCCACAGGTAAACCTGACTAATTTGAAGCCAGGAGCTGGAAAAGGCTTTAGCTATTAAATAGAGCGTTTGCCACTATTAAATACAGCGTTCAATAGCCGTCAAATCAGGCTGAGCCGTAAGCTACTCACGACAGCTGGCTTGAAAAGAAGGACCATTCAAAGGGCTGTCCCGCGGTCTTTTCTCAAACCTTCAGGGTCGTTAAGAAGCGATAAGCAGCACAATAGGACGCTTAAGGTGAAGTCCTTCAGGGCTTGTCTTCAGAGCGAGAAGAGGCTCAGTGTGTAGAAGCTATCCAGGTGGGGGGAGAAGAACTCCAAGCAGGCACACCAAGGCGGGAACACACTCCAAAGCGGGGACGAACTCCACGGCAGGAGCACCCCAAGGCGGGAACCCCTCGATATTTATACCTTTCTCAAAGAGCTGAGTTACCACTTCCTGGGCACGAAAAGCACACAGCCAATCCTCAGCCGGGTGCAGCGCGGGCCTGGCACGGGGCACTCCTCGTGCCGGGTCCCCCTGCCCACCCCCCCTCTTCAAGTCTGCAGGGCAGGGGTGGGGCGAAACAGGTCTGTTTGCACCTTTTTCCTCTCCCATTCAAACCACAGATGGAGAGGAAATTTCTGGGGTACACGGGACCTCCAGGACACATATGAATCAGTTATTTCCTCAGACATCCTAGGGAAAAAATCATCTGCTTTGGAAAGAGGTATACGACCGGAGTACTTTCTCCACAACCTTTGCAGCAGCAACACTGAATTGTCACAAAGACCAAAGCTCACACTTGTAGTGGTGATCTGACTTCCCCACAAAGGTTTGATGTGTCATGAGGTGACATGTAAGTCCTGAGATATCGTAGTGATTCAAATAGTTAACTGATTATTTTTCAGTTTCTTGAAACAACCTCAAAAATTCCTATAGAGAGCAGTTTTCCTTTTCTTCCTCTCACCACCCTCTTTTCTTTTCCTATGAGAAAATTATAACAGCATATTTTGAGACCTTATAGTATCTTTCTTTAAAAATTATCATGGTGATTTGTTGTGGGGTTTTGTTTTGTTTGGGTCACAGAATCACAGAATGTTAGGGGTTGAAAGTGACCTAGAAAGCTGATCTAGTCTGACCCTCTGCCAGAGCAGGGCCACCTTTTTTGGTTTTTTGTTTTTTTTTTTACAGTCCAGATTTCATTTTTATTAATTTTTCACCCCCTTTCTCCCTCCTTTCCTCTCTGTGTATTTTCCCTCATCTTCTTCCTTTCCTTTCCATCACCTTCCTTTTTGCCATCCTCCTCTCCTTTTACTCCATCCTTTTTTCTTTTCCATCTCCCTCCTTTCAGCACCACCTTCCCTTTTTCACCGTATCTGCCCCTTTCCCACCCCACACTGCATTTTCCCCTTTATCCCCCAAACCCAGAGCACCTGGGTGCTGTTGGAGTCTCCTCCCACACCAGGTGTGGCCACTTCGCCCTCCCTGCTCATTGTCTTTCATAAAGGGCCCCAGGAAAGACAGAAGCCCCAAGTTTGCCCAACTGGGCAGAGGGATCCTTCTCCCGTCATCACTGGTGAGTCCTCATGGTACACACTGGATGAATGGGAGTGGGACAAAGGCTGGGGGGCCTGGTGGCCCCCCAGTTAGGTAGGAATAGGCTTGATGATCACTCTGATACCACCCATGGGTGCTGGCTGGGCCTCCTTACTTAGGCTGAGCTCTTCTATGTTTGTCTGCTTCTTTCTGCTCACTTGCAATGAGCTTAAGTACTTGGCTGAACTGGAAGCCCATGGGTGAGTAGTATTGTGTTGTCATAGAATTGTTTTGGTTGGAAAACCTCTCCAAGATCACCCAGCCCAAGCTTCAATCCAATACCACCACAGCCATCAAACCATGTCCCAAATTGCCATGGTCACACATTGCCCAAACACCGCCAGGGGTGGTGACTCCCCCACCCTTCTGGGCAGCCTGCTTCAATGCCTGACTGCCTCTACAGCAAAGGAAGTTTGGTTGGTTTTGTTGTCTTTTTTTTTTTTTTTAAAGCACAAAGTAGCTTGTAAAAGGAGCACAATATCACTTCCACTGTAGGCATCAATGTAATAGCTGTTAAAGTCTTTCATTCAGTGAGAGTATTTAAACACATCCTTGCCTTTATGCATGTGTAACATTCCCCCCAGCGATAAAGTAAAACAAGTGCTAAATTTAAAGCAAGTGTTTCAGTCCTATGGTTTTCAGACAATTGACTGCAACAATTGTTTCAGGGAGCAACCAGATGGCCCTACTAGAAACCTGGGAAAGATTTTTGCATCAATAACGTTTCCACTTTCAGAACAAATGTTTCTTGAATTCCCACAAACAGAAATGTAGCTGAGGCTTATGTCTTTTATAACCTGTTATTAGTAATACAAAAGAGGGAAAGAAAGAGCCTTGTGCATTTATTCCGCCTCTATCAATCACCATTACTGAATCAAAAGGACAAGCAGTTGTTAATCAGCTCAGCGCAATGCTATCATCCCCAGCAGTGTAATAAAAAGACAAGAATTCTTCAGCTTTGGTCTGCTTGGGAGGAAAAAAAAGAAAGAGAAGGGAGACTCACATAATTTTCTTCTGATACCTGTAATTTATAACTGTGCAGACTTTAATTCATGAATTACTAATTGAAACATATAGAAAATATTATGTTCAGCAAACATTCTGTCTTCTCAGGCTCTGTCATGTTTCGTAAGGTTAGGTCAACAACAGCTGAACCCAAGATGAAAGATAAATCACCTTTAAAAATATTAATCATGAATTGTAAGAAAATATGAGACAAAATATCAGTGAAGTCACTTTAGAAATATTCAGATGATTTTATATGCTGTTTCCCAACAGCTGCATCTGGTTCCATTTCATGTAAATGCAAGTTGGACATCTATAACCTCTGGGTTCATAACAGATGTTGTCATGAACAGTTTTACATAAGCAAAAAGCTAAACAAATTAATTTCAGGCCACCCAATGCTTCCAGAAGGCAATTGCCTGGCACTGCCAAAGATTATATTACTCCATGCAAAACTATATCCAGACACTCCAGACATACTTGTCAAATGTTATTATTTGTGGGTTTAATTATGGATTTAATCTGACCAGTGGTGAGTAATGCCATCAAGTACAGAGGGTGAGGCCAGCTCTGCTGTGTGTGTGGATGGAGAAATGCTTGAAAATTGCCTGTAGATGCCACAAGCAACACTGCTGTAGTTGCACTGCTGAGCACTAGGATTGAAGCCTGCCAGCAGTCTGCATGGGTCAGATAGGTGTCAGATATGTGGGTGGCAAAGAACAATCATCACTGTCCCAGATGACGAGATGTGAACAATATGGATACTATCTTCTCTGGGTATCAACATGAACTACGTAGTTTCCACTTGTGGATTGCACTCTATGCATCACAGGGAGGCTGTGGATGCCTTCTCCCTGGGGGTGTTTGAAATTAGGCTTGATGAGGCCTTGCACAGCCAAGCTAAGAGGTAGGGAGGTTTGAGTAGATCTCTGAAGTCCCTTCCAACCTAAGATATTCTTATGTGGCTCACTGATCTTAAGCTTCTTGTTCCCATTATTCTAGAGAGAGATGGTTAAGATTCCCCAAAGACTGACTACTTTCCTTTCTAAAATATCTCTGCTTTCTAGAAGCAGCTAAACCTTCAATCTCCTCTTCCACTTTTTGGTCTGAGAGACAAATGTTTGGTAGTTTGAAAATCCATACCCTTCCTTAAGAACTTTTTGGTGCATAAAAGTGTGAGTTAAAAATCAGTACAGGACAATTAAAAGCTTTTAACTGTAGATAAAAAAAACCCTTTAAGTTTTAAAATGAAAGTTCATCTACAACAAGCAACACAGTAGCAATAAAAAGATGAGTACCTATTTAAAATTTAACTACAACCTCACCAATATACTACTGATTGGATCACTTTGCATCTATGACCTGTTTGGAGTTGAAATTGGCTATTTGGTTTAGCATCTGTGGATTTAATTTTATCAAGAATCAAAGCTGAGAATGCCTGAGAACCTATAAAGCTGCAGTTAATAAACATCCCATAGCTTTTAGAAGAGATTCTGTTTCTGTTGATGAAAGATTATGTCCATTGTAGCACTTCAAAGTGAAGTGGCCTCTGTGTCCAGTTTTGGGTTCCCCGATTCAAGAGAGACAGGGATCTGCTGGAGAGAGTCCAACAGAGGCCACAAGGATGACTGGATGACTTGGACCCTCTGCCGTGAAGAAATATTGAGAGACATGGGGCTGTTCAGTCTGGAGAAGAGAAGGCTGAGAGGAAATCTTGAACATAAATGGTTTCACCTCAGCGTGAGGCCAAACTTCTTGACAGTGAGGGTGATGGAGCACTGGAACAGGCTGCCCAGAGAGGTTGTGGAGTCTCCTTCTCTGAGACTTTCAAAACCTGCCTGGAAGCATTCCTGTGGGAGCTACACTAGGTGATCCTGGTTTTGGCAGGAGGGTTGAACTCGGTAATCTCTGGAGGTCCTTTCCAACTTCTAACATTCTGTGGTTCTGTGATCTTATCAATGTCTATAAATATCTGAGGAGTGGGTGTCAAGGTGAAGGTGCCAGGCTCTTTTCAGTGGTGCCCAGCCAGAGGACAAATAACAATAGGTGTAAGCTAGAACATAGGAGGTTCCACCTCAACATGAGGTGACATTTCTTCACAGAGAAGGTGACAGAACACTGGAACAGGCTGCCCAGAGAGGTTGAAGCTCTCCAGAGAAGGAGATTCCACGAAGCCCACCTGGATGCATTCTCGTGTGAACTGCCCTAGTGATCTTTCTTTGGCAGGGGGCTTGGGCACAGGGAGCACTGGAGGTCCCTTCCAGCTCCTACCACTCTGTGATTCTGTGATCACATGCATCTGAAAAACTTTGGATAAGCACCCTGCACAGCAGAAAGATACTAATATGAAGCAATTGAAAATATTGTGGTTCCTGATGGCAATTAATCGTGTATGCTTTTTGTTATTATTGAAAGAATTTATGCTTTAGGCATTTGTTTGTTTAGTTGCATTTAGAAGGGAAAAAAAAAATCCAAATTATTCCATCATCTGTATTCTTTTTGGAACTTGATTCTGAAATCCAGTGGACTGTATAAATCAGCTGAACTGCAGGCAGAAGTCTCAGCTATGGCAAAGGCAGCCCAAGGTCTTAGTTACAGCAGGGTGAATGCAGCTGAGCTATAAAATATAACATTCCACACTATTCTGTAATTTTTAAATGGCTATTCAAGCTATTTAAAAAAAAAAGCCTTTCAGTAACAGAATATCCATTACACTGGGCAACCTCTGGAAACAATAAAGGTGCCTATCTGTGCACTGCCCAGGGTAGGTTTTCATTCAGAAGAAGGCCAGTTTCTGTTTAAGACACTTCACTCAACTCCAGATTCTATAAAATCAAGTATCACACTATAGGCTCTCCTTCATGCTTTGAAAACGAGGCCTTACGTGCAGGCTGCCTTAAAGCACAACTTTACTCCTGTCATCTTCCACAGAAAGGCACTGCTCAGCTGTTTGACCTTGTGAAAGTAAAACATAAAGAGAAGTTGTTAGAAGCCCAAGAGTGGTATCTAAAAGGCATAGAAATGTGTCCATATGCATACTTCCCAAAAAAGTCTTGATATATCAAAACCTTAGTTTAGCATCTACACTCCCCAAGAGGCATGGAAGTGAATGAAAGCTTTTCTCTCTGATGTATTTGCAGCTTGTCTTGGTGAAACTTCAGGCATCTAAAACCTCAGATATGATGCGCCTCATCCCCTGCTCTTAGTAGAGGGAGACAGAGAGATAGACAGACCAGACTGCTTCATTTAGATGCACAACTCTTCTGATCACTCCTGGGGAATCACAGAATGTTAGGGGTTGGAAGGGACCTTCAGAGATCAAGTCCAATGCTCTTGACAGAGCAGGTCACACAGGAACACATCCAGGTGGGTTTTGAAGCTCTCTAGAGGAGCAGATTCCACAGCCTCTCTTGACAGTTGGTTCCAGTGCTCTGTCACCCTCACAATAAAGAATTGTCTCCTTGTGTTGAGGCAGAACCTCCTGTCTTCTTGCTTGTGCCCATTGTTCCTTGTTCTCTGGCTGGGCACCACTGAACAGAGCCTGGCATCTTCATCTTGACACTCACCCCTCAGATATTTATAGGCATTGATAAGGTCTCCCTCATCTTTCTTGTCTCCAGACTAAATAGCCTCGTCTCTGTCTTTCTTCATAGAAGAGATCACAGAATTGTCAGGGTTGGGAGGGATCTCAAGGGTCCTCTAGTTCCAATTGCCCTGCCATGGGCAGGGACACTTTCCACTATTGCCCAGAGTCCCATCCAACCTGGCCTTAAAAACTTCCAGGAATGGGGCTTCCATCACCTCCTTGTGCAACCTGTTCCACTGTCTTACTACCTTTATTTTGA
The DNA here is from genome assembly GCA_013400475.1 of Tricholaema leucomelas. Classification (NCBI taxonomy): domain Eukaryota; kingdom Metazoa; phylum Chordata; class Aves; order Piciformes; family Lybiidae; genus Tricholaema lacrymosa; species Tricholaema leucomelas. The sequence goes on along the minus strand of WAAF01000834.1, from coordinate 36,135 downwards.
ATATCTTCTTCTTAACTTCTAACCTAATTCTACCCTCTTCTAACCTAAATCTATGCTCTTCTAGCTTGGATACATTTCCCAAGTGCTATTACTACCCAACATCCTGAAAAGTCCCTCACCAGTTTTCTTGTAGGCCCCCTTCAGATATTGGAAGGCCACAATAAGATCTCAGAGCCTTCTCTTCTGTTCATGAATTACTGGGCAGTGCCGGAATTGTTCAGCAGTTGCCTTAGCCTGGCTGAACCTTAGCCTGCTGAGCCTGCCCACTTCAGGGTGGACAGCAGACACTGCCCTTGTGACAGATGTGCCATCTTTGCAGGCTGTTATATGCACAAATCACTCTCTTATCTGCTTTCCTCTTGACCAGGTTACTCTCATATTTCTGCTTACACTGCCAGCCAAGTTCAAGAAAAGAAAACTTTCTTACTGGACAAAGCAGTGTCCAGCTGGTCCTCAAAACAAGCAATCTGTCACCACTGTTCTTCCATGCTACTGTTTCAGCTACAGGATTATGTTGGATGCAATCACAATTTTTGGTTGAATTGCTGAGCGACACATTTTCGAAGCAATGACATAGTCCCCTACAACCAAAGCTGAGGTTCAATCCTACTTCCCTTTTACTAAGTGCTTAGCACCACTGCTTCCTGAAAAATGTGGATATGCTTTAAAGTTGGCAGTGTGCCACTTGTGAGATTGGAATTGTACAGAAATAGTTTTGGCTTTAAATCAGCCTTCCAGAACTCTCCAGATATTCAAGTTTTACTTACTTCTCCATTTCTACTTCTGCCATAATGAAGTGATAACCATTAAAAAAAAAAAACAACAAAACAAAAAAACCAAACAAACAAAAAAAATCAAACAAACAAAAAAACCCCAAACTCCAAAAACATAGAAAAAATGTTTGTTTGCTTTTCTGCTCATGGTAGATCCTTTTTCAATATCCTGATGGCAAGGCCTAGCTTGTAGGCTAGATTTCATTGCTGACTTGCTTTGCAAGTGCTCATATTCCCTCTCTCACAGGTATCTTCAGACTACGGACAGATTAGAAACAGATTCTACACTTTTGAGACAAGCATTTTAAGTGGAAGCTCACAATGCAAAAGACGAGTAACATCCCCTTCACCATCACCACTACCTCCCCTCCACTCTGGAAGGAATTCAGTGTTGTTCTAGACCACACTCCAATCACAGCCACTGAAACAATCTTTTCTCAAGACTTGGAGTGTGGCATCTCTTTCACTATGTCTTCATAACAATGGCTACTGAAGCAGACCTAAGGCTGTATCATTCTTTGGTAGCTAAGAGTCTAAATTTCACATCTGTCTTCTCTTAAGTGGAATTTACTGAGCCCAGACTTTGATCCTAGGAACTAGCCTGATCCAGCAAACCAGAAGAATCAAGTTTTAAGATAATATATCTCCACTGCTTGGTCTGTCTTTCTCTGAGTCTAGAATCCTCATACTTCAGGTTCAGTAGGCTGTGTGTGCAACCACAATCAAGTCCCCAGTGGCTGATCATCTGAATAGTCTCCATCCTCCACTGATTATATTGCATGATTGCCACTGGTAAGCCTGGGAACACAGCTGCCCAGTGATCACCCAGCACACACCTAGTGAATCCCACTACGTATGATGTAGCCTCAGGTTCTCAAATTTTGTATGCATGGTATTTCCCATACTGGAATTCCCCAAAGATGTCAAAAGGAAATCCTGCCTTCATATGAAGTCTTTCAGCCTTTATGGAGACTACAGGACAGGAGACTGCTCTTTATTTCCAAGCTATCTGAAATAAAACATTGTAGTATTTTTCCAAGCAGAGCTGAACCACAGTTGCTTGCAGTTTGGTCTTAGAGGTAACTGACTAACCCTTACCATACTAGAGTGCCAAAATAACCTCTAAGAATATATGCTAACCATGCATACCAAAACATAGTACCATTAGTCACTGTACTAAGCATCTTAATTACCCTTTCTATCGTGTGTATTACAATGCTCCAAAAAAAAAGGTTATTTTTAAATAATCAAGCCACAGAATCCAAGCTGAGCCTGAGTTAAAGCAACATAAGTTAAAATGGAAATTCTGAGATAAGTTATTTCATAAACAAAATGAAACACGTGGAAATGGAAGCTAATTCAATGACTGAAAAAATAACTGAAAGGTCTTGAAGAGGAAGAGCAAATACCACTAAAGTCCTATATTTCACATTCCCTTTCTCAAAACAGCTGTCAGAAACCAGCAGCACTAAAAGCACGTAAAACCTCCAAATATTAAACTAATGGCTAAAATAACAGATGCAGCTTTTACTTAATGTGATAATTCCTCCCTTCAGGACAATAAACAAATAAAAGATGCAGTAGAAAACTCCTTTTTTTAAGAACTCCCCTTTTGATCATCAAGGCAAATGATCAATGCATGGGCTGGACCAGTGTCTTGTATGACAGGATCCCACATTCTTTTCATTTCAGAGTGAACTCCTGACTCATTGCAGACAGCTACAGTTAAGTGAAACCAATCATAAACATCTTTACTGTTTCCCCAAATGAAGCACTTATTACCAGGTCCAACTGTCTGCCCCACAAAACATGGGATGTACACTGGGTATCTAGTTAAGAAAATGCTTGTTTGATCCAAAGAAAAAGAGGTTCAAACCCCAAAAGTAACAGAGTTGAGGGTGTTCAATTAAAATGGGGAACTTTAACAAATGATTTCTGGCCTTCTGAACAAGATTGCAAAAGGAACCATTGGCTTCTAAGAATGTAATCTTCTCAATCAGGAAAAGAGATCAATAAATATACATAAAAGGCACTTAGAAGACCTCTGGTTAGAATTCAGATAATATTCTCCTGAAAAAAAATCTCATTTCACTTCCCTTTTCCCCATATACACCTGGGGAAAAGAAGTTCCTAATATTCCAGTGGAAAGCCAGACATCATCCTCATGGCCTTCCGTCATCCTCAATGGCTCTCTGAAGGGGCTTACAAGAAGGCTGCAGAAGGACCCTTTCAAAAGGCCTGCAGTGATAGGACAAGGGGGAATGGTTTGAAATTAAAGGAGATTTAGACTGGATGTTAGGAATGAGGTTTTAACTGTGAGGGTAGTGGAACATTGGAAGAGGTTGCCCAGGGAGGTGACTCTAAGCAAGGCAAGGCTTGACAATGGAGCTGCATTGCACAAGGTGAAGCCATCTCTCGAAACAGTACAACGGGACAGGCCTATTGTGTTCTGGCCTGATTTGCACCAGGGACCTGTGGGGAGTATCTCACAGTAGTGCAGCTATTCCCAAAGCAAGCTGATGAAGCTGGAATTTCCAAAAGTGTGGGGTGAATCCCTGTATTTTCCAATGCTTAGTGTGTCTTAATACAGAGCTTAAATGTGTACCAGGAAGAGATTTGGGGGGTTTATTTCTACATCTGAGTGGTAGTCAGCAGACAGAAAACGTGACAAAATGAGTTCAGCATGTGGAGGTAATCATGCAGTTAGGTGGCCATGTTTAATCTTGTTGAGGCCTGTAATCTCTGGATGTTGATGCTCCAGGCCTTGAGGCATTTCTACGTGGGTGATCTGTTACTTTGTAGATTTAGAATCTGCATTTTATTTCTCTCTTATCTGACTCCTCAGGGATTTAGTAAATACAGTAGTAATTTACTACTGCCATTCTCCCTGAGCTTTGACACATACACAGTCAAGGATCAAAACTGGGTTGCTAAAGCAGTTACCACTGGCAGCCATCTGCCCTGCCCTCCTGACAGAGACTGCCAGTGCCACCACAGTAAGCCTGAAAAGTCATTGAAGCAACCCCTGAACATCTCATAGATCCACTTTGAATTTAATGCTGAGAGAGCAGCAGCGGTACAGAAGCTGATCCACAAATCGTGCAGCAGCCTTTGTCAGAGGTGGGGCAGCACCCATCTGAGCCATCTGATTTCATTCTGCTTCGCCGTGCGAATGAACTCTTGGACTCTGACGATGTTTACAAGTTAGTAAATGAGAATCTGTCCAAAAGCAAACGTTTCAGAACAACAGAGCTACTTCAGATCTTTTGCAGACTATTATTTTGCGGTGTGCCTTACAGACTCACAGTTTTTGTTGGTTACAATTTCTTTTTTTTTTTGTCTGTTTTAAAGACATCTTCACAGCCACAAGTGAAGCAGAAATGAAGGTTTGCTGCACAGCCTTCTCTAGACCTCATCAAGAACTGTTAAGTCACTGTCTCCACGTTATAAAATCTCTCTTTTTCAAACACTTGGGTACAGTTATTTAGCCTCAGAAGTAGGTTCTACCTTCTTCACAGCCACAAGTGAAACAGAAATGAGGGTTTGCTGCACAGCCTTCTCTAGACCTCATCATGAACTGTTAAGTCACTGTCTCCATGCTGTCTCCATGTTATAAAACCTCTCTTTTTCAGACACTTGGGTACCTCAGAAGTAGGTTCTACCTTCTTCACAGCCACAAGTGAAGCAGAAATGAAGGTTTGCTGCACAGCCTTCTCTGAACCTCATCAAGAACTGTTAAGTCACTGTCTCCATGTTATAAAATCTCTCTTTTTCAGACACTTGGGTACAGTTATTTAGTAACCTCCGAAGTATTATAAAGCAAATCATGTAATGTCTTATTTACATGTTTTTGTGTTGTTTTTAATACAGAACAAATGCTTAAAGTGTGTGTTGATTTTAAATGATAAACTTTTATTCTGAATATACTGTTTTTGCACAAGAATTAACACAACAGTTCTAGGATTATAAACTTTTTATAACAGTATTGTACAAATTTTTACAAAAAAATTCTTTTTTCCAGGCTTGTCAAGTTCCACAAAAGTGTCAAGAGAACACAAGAAAAGGGAGAAAAACCTGCTTGCCACGTGAGAGCAACCAAGTCTTCTTTTGCAGAAACGCACACTGAGCATTTTGATAAAAATATCCCAGAAAGCATGATCCCGACATTCCATACAACACAAGACGACAGCTTTGTCAGATCACAATCGCAATTTCATGGCATCTGAACAAGACAGTATCCACTTAGCCTCAGTGAAGTTATTTCTTCAAGATGATGCTTTTCTTTTAAACCCTAAACAGGACAGATGCGAGTAGCTGGGAAGAGGGTGAGGCTAACTCTTCAAAACTTCTGAATTGTTTGCAGACACTTTGTTTTCATCTTTTTTTACAGTAGTGTACAATGAGTATTAACAATATTAACATTGTGGTATGAAAAAAAAAATACAATAAATATCTGGCCTTTGTTAAAGGCTTGGATGTCTGATGAGGCTAGGTGAAAAATTATCCTAAGGAAGGAGTTATTAAGATTTCACCTTCAGTCACCGTTCCAAAAACACGTAAGTGCATTGCAGTGCCTTGCAGGCATTCAAATACTTCTTAATAACCAGTGTCCTAGCATCTGATTTTTTTAGGACCAGTAGGACTGAGGTTGTGCTTTGGAATTAAGACATACTAAGCACATTTTCTGAGCTGAAGTGTTAATGGGAACAAAAGGTCTTAATGTCTTTTCAGTGATACTGAAAAACTCTCATCCACAGCAAGTAACACTTGGGTTGCAAAGGTCACTTAAAAGGGACACTGCCTATTTGAACCCAGTAAGGCCAGTTTTGAAGTTAGTAAAAGGAATATCATAAGAAAACTTACAAATGGCAGCAACACTGTTTTTTGTTTTTTTTTGTCAAGTTAAGCAGTAAAGCCTCAAGCATTAGAAACATGAAAAAGGTCCTACTATAGTCTTAAAGGTACAGGACCTAAAAATCTTGTCAATTAAACCTGCTATGTCATGTTAAAAACCTGTTACAAATATGGACCACGGTCAGTGTCTTGGCAGTAATGCTGGTTGTTTGAATGGAAAACTAGAAAGAAACCTTTCATGTTAAGTCCTCAGATGATGTTTTGCACAGTACCATGCTGTAACAACTTTAATAGTGGTTGTCAGGCATACAATAGGCTGCATGACTTCTGTGTAAACTGAAACAATCCTAATGGTTCCCTTAGTGCTATTTAAGGGATCTGAGCAAATATCAACAGAGCTTTTTATCTGGCTTTAAAACAGAAAAACCTCTTTACAACATCTTGCAATTTGAAAACGTCTCCTTTTAAAGCCCAGGATGAAGTTTCTTCTCTCACAGACAAAAGATGACTACCATGCCTCATTTGAGAGTAAGGATACTATTCTGCATATTCTCATATTCTGAGATAGTTGAATTTCACATTCCATTTTCTACCTGTTTTGTAATTTGCAGATATCTAGGTAGTGCATATTAAAAAAAAACTGACCATCACTTGGTTATAACCAAAATACATATTTATTTCTGAAAAAAAAAAAAGAAAAAGAAAAGGTTTTTTCTTCCTTTTTTTAAAGTTTTGAATTCTTTAGGGAAGCCCTTTAGGAGAGCCAGATCCTGAGTTTTCTGCCAAATGGGTCTAATGAGTGAAAGGCTACGTGCTTATACAGAAATAGATTTAGGTCATATAGAGGGGCAGAGAGGAACAGAGGACATTTGCCTCTTTGGATAACCCAAGAAGGCTACTGTGCTTGCATGGCACGGGCTTCTCCTTTTGCATCTGAGCACTGTAATGGAAGTAGAATGAGAGAAATAAACATGGTTGTTTTCTCTGGCAGCATGGCATTGTGCCATCTCCTTTTTTGCCTACAGATTCTAATCAATTGTTTATTAAGTAATTCAAAATATGGCCTATCAGCATAAGCACATTCTTACAAGATGTGAAATAATGGACCTTTTCCATGAAGGGTTTCTTCTGGGAAGCTACATGAAAACTGTAAATGAACTTAGCATATCAACAAGCTTTGAAGAAATCTAGAGTAAAATGCAAACTAATAGATATTAAAGTAATCTTAGAGTAAACACTATGAATGTACTGAGTATTGGCCTAATCCTACAAAACTTGTTCCTCCCATGAAACTTCAATTGACCATGTTTTGGAAAAACACATGCTCCAATCTCAGCAATAGAAATATTCACATTTAATTTTGATCAGGTGGTAACTGGTGATAAAGAGAAATGCAAAAATATGACTGGAAGGAAGAGCTCTAACTCTCTACCCTTATTATCAAAATTATCTCACCTTCCCTGAGGAGGACCTGAAGTCATCCAACACAGTTAGTTGTACTTTAATCCCATGACTCTATCAGTGTAGAACAAAAGATCGGTGTATATTTTTTTTTCACTCGCTGTATTCCCACATGTGTAAAAATATGCATCTGGAGCCAAGGTATGTGAGCAAAATAACAAACCAGCCATGGGTACAACAGTAGACATCTGATCTTTCAAGCCATGCCATGGCTTTGAGGAGCTTCTTCAGTTCTCATAGGATATTAATACATGCCCAATTATTTCTTTAAGCTTTTGGCATGATCAAAATGATATCAATCGCCAGCATATACATACCGATGCCTTGCGTTTTCTTTTTTCTTTTTTTAAGAGCTAATGTATTGTGCCATGTTAATTAATATTTGCATATTGCAGTCATTAGCAGAATTGTACAATACCAGCAGAGTTGCACATTCATTGGTTTAGCTGTCTTGCAAGACTGTTTAGCTCTGACAACTAGGAAAAGAAAAAGCGCAAATCATATTTTTGCATTAACACTATGCTACACTGTCATACTGGAATTTACTGCACCAGTCTGTATCATCACCAGTGAGGCTGTAGAAAAACAACTTCTAAAATTAGTATTCACAATCAGGTATCAATGTGCATACATAAGAGATTCAAGGCTCCCCGTTTGTTTAGACTGTTACTCATCTCAGCAGCCAGGACATTTTTATTGTCCTGTTAAATATCCTATTTTCAACAATAAATAGCAACAGCATAAGTTTGAATCTTAATGGTGTGGGGGGGGGGTTATATGAACAAAACAAAGGGGGAACCTAATATGAACCTCAGAGAACATATACTTCAAAAAAAAAAAAGTGTTAAATCTGATTTCCATGTACTTAAAATAGCTGTACGCAGGTTTTCACGTGAGATTGCTATTCTGTAAAACATCTGACTCAATCTTTTCTTCTGATAGTGAAATTGATCCTATTTTCTCAGCTTTTCCATTGCACAGTATATTCAGAGCTCTTTTTTTTCATAATAAAATTTCATATGATTTGATTGCAGCACATTTGCAATGTTCAATCTCGCACACAATAGAAGAACCACTCAGTTACCTTTTTAATGGACTATACTCTACCATCAAAGAAAACAAACTGAAAACAATAACATAGCATCAGCATCATCATGCAAAATACCCTTGGAAACCAACGTTCAAATTTCACAAAGACGTTTTTTTATTCACAAGTGCTTTTGTTTGAGCCTTTGAAGGATTTTACTAGTTTTCTATATAAATGCATTGTGAAAACAAGATGAAGATTACTTCAAAATTAACATTTTCCTGAAAGATGACACCAAGTTTAAGATGAGAATAACTTTTAAGTTAAACTCTCAAGCACCTTTATAAATCTAAAAACAGAAGTTTACTTCCTGTCTTCCTTCCCTTTATCTCATTTCTCTCTCCTTCCTTCCTTCCTTCCTTCCTTCCTTCCTTCCTTCCTTCCTTCCTTCCTTCCTTCCTTCCTTCCTTCCTTTCAATCATACTGAACTTCTGATGAAGACTTGCCAATATTTTCATTTTAGTCATTTGGACAAAGCTGATGTTCCAAGGAGTTGTCGTGGTGCTAGTAACATCAGCCAGAAAGGACATTTTCTTTTTTCTTTCTTTCTTTTTTACGTTCATTTAAAAGAAATCTTCAAGATATCCAAAGCTTAAAACAAATAAAAATCATATACATAAGATATTGTCAGGGGAGCCCTTTTATGTGAAGTCATCAAGATTGCAACAATAAACCAACTGAAAAATAAACCAACAATAATAATAATTAAAAAAACCTCATAGATTCCCCAGTGGAGCACGTACAGAATTCTGTTTGGATGGCATAGATGATGCAGCATTCACAAATGTTTAAGGATCCAATACTCCAACATGCAGCCACCGCGGGTGCCTTTGTGAGTCTCACAATGAGTGATATTTCTGCACAAGCACTGCTGCTCTGCTGCTCTGCTGCTGACCCTTCTGAAAACAAAACTGAGGCTATCGTTTTGGCCGGGTCTTGATTAAGTTATGCAGGTTTTGGTTTAGCGAGGTCATAACTGGCAGTGTCTGCTGCCAGATAACAGCCAAAGCAGGACCAACTGGATTCCTACTATACACCACAGTGATGGACTCAGACCAGAGGCACCACCGCAGTCGGCCGAATCTTCCTGTTGACAAGAAAAGAAGAAATCATTTAACATCAATTACAGTGACATTTCCCTAGAAGTAACCTACATTTTAGTCTTCAACATTTTGAACTATCCTTGAACCATCCTTTTTTCGGTTTTTGTATAGATCATTTTGCCTAACATAACAGCAAATGATTCCTAAGTTATTTTGCCTAAAATAAAAGCACATAATTCCTGGAAGTTGGTCTGATTTTTGAACCAAAAAGTGGCATTACTGCATGAACTTAATCAATTAAGGATTAAATACTTACAAAGCTTACTGCAGTCACTTATGAGCTAAATGAGATACTTTCATAATGAAACAAGAAATGCTAAGGGACTTACTGGGGCTGGGGCAGTAATAAATATCTATATTCCTTAAAATTAAATCAGTGTGGAGATTTTGAGTATCATTTTCTAGTAAGGAAAGATGGAAGAACAGATATCTTTTCAAGATCAGAAAACAAATACCAGACTATGTTCATGTCCATTTCATCACTGTGATAGCACAGTAAAATAAATCTAAAAAATGTATGATCCAAGAGAATGAAAACCCTTTCTGTTTCAGATGCTGTATTCAAGAACCAAAGTTTCTACTGTCTTTTTGTGCATGTAGAGAAGACACCCTTCAGCTTGAGGGCTTGCTCTGAGCTGCACCACTCTGTCAGTTCATTATACTGGACAACCATCTCGCTTCTTTTCCCCATTCCTTTTTACCCTTAATTACTGTTATTTGATCCCACTTTGTCTATAATGCAGAGTATCTTTCACATTATTCATTAGACCTATTCATTAGTCTGGCTGAAATACATTTGATACCTGTTCTGGACTCTGTAACACCTTTACATTTTCTTGTGACTCAGGACTGATAAAAACTATATTTAACTCCTACAACACCAGGACAAAGTGACAGCCATTCCCTTTCCTGAGTCTAAGATTCATGGGTAGCTCTGAAGGCTGAAAATACATGGCCTTTCTTCCTGTTATTTTCACTGTATTCTGTGCCCATTACACAAAAGAGACTTTCAATTTTCTATCAGATCTCAAGTGTCCAAGGAAAAGATAACAGTGTAGGCAGGAAGTGATGTAGGAACTGGGGAAACTTGGAACAGAAGTAAAATGCAGGGATGGGCAGTCTGTATCTAACAGCAACTGAGCCTGGCTGGTGGCACAGAAATCAAGCAATACTCAAGGTGCCTCAGAAAAGGCTGATGGTTTAGGAGTAAAAAGCACCATCAGGATAAATAAGGAAGGGTCATTAAAATGTACTGACACTTCTTTAAGCAAAACATGTAAGTGCTTCTACACAGATGCTAACATTAAGTTGAGGGAATGAAGATAAATCATCAATGAACCATCCCAAAATAATAATATCGCAAACCTAGTGGAAGGAGAATAATCAGTAGGACACAGCATTGTCAGGCCGCTAGGTTTATAAGATGGGAAGTGGAGAATGTACATCTGAAGGGTGGCATGTACAAAGTGTAATAATATAAATACATTACAGGAAAAGGAAAGTGTTAAGGAATCTCACTGGGTAAGAAATTCCAGTCTAATAACAAAACTTTTATACAGGGATTGCACTGCTACCTACCTGATCAGAGTGACAGCATTAGCCAGGAAATGTTATGTAGGATTAGAGAAGCCAAATGGAAACTAGTCTGATGCCTTATTAAAAGGGTATGTGGAGATCATATTTTTGTGTATATAAATGACTGCTATGAGGACAGGTTATGAGAGTTGGGGCTCTTCAGCCTGGAGAAGAGAAGGCTTCGAGGAGACCTTATAGTGGCCTGAAGAACATCTGAAGAGTGCTGACAGGAAGGCTTTGGAGGGACTATTTACAAGGTCGTGTAATGACAGGATGAGAGGTAATGGGTTTAAATGGGAAGAGGGGAGATTTAAACTAGATGTTAGGAAGAAGTTCTTTACAGTGAGGGTGGTGAGGAGGCACTGGAACAAGTTGCCCAGGGAGGTTGTGGATGCTCCCTCCCTGGAGGTGCTCAAGGCCAGGTTGGATGAGATACCAATTTTAAGAAAGGGAACGATGTGAAAACTACCAAAAGCAGTTAAAAAAAAAATCATGAAAACAGGAAAAAAGGCAAAACCTTAACATACAAAAAGAAACATCTCAAAAAGCAAGAATTCAGAATATTTAGAAATACTGCCTTAGATATCCAGTTAAAACCAATTTCACAATTAGAACTATCAACCGTCTACTCCCCACCACCACCCTCCCACAAAATAAACAATCCCAACATAATTTAAAACCCACCAACCCCGTCCTCTGCTCCCACTCAAAAAAAACCTTAACTGAAATCTAAAACCTTAAGGAAATATCTTTGCATGAATCAGCAGGAAAATTAAGTACACTGTCATAAGGAAAAGGTTAGTCTTTCAAGAAATCAAATTTACTCAAGTAGGCAAGAACTAGAAGGCACATAAAAATGGCAGAATAGATATGCACAGGAAATCAAGAGAAGTGATAAAGAATTTTTGATGACTTTCCTGCAAAATCTGCTGAAAATGATAGTAGAATATTTTGAGTAACTTGAGAGCAAGAAGCTAAATATGGAGTTAGGGCAACTGCTTGATAAGAAGGATGTAAAGATGGAACTTGTGGATTGCATGGCATAGCAAAGGACTTCAGTGAGTTCTTTGTGTCAGTTTTAAAGGATGAAGGCTTCAGTGACATTCCCACCACAAGCAATGCATTCTTTAAAGCACAGAGATGAGAAGAATCAAAATCAGTCTGGAATAAATACACTGAAAATTAGATAACGTAGACAAATTAGACTCAGTAAGTCATCAAGAATGGTGTAATTCACCAACAGTCTCCTGTAGAAACTTGAATGTAAAAAAAAGAAAGAAAACAAAAAAGCAAAATGAAACTAGCATTCAAGTTCTTCAGAAAACAATCATTCTGTCCTAAAGCAAATAGCTTACATTAGTGTCCTTCTTTATCAACAGTAGGCATTTCCAGACACACTCTGTCTTCTGTTAGCTATGTAGTTTAGTTCTATAATTTTGCCTTAGACTGCTTTTTCTTTGTTGTTGTTGTTTTGTGTGGTTTTGTCGTTGTTGTTTTTAGTTGATTGCACTCCACCAAGTTCAAAATTCCTAAGGTTTCCAGTCCACAAGTAAGTCATAAGTGAACTCTGCTGCACCACAATTTGAGTGGGATGATAATATTTGAAGGTGCACTGAACTTTTTGGTTTATTTAGTTTGGCTCTGTCACTTTTTGCATCTGCATTGTGTCTTGTCATGCAGCTTTATTTTTATCCACACCACCTAAAAATAATCCTGTTGCTTCTTTCTCACAAGAAGTATCATCACAGACAGAATTATCAGCAAAGGTTTCTTCTCACATGGATTGAATGAGCAGTACTCAGTGTTACCTCTTGGTATTTAAGATTCTTATCACTGTGTAAGGTTCTGCACCCAGGTCAGGGCAATCCTATATATTGATACAAGCTGTGGGACAAAGAGATTGAGAGCAGCCCTGCAGAAAAGGATTTGGGGGTGTTGGTGGATTAGAATATGGATATGAGCCAGCACTTGCAACCCAGAAGGCCAAAGGAATCATGGGCTTCATCAAAAGAAGCATGGCTAGCAGATGGAGAGAGGTGATACTGCCACTTTGCTCTGGTGAGACCTCACCTGGAGTACTGCGTCCGGATCTGGACTCCTCAACTGAGGAAGGACATGGACCTGCTCGACCAGGTCCAGAGAAGAGGCCATGAAAATGACCAAGGGGCTGGAAAATCTCTGCTATGAAGAAAGACTGAGAAAGCAGGGGTTGTTCAGCCTGGAGAAGAGAAGGCTCTGGGGACACCTAATTGTGGCCTTCCAGTACCTGAAGGGGGCATACAGTAAGGCTGGAGAGGGACTGTTTCCAAACGTCTACAGTGATAGGACAAGGGACAATGGTTTGAAATTAGAGAAAAGGAGATTTAGATTGGATGTTAGGGACAAATTCTGTAGCATTATAGTGCTGGAACACTGGAACAGGTTGCTCATGGAAGTACCTGTGGCCCCATCCCTGGAGATCTTCAAGGTCAGACTTGATAAGGCTTGTAGCAAAGCAGTCTGGTGGAGGATGTGCCTGCTCAGTGCATGGCAGTTGGACTGGATGGCATTTGAGAGCTCCTTTCCAACCTAAACCATTCTATGACTCTATAATTCTATGAAATAATTAAAAGTACGGCATGAGGTTTAAAATTTTACAACACAGGGGAGATGTCTGGAGAGTAATACAGAAGTACATTGATGGCCTTAAATGAAACTGTTTATATAGAGAAAAGATAATACTATTATAGTGAAAATGACATCCAGTGTGACTACAGAGTAGATAGGCCTCCATGTATAGAATCACACAGTACTCAGCTGTCGTATCACCTCTGCATCAGAGCAAATAGTGGGTAAACCACATGTATTAATTAATCCTCCCAGTACATGCACTTGAAAAAATACTCTGTTCTGTTGCCCATTCCTATGTAATTTTTAAACTATATCAATATTTATGGGCACTGCTTCTACATTGAACAGTTACACTATATAATATTCCTAGTGGATTGAAAAGAATATATTTTAATATCTTTTACTTTCTTCCTAAGCCTACACAAAGCAGTTTTAAAGCAGTGACAACTTCATAACAGTGCAGAATGTCTTGGAAGCCACCTGCAGGAGAAACATCTTATGAATGACAGAACTAAACTGTACTAGGCAAAAGTATGCAAGCTTTATATGAATGTTTCAAGGATGGTGAGATTTTAACTTTATATTGATCAAAGTCACTTTGACTTTATGAGGTTTGTAGACCACTTTACAGTGGTACTCCAGTTCTGCCAAGAGCAATTTCTAAATATTCTTTCTGGAATCAGTTACACTTTTGAGACCTAAGCCAAGATAAAAACAGCAGTGGCAAAAAAGGTACAGTAAATCCTATCTAAATCAGTTTTTCCTCCTCAGAATTGCACTTTGTGCTTTAGTTGTGCTTTAACCAAGAAATGCTTGATTACATGCTTATTTAATTTGCAAAAATTGAAACAAGCAAACAAAATAAAACCAATTTTATGGAAATGAGTGGAACCCCATCATTAATTTGGAACCATGCTGAGCAAAATACCAGTTTGGAATGGTCTTCCAGATGTCTTTTCTGAAAACACTTCCCTTACTGCTGAGCTTTAAGAAAACTTGTTAATTTTTTTCCTGTAAATATTATTTTGAGAGTTTGGGGGTTTTTTTATTATTTCTTATAGCAAATTGCCTAAAAATATTTTCTCTTAACTTTATATCTGGCAGTGCAATTATACACTGAACTATTTTTGATCAATGTCACTAAGTTCTCCAGCTGATGATATTAGTCACTACTACATTAATTACACAGAAAGCCTGTGTAAACAACAGATCAGCTGGGGATGCCATGGCTTTGTTGTCTTCGAAATAATACTCTGCATTCTCTTCTTGAATAAAGCATTAGAAATTGAATTGGAAGGGCTCCTCTTTAGCCAGCTTCATTTCACCAGAAATTTCTTGCATTAATAAGTCATATGTCGATTTCTTTGCATGTCTGAGGTAGAGAAGTATGAAATCCAAAAGTCATCTTCAATACGTCATGCCTTACTATGATAACTCCAGAGAGGGTTATTTTACAGCACCACACACTGTGAAGATTACTCAGCACTTGCAGCATGGAAATGAATGTCTTTATAAACCCATGTATTCATCGTTATTATCAAGCCCACAGATTTACTGCTACATATGAACATTTCCTTGACGGCAATGCCAGGTCAAACTTCTAAAGAGACACATGGAAACATACACAGATGTATGCACATGCATGTCTAAGTCTATAAACGTTCTCGTTACTCCTTTACAAGTACAGTCCATTTAATGTATTGAAATTTGGTTTGAACTCTTAACTATGTATCAGAACCCATTGTGCTGCACTGACTATAAAAAGGACAAAACAAGCTTCTGATCTTGCCTTTAATATTGCCTGGCTCCATCAAATTTATACCTTTTATAAGCATGTATTTTGAATGATACCTTTGCTTTCATTCAGCAGTCATTTCAAGTTCCAGTGCTTGGTCTTCCATAAATTTTGTGTTTCTCTCCTTTGTCTGGACTACCATACAAACATGTCAAAGCTACCCACACACAGAACAGGGATATAACCCATCCCATCAAGATTTATACAGCGGTCTGGGCCACAAATCACCCTCAAAGCTCCATCTGACATCACTGCAAGTTGATAGAAATAAGAGGTTCTCAGAAGGGGCTAAAAACTTGTAGAGTTCTTGTCTTCATTGTCAGACATAACAAACAAAGCCAGTTTGCCTGTGGAAAGTGAAACCAAGCTACTCAAGGCAGTGATAAAGACTATTTTTGGTATCCTTGATGGAAAAAAAACAACAACCAAAACCAAACCCAAACAACAAAACCAACCAAACAAAAAACAACAGTAGCAAAACCTCAAACAGCTGCTGTTATTGAACCTCATCAGCTGGTTCCTATCTGTGTCAGCTTCAGTGATTTTAATAAAATGACACAGATTAATGCCCAGTGAAAGCCCATTTCCAAAATCACAAAGTTATTAGAAAAAGGATGGATGAACCAAATTGCCTTTCTAACTTTCTGCTGCCAAAAACCTATCAACTAAAATTCTTATTTTGTAGGTTTCCTAGTATTTTTATTTGCCTTCTTCATCAGAAAGACCAGTTTTTGACATAAAGAATTCAGCTCAGGGTGGCTCTCTTCTGCTATTGAACAACAGGGTTTTAACTAAAATAAGGTTACTTACAGAGCAAATTCCTTGAGTAATAAACAGGAGATGTTCATCTTCTCTATTTTAATGTGAAATACCATTAGCTCAGGGGAAGGGACTTTCAGCTTTCCTTCCAACCTCAGCCATGGCTATGCAAGTTGCAAAGTTTGCTAGAAATTAGATCATTTAAATATAGAATAGGAAACTTAAAAAATTACTCAAATACAGCTGTTAAAGAGAACTTTTAAGCTTCTCTCTCTGTTGTTTAAGTGATAGTAATTTAACTTTTTTTTAAGTATAAAGAGAATATAAATAATTGAGAGAATGACTATTGCAATTTTCATTATTTTGCTACACTATGAAAATTATCCCTTTTTCCGTGTCTGCCTCTCAGTTACTTAGATAGCTATGTTAGTATCTCCCTCTAGTGGTTTCCTTCGTAATAATATTGATAAGAAACCCTTGCAGTGTACAGTCACTAATTTTATTCCTCTTAGACCAGAGCAGTGCACACTTTCACACCATTACACGCCACACAGCCTAAAAAAGCCAAAGGCTTTCGTTATGAACCTAGATCAAGATGCAGGACCTCATGCACTTCATTAGAAGAAAAAGAACACCCAACTTCTGCTGTAATTTGGCAATTAGTGTTTAAAAAAATGAAAAAGTTAAAATATGATTGTACTGAATTCATAGTTTAGCCAAATTGATGCCCATTATTATCATCCTTAACATTTGTGTTAATTGGAATGCAGTGAAAACCACTTACTCTTTTCAACAGCAACACTCTTAGAACACTCACAGCCTCACAGACCGGCTTGGGTTGGAAGGGACCTCAGAGATCATCTTCTCCAACCTCTCCACCACGGGCAGAGACACCTCTCAACCAGACTTGGCTGTTCAAATCCTTATCCAATCTGGCCTTGAACACCCCCAGGGAGGAGACATCCACAACCTCCCTGGGCAACTTATTACAGAGTTTCACCACTCTCATATTGAAGAACTTCTTCCTATGATCCAGTCTAAACCTCTTCTCACTCAGCTTCAAACCGTTCTTCCTTGTTCTATTGCTAGATGCCTTTATGGAAAGTCTCTCTCCAGCCTTCCTGTTTTCACAGCACTTGCAGCCTCTTTTAGGTACTTTGTACTTTTGTTTTTCTCTGTGCAGAAAACCTGCTGCTTCTGTTTCATTTTAACAGGAACAAGGGAAAAATGTTTTGAAAGGGCTGACATTGACTCAATTGGTACATGTGTAATCTCTAGGAGCCAACCATATAAACCCAGCAGGTTCCTGTGTCTTTGTATTTGCCAGGGGAGAGGCCCTCATGTTCTGTAACTGTGATTTATAAGGCTCCAGACAGAGGTTTTTTGTATTTAATTTTCCTCAATATTGCAATAGTAATTTGCTCCAGATTGTTGCTTTTGGGACTCGCTTTCTATGCTTAGTAAGTAAAAAAAGTCTGCTATTTTTTTAAAGCCAAGAACAAAACAAAAAAAATTAGAGAAAGTAACTGACCATCCACACCACATGAAAACTTGCAGAAAAATGAAGATAGGAGCAGACTTCATGGCAGAGGCACGACTCGTTGTGCATATAGGCTGATCCTATTAATAACGGGCAAAGTAGCAAGTAGAGGAAAGGAAAGAAAACACAGAAAAAAAGACATACAAGATGAGATATCATGCAGATTGCTTGCAGTTAGCAGAGTTAATGTGAAAGCATCCACCCAAGAGCAAGAGATTCACAGCAAATTTTGCAAAGAAACTTAACCAAAACAATCCACTCTTACAAAACACATGACTTACACACTGATTAGCACATCAAGCTAGTGAGCAAGAGTTGTACTTTCACACACAATCACATCAGGAGGAATCGGGGTGTTTACACTTAGCCAAACAGTTTCTGGGTGGTTTTTCAACTTTGCTCAACTATTGTTGGCCAGTAAGACAATTTCCTTTTCAAAATGAAATGTAGTTACTAGAAAAATGCAAGAATACCAACTGTCTGGATTTTCTTTTTTAATGCTACTGACGACTTAGTGATTGTGGCTCATTAGAGAATAATTGTGCCTCATTAGAGAAAAGCACAGCATATAATGGAACAAAACTTGGTATATAGCAGTTATAGCCAACTAACAGTACTAGTTTTGGACAGTCCTTTGCAGGATTGAGATGTCACATTACAAATACATTTTTTAAGGCAAGTACTTCCCTGTTCAGTACTTTTTGTCTTTGAATTTATTCTAAACAATTTGAATTCTGCATATTCACTTTGATAGAGTATTTTGAAAAGTAATTCTGAGAGTATACTAAATATATATATATATATGAGACAGTTACATTTTTTTCTCCTTAAAAACTGTGATGGACAATACAGGGAGTACTAAAGAGTATAACTTCACTGCAATCAGTGCAGGTTTATACCCATCAAGACCTAAGGTTAATACACAGTTTCAGAATTGCTAAGAGGAACAACATCCTAAACCAGATATAATATTTTAAAGTATTTAATTAACTATTTTGAATGTAAATTAATTAATATTTATAGTTAATTAATTAAGATTTAGAAACACTACTACAAAAATACTAAACCAGAATTATCAGCTATTTGTGATAGATACAGAATTTCAGA
The DNA here is from genome assembly GCA_013400475.1 of Tricholaema leucomelas. Taxonomy (NCBI): domain Eukaryota; kingdom Metazoa; phylum Chordata; class Aves; order Piciformes; family Lybiidae; genus Tricholaema lacrymosa; species Tricholaema leucomelas. The sequence goes on along the minus strand of WAAF01000834.1, from coordinate 17,471 downwards.
GTACTGTTTGAGACTGTCAGTTTTATGCTCACTGGTTTATTAATTTTTCAGTTGGAATCATGTGTGAAAGTGCAATGATTATAGGAAAGGCAGATAAGAAAGCAGCTGTTATTTTTATGTTATTCATGAGATACTTGAAATAGAGTGGCTATGGTCTAGAGTGAACAGCATGTTTAGTGATACATAGGTTACCAGGTGCCAAGCTATAGTTAAATGTAGTTTTCACTGCTCTTCTAAAACAGCTCTACAATTGGTGTTAAGATAGTCCTAACATCTTACAAGTTCAATTTTACCTGTTTGGCTTCATCAAAACAGACATCAGGACCTTTTCTGTATCTAGGTTGTTTGACCATTTCGCAAGGATTTGGCCCTTCATCTGTTTCTCTGGTTAAGGAGTCTGACTGGGTTTTATGCACCATACATTATCAGAATAAACATTCTGGGTTTACTTTTACAGGAAAAGAGATATGCTGATTCAGATAGTACTGAAACACACATAAATAGTTACAGTTCCTTGTTTAAATTAAAGAAAACCAAACCCTCCACATAAATCATAATTAAATATTCTTATTTTGTTTCTATTGCTTTAATCAAGAAAATAAACATCCCACATGATGCTTTAGAACCAGAACTGTACAGAACTGTACAAAAATAAAATTAAAAGCTGAGCTTTTATAAAGATTTTCTGTATTGCTTCTATTACTATTGCATAAATATATATATAAAAATATAAAGCGGTAAACTTTCAATGGTGCTGATTGGTTGCAGCATATGTCACCACTGAGTTATTCTGCTAGAATGAAGATATATGGCAAAATCAAGGAAGCCTGATTGGAATATTGATGATACAGGATGAAAACTGCAAGGAAGGCCTGTAAGCACTGCTAGTCTTTGTCATGCACACCTGTATAATATTGCCCCAAATATCATAAACAAGATGATCCCACTGTAGGATATGATAAAAAATGACAGAAAACTGTCTCATTAGTTTATCAGTGATGGAAACAAAGAAAATGCTGTCTGGGCTAACATCAGAGCAGAAGGATACAAATGGGAACAGTGAGATGTTTCTAGCTAACTGTAAACATGAGGCAAAGCTTAAACTTACATCTCTGTTCTCTGACGATATTTATACTTCACATCTGCGACAAGCTAAAAGGAGACAAGTCATTGCAGCATACTTGAAAGACACTTGGTAAACTGCAAAACCTTTGAACCTGCTTATAACATTCAGTATGTTAAGTTTCTTTTATTTCATTGTTGGTAGTACACACATTAAAGCTATGCTAGACCTTTTAAATAACTGAGCAGGAAAAATTTACTTGTCTTATTAGCTCTAACTTTGACTTGAAGCATTCCTATTCATGCATTCCTATGGAGTGCTACAGCAGCTTCCTTGCAATGACTGAAGGAGCCCAACAGAAGGCAAGAGGATAGAGAATCTACATCTGTCTTTATTCAGATGTTATCAGATTCAGCTTCTCTTTCTTCTGCCAGGGACCAGCTGAATGGGAAGTCAAAATGTAGAAAAACTCCAAGAGGCCATGTGCACGAGAAAAGTTGTACCAGTCAGAAGAAAGCAGAGTCTAATAATAACCATCTGAATAGCACCCAAAGGTCACTCTGGCTGCTTATGTGATATGCTACATCTGCATTTCACAATGTACCTTAGTTATGGCAAAGAGGGAATGGTTTAGCGTAGTTTGAACAAAAATAAAATAGTTCATTCTAAGCCCACCCAGCTGCTCTGGCTGCCATTTGGGTCATTTATTGCTTTCTAGAAGATTTAGGCCCCTCAAAGAAATGCAAGTCATGTGTCCATTTCCCACCAAACATGCTTCATTTTCTATAGTGAGTGCTGTCTATAAATTCAGACAGTGGCAACAGTTAATCAAACTATTCTGTACTGGAGCCAATTAGAACATTAGGCTGTATTTATATAGTCTTGTGATGACACAGGTATTGCTTCCACCCCAATGCAACTTCCTTCTCAACTCAAGCACAGAGGAAATTCTAATTTTATCAATGTAGCAATGAACACATTGCTTGTGCCAAAGAAACAGTCATCTACCATCATCTGCTTTTCTTCAGGGATGGGGGAGAGGCTGTCCTAACCAAGTTCCTGATTGAACAAAGGTATTATTAGTTGTTTTCCATATTCCACAATAAGAATCCAAATTATGACTTCCTTTATTGTCTCTAGCATGGTTATCCTCAAGTCTCTACAGCTGCCCTAGAATATGTGTACATTGGTTTTATGTATTTACATCATTGTCATCTATTGGAGTGAACAGGCTAGAGATTGGCATGCAGGTGGTTGTAAATTACAACAACCTTTCACACATTGCGAGGAACTTGCTTAGTATGTATGCAACCTCTGACTCCAGCCAGCCCTGAAGAAAATCTATGCTAACAGATGGATAAACTCTAGTCTTTGGTGGTTAAAGCAGCTTCCACAAGAAGTCATCAATTCTCATTGCCACTGAGCACACACTCAAGTGCTTCCACCACCTCACCTCAGTGTTGCATCTGTGCAGCATCCTAACTTTTCATTGCCAAACACTCTTATCTTGGTGTTGGCCTCTTTGCTGTTTCTCTAGAAAGACATGCTCCTGTCTTTGTAAAGGCTAAACAAACCCAGGACTCTAAGGCTCCTCTTGTCTGTCCAGATGCTAACCACCTTGGTGGTCTATCACCATACTTTCTCTAGTGTGTCACTGTGGCACTGAGGAGCCCCAAACTGTACACAGCACTTCACATATAATCTCATCAGTGCTGACGATATGGATCAGTTCTTTGAAGCTGCTGGCTACACTTTCAGTAACATACCTCAGGATGTGATTGTCCATCTTTACTGCACAGCATAGTACCAACCAATGTTCAACTTCTTGCCCATCATGATTCTCAAGACATTTGTGCAAGGCTGTTTTTAATCACTCTGCTCCCAGCCTGCCCAGCTGCATGTTATTATTTTGTCCTGGATCCAAGACTTTGCATCTGCCTTTTAGAAACTTCGTGAGGCTTCTGTGAGCTCATTTCTGTTTAGGTCCTCACAAATAGCATCTTTCCTCTCTACTACAATGACTGCTGTGATATCATCCACAAATATCTGCTGCTTCAAGTACTCCACTGGCAATCATGCTACTAGTATGTATATAACAGGCTATTTTTTCCCCCCCAGTATATATTCCTACATATCGTAGCCAAAAATCAACCCACACTACTAAATAACGTGCTTTTAAAGGATACCCGGCTTCTCTGCTTGCATCAGTGGCTTCGGGTCACAGGAACGGCACAGCAGTTGGCTGTCACTAATAATGAATACTAGATTGGTGTTTGAAATCTTCTCTGCATGATAAAGTCTGTAAAAAAACCAACAAAAATCTATGTTTAAATGAAGCAAAGCAATCTATATTGGAGAAGAACACATGATACTGGAATAAGAGCAATCCAACTTCACAGATTGAGTCTGCGTGCTACTGTTTATCTTTTCCATTAAGAAACAGCAAGAAACATTTGTAACATTGTTTGTAATCTTCCTGACATTGCCATGGCTCTCCCTTTCAACCAGAGTTACTAGAGGAAAAAATGGAAAAGAGCATAATATGACTTCAATCGACTTAATAGCCAGCTCTGTACTGCTACAGTAGCTGTAGTGAGAAATAACATCAGTTCAGCATCAATTCTTCCCCTGAGAACACTGAGAAAAACCCCAACCACAAACCAAATAAACAAACAAAACCCCAACACATAAACTTGTCTGTAAGAAAAGCAAGAGGCTTAGGGTATGTACATTTGTGTACTGGATGTGCATCGCTTCTATTTTTATGTACATGTAATTACAAAAAAGGCCTTTAAGTTAGCAAGATCATTTTCAACTTGGAGATAATTGCAAGGCATTATAAAATCAGAGAATGGTTTGGGTTAGAAAGAACCTCCAAAGATCATGTAGTCCATCTGCCCTGCACTGAGCAGGGACATACTCCACTAGACCATTTTGCTCAGAGCCTTGTCAAGCTTGACTTTGAAGACCTCCAAGGAAGAGGCTTCAGTCACCTCCCTAGACAACCTGTTGTGTTCCATTACCCTCACAGTAAAGAACTTGCTCCTAACATCCAATCTAAATCTCCTCTTGTTTAATTTCAAACCATTATTACAACTACATTTTATTCTAAACAAGGAGTGCAATTTATCATTCTATTTCCTATACATTCACTCATGTAAATTTGGAGTGATGCATTCAAAGATATATTTTGTTGTTATAATAGTATCATTATCTTCTGTGAAATAAAAGAATACCCCACAGTTGTCATCTATATTGAAAAAAATGTTACCTGGAACAGTTTATACAGTCTACAATCCCACCAAAGGATTTATCATCATTTTCAAAGAAGTACTGAGTTTGCTCAGTGATACAGCTTGTTTTAGGCAGGGCAGCACCAAAATCATCTTCTTCCATATCAGCTGACAGAAAAAAAAGAAAATAAATAACTCAACAATGACATTTTCAAGTCACAGATGCAATGGGGAGATCTAAATATGGGCCCCAGCCTAGATTCTTACCTTCTACTTCACTCAAAGCTGACTCTTTAACATTCTCTTGACTTACCTGCTTCAAGGAATCGTGGAAAAGTCAAGCTCAGAAACAGCTGCTGTAAAATAGACCTGAACACAGAAAAACAATAGATATTTGTTAAAGGCTGTTTGTGTTTTAATGGACCTTAAAAAACTACTCAAATAATAGTTATTAAGAAATTTATCACAGTTATTAAACCTGTATTTACTTAAACTTTACTGTTTGATTCTAGTTTTCTTTTCACAATTCCTACCGGGTCTTCTTTCACTCTAACTTTTATTCTGCTGTTAAGATTCTGCTCCTCTAACACTAAAACCAACCAGAACTCCTTTTGAACACAAACACTCCTGAATTTTGTACTGATTAAGACAACTTTAATTGCTAAGGAGATGACCACTGGTATATTACATTATAAAACTCATTACCGTAGCGGTTGACTTTCAAAATCATCTCTGTTCCTGCTCATGCATGCATTTTTCTCTTAGATGCTGCCAAAACACTAAGGCTTAAAGAGCTCCATTTATTTTAACATGATTTTTCTTCACTCAGGATCATATTTTTCCTATTTTATTTACTAGAAACAAGTACCAGCTTGACACATACACAGTTCCCTTCTTCTCTACCAACCTACAAAACCAGGAACTACAATAGTCACATTCCTTGACTCTGGAACTACACCACTTATATTCCTTGATTCTGTTTTTACTTAAACCTTCCTAAACTGTAGTTTCCTGTTGTCATGTTTTAGATTTGGTTCTACTTACAAATATGACATGACTGCTTCTCAGCTCATTCTGTTCTAACACCTAGTCTGCAGACAGAAATGCCTGTACAGTTTAACTCAGCCTGCAAGGTTTTCCACATTTCTCCTTATCCAGCATGATCCATATGTGAAGAAACTGAATCTGTCTGTCACCTTGCCACTAGAGGCTTTGTTTTAAGGAGCTCTGGCTTCATAGCCACAGCTTTGTGCCTCGAATCATCAGCCATCACGGAGGAGAAGAGACTTGATCCGATTCAACAATGAGGCAATTCGCTGACAGAAGACAGTCATCATTTGTAAGGGCTTACCACAGAATTTACAGGGAACTGAGTGAAAGAAAAGCAGTCTGAGAAAAGCATCAAGTCTTCTGAGTTAAAAGAGCATGAAGGAGGAATGCTATGTACTCTCCTGACTAAATGCTAACGTACCCTCTGTAATTTTTGTTGCAATTACCACTCACACCTTTATCCCTCATTCTTTCCTGAAACAGAATAGTTTTCCTTACTAGCCTGGTTTCTCTTATTTCCCTGCATTTGCTTTTGCTTTCACCATTTTTGGTTAGCCCTCTGCATGCTTAATGGACTTCTCTCTCTGCTTCTGACCTAGAGTCCATTAAAAAGATACCCATAGAAAATACTTTCAAGTAGTGCTTTCAAACTAAACATCACACAAACTAACTTTGGGTCTAAATTGAGTCCAGATGATGAATTCTGATTTGAACACTGATAAACTAAAGTTTCTCTGTTTCAGAAGAGCTCAAGTTTCTCTTCTGGATTTTTGCCCATCTCCAGTTCTAGAAGTTTGCTGTTCTCCAAGAAAACTGAGAGTTTTGCTGTTGTTAATAAAATGTAACCAACAATAAAACCCAACATACAATCCTCACAGTAGTATCCGTGAGAAAATTACTAGATGTTTGTTCAGCTGCTCTATATTTTAACTCTTAGCTTCATAAAATAGGTAATTTATTCCAGCTTGATAACTATTACCAAAAAAAGTAAGCATCATGAAATTCTAGGAAAAGGAATGGTCTCCAGGAGGTTTAGCCTGGAGAAGAAGAGTGACCTCACTGCTGTCTACAACTACCTGAAGGGAGATTGTAGCCAGGTGGGGGTTGGTCTCTTCTCCCATACAACCAGCAATAGAACAAGGGGACACAATCTCAAGTTGTGCCGGGGGAAGTATAGGCTGGATGTTAGGAGGAAGTTCTTCCCAGAGAGAGTGATTTGCCACTGGAATGGGCTGCCCAGGTGGAGTTACCATCCCTGGAGGTGTTCAAGAAAAGCCTGGATGAGGCACTTAGTGCCATGGTCTAGTGGTCTAGTTGACTGGATAGGGCTGGGTGCTAGGTTGGATGGATGCTCTTGGAGGTCTCTTCCAACCTGGTTGATTCTATGATTCTATGAATACAAAAGTATTATCTAAATCCCAACTACTTATGCCAAGGTGATGCTGGAGGAAGTAGCTGATAGGGGTGTCTATCTACATAACTATTAAATAGGTAAAGTTATTTCTGTTAATAAAACACAAACCAAAATCAAAATAAAAAAAACTCAATGGATTTTTAGTTTTAATATTTATTTGGTACTCTGATTATGAAAGATAACCCTAATTATTGCTGCAATCAGTAATTTCAAGGTCAGAAACTACCACAGTCCAAATATATAACTTTTCCCCTCAGATATAAAAAATGCTAAGAAAATGACTATAGAATTATCCAAAAAGGCTTTATATATATGTTTCCTTAAAATAGTTCAAAGAATCATTGGAAACTGTAACTCAATTGTGCCGTAAGATAACATATTGCAGATGTTCCTATCCATTGCAGGGGAAGATGGACTAGATGACCTTTCAAAGGCCCTTCTTTTCCAACCCAAAGTATTCTATAATTTTGAGATTCTGTGATTTATGTGTTTTCGTAAAATGCTTCAATGAAGAACAAAAGAGTCATTTTAAGAATCCTTGCTAGAAAAATGAAAGGTGATATTCTCAAATAGGGAACCAACTTATCAGTAATTCTAAATGGAATACTTTCATCAAAGTCTTCACATCTGCCAATCAGACTTAGGCTATTTGCCACAGAATCACAGAATGTTCGGGGTTGAAAAGCACTTCAAAAGATCATCCAGCCCAAACCTCCTGCCAGAGCAAGACTACCTAGAGTAGGTCACACAGGAATGCATTCAGACGGGTTTTGAATGTCACCAGAGAAGGAGACTTCACTTCTGGGCAGCCTGTCCAAAGGATCTGTCACCTTCACAGTGAAAAAGTTTTTCCTTCTGTTCATATGGAACCTCCTCTGATGCAGCTTGCACCTGTTGCCCCTTGTCCTATTGCTGTACATCACTGAGGAGAGCCTGGCTGCACCCTCCTGACACTGTCCTTTCACCTCTTTATAAACATAAATGAGGTCACCCCTCAGGCTCCTCTGCTCCAAAGTAAAGACACTCAGCTCCCTTAGCCTTTCATCCTAAGACATGTTCCACTCCATCATATTTGTGGCTCTGTATTGGATGTTTTCAAGCAGTTTCCTGAAGTCCTTCTTGAACTGAGGTTCCTAGAGCTGGACACAACAGCAGCTTTGCTTCCTGAAGCTGCTTTTGTAGAGCCAGAACGCACAGTCAAAAAACTTTGGGAAAGTAGTTTAGAACTCAGCTGTTGCAAGAACACTGAATTTTCACCATTAGAAACAGCAGAAACAAATAGTTCAGAGTAGCTTCATGGAGGGAGAAAAAATAACTAACAGTTTCAGCTCACTAATTCTAGTTTGGACACACAGATTTCCTGCACACTTGTACTTACCAGGCAGCCGCCGAAGCCCACCATCCTAGATGCAAAATATCTGTTATTGTAGGCTGAGAAAATAAACAACAGAGATTATGTTATTCATATAAGCATATGTAGACTTTTAAAGGAATGTAAGTCACCACACAAGGGTCTACAAACCACATAGGCAGAACGAAGTCCAGCTCCTTGCTTTGGTTCTTCTTCAGGATCGCAGACTGATTGGTAGTCATATGACTTGTTAAAGGCATACAGGGACATGTTAATCAGATTTCGCATCAAGCCAGGATCGATTTCACCAAAGAACCTTCCAATCTGATGAGGGAGAATATATGGAGGCAAGTTAAAGTCCTTCATGTATTTTCTCATAAAAAGGATTTGAACAAATCTGACTTCCCCCGCCATGTATTATTTTTCCCTTTACATAACACATCCAGTTTTGCTGCTTATGTGTCTGGTTCTTTGTTTGACTATCTATTTCACAAAAGAGTGGATGGGACCTCAAAAGATCATCCCATCTAACTTCCCTGCCAGAGCACAATCACCTAGAGTAGGTCACATAGGAATGCATCCAGGTAAGTTTTGAATATCTCCAGAGGAGACTCCACAACCTCTCTGGGCAGCCTGTTTCAGGGATATGTCACCCTTAGAGTGAAAAAAGTTCTTCCTTCAATTCACGTGGAACTTCCTATGCTCCAGCTTGCACCTGCTGCCCCTTGTCCTATCATTGGACATCAATGAGCAGAGCCTGGCTCCATCCTCCTGACACTGCCCTTTCACATCTTTACAAACACGAATGAGGTCACCCCTCAGTCTCCTCTTTTTCCAAGCTGAAGAAATCCAGCCCCCACATGCATTTATCAGAAGAGAAATGCTCCACTCCTGTCATTATTCTGTTTAGAATCATAGGATCAACCAGGTTGGAAGAGACCTCCAAGATCATCCAGTCCAATCTAGCACCCAGTTCTATCCAGTCATCTAGACCATGGCACCAAGTGCCTCATCCAGGCTTTTCTTGAACACCTGCAGGGATGGTGACTCCACCACCTCCCTGGGCAGCCCATTCCAATGGCAAATCACTCTCTCTGTGNTACAGGGGCAGAATAACCTCCCTCATCCTACTGGCTACACTTTTCCTGATCCAGGCCAGGATGCCATTGGCTGTCTTGGCCACCTGGGCACACTGCTGTCTCATCTTCAGCCTACTATCCACCAGTACCCCCAAGTCCCTTTCCTCCTGGCTGCTCTCCAGCCACTCTGTCCCCAGCTTGTAGCATTGCTTGGGGTTGTTGTGGCCAAAATGTAGGATCCTGCACTTAGCTTTGTTAAATCTCATCCCATTGGCCTCTGCCCACCCATCCAGCCTGTCTAGGTCTTTCTGCAGGGCTCTCCTACCCTCCAACAGATCAACACCTGCTTCTAGCTTGGTGTCATCTGCAAACTTAATGATGCTGGACTCAATCCCCTTGTCCAGATCATCAATAAGATGTTGAACAGGACTGGGCCCAGCACTGATCCCTGGGGAACACTACTAGTGACTGGCTGCCAACTGCATATGGCACCATTCACCACAACTCTCAGGGCTCGGCCTTCCAGCCAGTTCCTGACCCATATCAGAGTGAATCTGTCCAAGCCATAAGCTGCCAGCTTTGCCAGGAGACTGTTGTGGCAGACGGTGTCAAAGGCTTTGCTGAAGTCCAGGTGGACTACATCCACAGCCTTCCCCACATTCTCCAGGTGGGTAACCTGATCATAAAAGGCGATCAGGTTGGTCAGGCAGGACCTGCCCTTCCTAAACCCATGATGGCTGGGCCTGATCCCTTGGCCATCCTGTAGGTGCTTTGTGATGGCACTCAAGATGACCTTTTCCATGACCTTGCCTGGAAGACCTTTAGGGAAGAGCAAGAGGAATGTGAGAAAGAATCTGTGTGGATGCTATACTACCTGCCACCACCATCAGCAACCTATGATCTTAAGGGCAGAGCACCAAGAATGAAACCTGGCATCTTGAACCATAAATAAGACTACGAAAAGAGCTACCAAAATAACTGGAATTTCTGATATGGCAATTTTTTTTGAGATTTGGAAATGCTACTCTCTGGGTAAGCTAAGAGTGACATGATGTTTTTTTCTCTTAAAACATATTCCTCTTGTCTTTAATGTTTTGACACGTACCTGTTGCGTATATTCATCCCGATTTGACATCAAAAGAAATCCACCATCATCAAGGATAACACAGTCCACATGCTATTGTAAGAAAATAAAATATCTTTTGCAGGAAAAATTTGTCAAGAGAACATTCTGCAAGAAACTATTTTTTATCCAGCACTTCAGAAGTATTTTCAAATCCATGTGGCTCAGGCTAAATCACAACCCCATAGCCAAGGGCCAATACTAAGCTATAATAAGTAGCATTATCAGTATTATAAAAGTTTGTACAGATCAAAAGCTTACTTGTGGCTTAATTTCATACAAGTTGTTTTGTAAATTCTTATTTGCTCAATACTTTGTAAGCTTCAAGAGTGCTATATCCTTATTAAATCTGATTAGAACTGAATTTCAGCTCATATTAAGGGACTACAACTTCTGGTGTGCTTCAACTATGCTTGAAGGCCTTTTCCATGTGCAGCTTGTACTGGTAAAAATTCCAAGGGCAGACTCCCAGCTTGCTAGTCATGACTACTGTCACTCAGAAAGGAGTGTAGTGGGTTTCTCCCAGGTGTCAGGTGCAGGAATGGGAAGCCTAATGGCTCCCTGTATGTTATACTTTGTAAAAGATCTTTGTAGTCAGAGATTGCAGAGATAGCAGTGAGGCCAAATCGATAATCTCCCAGAGCACTCTTTTTGCTGTAACTCTTACATTTGATCATGTTCACATTCCACAAAAGAACTCACAGAAAACCACAGCAGAGAAAGCTTTTAAGCACATGGCAGAATGAGATAATGTGATGGCCCCTGAAGCTGTGCTCCCTTGAGTAATAGTAGAGCTATGGGATCCTGAATCCTGAATGGGGTGGGAGCAAAGATGATGACTGTGGAATGGCATATCAGATATTCTGGTGCTTTTCAGTTTGCATTTACCTGTGTCTAGTACCTCTAGTGGGCTTTTTCTCAGATTTCATTTTAAATGATTAGCTGCCAGCAGGATTTGCCTCTTGCTATGAAAATTGCTGTTACAATTTTCTCACATTTTTATTCACATCATTCTCTACTGCTCTTGCTCTACTTTTTTAATTCCCCCTAGTTCTCATAACCTCATTGCAGTGATTCTTCCAACAAACTACTTCACCTTTTATCCCCCCCATTACCCTCCTAATTTCAATCTTTGTCAAGACCCATATTTTCTGTAAAATTTAGCCTCAAATAACAATGATAGAATTGTTGCAGATAAATCTAAACAGAATGACTAAATTTTCATCATCTGACAGATATTCATAAACTGAACATATTCTTACCATACTGTTTTTCTCACAGCCACAGATTTCACTGTTACACTAAAAAACAGAAAGTAATCTTCACAAAGATGCTTTAAAAAACTCAAATCTGTATCTTGCAGTGGTATTAATCAATCAAGACAAGAAAAAGTTACTTGATTTTCAATATCTCTATGTTAACGTAAGTTCATTTTGAGTGCATATAGTTTCTCACAAATATCTCTGTGAACAGCCTGCATTCGATATTTATCAACACCACAACCTCTACTATCTTTCACAAAGTCTCTGATGCACTTCCTTTTTAAAGTAAGCTCAACATATTAGAAAGAAATAGTTTGGAGGACTTGTCAGGATGTCAGTATTGTGAGTAGAAAGTAAAAGAGAAAGAAAATCCACATTTCCTTGAGTTTGGGGGGATGGAGAGAAAGCCTAGAAATATGCTGACAAGTCCCAAAGCATGAGAAACTCACGTGATAAAGGAAGCTCATTCCACCATCTCCAGTCAGCTTTTATGTTTGGTTTTTTTTCATGGCTGTGATGTTGGTTGCAATATAAAACTTTTGCTGTTCACTATTAATTAAATAAAAATAGATTCACCAATTCTTTTGCAGACTTTATTCACTGCTACAGCATAATCTTAGTACGGAGCCTACTGACTGCCTTTATTTATGTCCTGTAATAATCAAAGTAAGGCAAGTACAAAATGCACTTTGTTTTCACATAGATTTATTTTGTGCACTTGGATGATTTAACTGCTTGGGAACTACGTATCAATATGACTGACACAAAAAGCTATTAGACCTATTTGTATCTGAAGCTTTAAGAAATGCAAATACAGCTCAGGAAAGAAAAAAAAAAGACTTGGTCAATTGCTTACCAGGCTCTTGATTGTGGTTTTTGTGAAATTTTCCATCCAGCTGATTGCATCAATCTTTATTCCAACAACTAACAAAAGTACATGAAAGTCTTTTTTAGTAAAATGAATTTTAAGAAAAAGGTAACTGTATAATCCTAAAAAAATCCAAAACAAACAAGCAAATAAAACCAAACTAACCAATCCAACAAAAAAACCCAAACACCCAAACATGGAAAAATTCTAGTAGCATCTAAACTATTAAACTGGAAAAGGATAAAATCTGAGTTTTGTACAGTTGTCTGACCACTGACATCCTTCATGAGACTAAAAAAAATAATCACTCTTACTCAAATGCAACCAGATCTTTGGCTTGATTTCCACTGTCATGATTAAAACAGCCTCAGATTAAAGAATGCTATATAAAGTGAAGTTCCTTTACAAGCTCAGTCAAATTTCTAAATCACAGTTGAACAACAAACAAATAATTAATGTGTTTAGAGTTTCAGCACCATCTTACCTGCTGGCTTCAGAAGCTTCCCATTAATTGTTATTTCCACAGCCTTGCTTACCATAATACCTGTTTCATAGCTATTGGCACCACTTTCTGAGAGTAAGAAGGAAGAGGGAAGGAAAAACATGTGTTAGGAAGATATAAAAGTCTATTAATCTGAATCTGAAATTAAGGATTATTCAAATACCCAGAATGATTAAAAAAATACACTGATTCAAAAGCACCAACCCACTTGTACTATGCATTTATCACCTGTCGTTGTTCAGATCACTAACACCTCTTGGATGACTAAGAGGAACAATTTTGTTTATGTTTCTTCAATGTTTTTTACATGGTTTCACTTTCTCATAAAGTTATCAGAGCATTTTTGGAGTTCTTTGCCTTTTTTTTTTTCCCCTTCTGTGGACAGAGCTACGAATAGCTTTACACATGTGAACAGCTCTGTTAGAACCAGGATCAGAGCCAAAGATTTTATCCTGCTGTCGTCTGCATATTTTTCAATGCAGGGTACACTGACACCACTCACTAACCAACAATTACTTCTCTGACTGAGCTCAGCCTGTTTTCAACACTACTTAGTATGAAAAACCAAGTTAAAAGTACATTCCCTCAAGCTGTTTGAGGAACAACAGAGACTTCAGGGAACTTAATTAATTATCTTGTTAATATTTTATTGAGAAAAGATGCAATAAATAAGTATGTAATAACAGAAATAAAAGATGCCGTCTTCTTGTGAAAGGAATATGTCAATTGTGGCAGCATCTGCTTTTAGATGAGCTTGGCAAGGTTAATGCTGCTCACACCAGTAACAAGCACCTACTACTGTGTATATAAAAGTTTTAATTATCACTTTATTTCCAACAATTTTTTTTTTGGTGAATAACAGCAATTTGACATAGAATTCAAAGGCAAGGATTAAATTAAACAGTGGCGAAGTAGACACAACTGTGGACTCTGGACCCTTGGTAGGTTTGGTGCTGAGGAGGTATACAGAACTCAGCTCAAATAAGGCATTATTGTCCCTGAGTCAATTTTCTCTCACTTCTTTTTAAAATAATTCTGCCAAAGCACATCTGTAAAACAGTGTTTCAGCGTAAAAAATGAGCACCCATTCTCTGCATGCTTGCAATCTTGTTAATTCTGAGGATACATGGACACCAGCCTCAACAAGAAGTTACCATGTCCCTTGTTTAGTGCTCTCACAGTTAACTTCTCCTTAAGAACAGATGGCATACCAAGATTTTTTTTTCATAGATTTCATCCTACTTGCATCCTTTGTGACCTGAACTGGTATGAGAAACTTCCACAAGTACACTTATATTGAACTAGCAAGCTCTGACATTCCCAATCAGTGATGACTTACTGTTGTAGTATGGAGCTGTGAAAATATAGTTGTCATTATCTAAACTCCGTTTGTAGAAGCTGACTTCGTAAGTTTCAGCATTTTCCAACCAATCTTCTCCTGCCCTAATAAAAACAGTGATCAAAAAGAGATAGTGAGAGTATCATAAAAGCTGTGCTAGAGGGTCTTGAAGGTTTATTTATGTTTTTTTCCATGTTTTTTATTATTCATTTGGAACTAATGTGAGATTCATTTATATAGTACTCAGACTTTGTCAGCTTTCACTGGTTAACTGCCAGGTGTAAGTAGTAAAAAAAAAATTCCCCTTGGAATTTAAAAATAAAACAAAACCAAACCCCAAAGAAAATAGTATTGAGATAACACAGATCTTGCCTCACCATTTTTAGGTATGTTGAGACAAATACAACTGTAACAGTGCTTGTTAAAAAAATAAAGCTTTCTAGCACATGCTATCTCTTCAAAATATTTCATATCTTTCATAACATCAAAATACAAAAGGAACTGGTTTGGGGAGTAAAATTCATTGTCATTATCCCATTTTGGGGACACACTGAATAACCTAAGAAAAAAGATTGATCTGCCTTTACTGGTGTGGTACCCTCATTATTCTCAGACACTGATGGGAGATGTCTAGCTTATTACATGATCATTTTCTCATTCCCTTTTTGCCCTCTGATAATGATACATTTTTCTCTCTTCAAGTCCCTGAACTATTTGGTCTGCTCTTTATTAG
Organism: Tricholaema leucomelas; assembly: GCA_013400475.1. Classification (NCBI taxonomy): domain Eukaryota; kingdom Metazoa; phylum Chordata; class Aves; order Piciformes; family Lybiidae; genus Tricholaema lacrymosa; species Tricholaema leucomelas. The sequence goes on along the minus strand of WAAF01000834.1, from coordinate 2,454 downwards.
TCTAAAAAAAAACCCCAAAACTCTACTGCTTTACAGTATTTGCAATCTGCCAGCCCAACAAACAAACAAACAAGCTCTTAGGAGTAATTAGGGATTACCATGGACCCAACACTACTAGAAGGGAACTGCTCTTACTGCTAATATACACTGATTAGAAACTTGGATTACAAGGGCCTTTCATGGAAGTAATGCTACAGATTGGACACACTTAAAACCAGAGCACATGAAGACATTCCATTCATTTCATATTTATCAGGAACAATTAGTCTGGAGGGAAAGTTGGTTCTCTTTCAATAAATCCATTATTTAACACTCAAGCTTCAAAATGATCAGATTATAGTGTTACCTTTTTGGGTATACTCTAGTAATTCCACCATCTGTAACAACGAATTGTGCAACAACACCATCACTGTAAACAAAAAGTAACATTTAAAATGAAAACTGACTGCCATTCTCCCAAATTCCTATGTCAAGAGTTAAGTGCATAATTATGAATTAAATATCTATCCTGTGTAAATATTAATTGTATATGTGAACATATACACACACGTACAGTATTTTATTGCCAAACTTAGAAATGCATCCAAAAAATCACAATCAACAAAAAGAATACTTACAGAGATATTTTACTCCAATAATTTTGGGCAAGGTCGTTTGTAAATCCTGCATCCAGCAAAACTCTAATGACCATATCATTATTACCTATCAAAAGAATTCAGACATTTATTGCAAATCATATGACATGGAGTTGCAATAAACAACTAAAATTAAATTCCATTTTAAGATGCTACCACCACAGAATTGTGATATTTTTATTGGATATGCTGTCTAAACTCAAATTACATCAAGTACTTACTTCTAACTAGATTCCTCTCATACTGTTGACTTCTTTTAAACCTCTTCATTGTATCCTAAGAAAAGCTATTGCAGAATCACAGAATGGTTTGGCTTGGAAGGGAAGTCTAAAGGTCACCTAGCCCAACCCCCTATCATTGTGTCATAGGAGAAAGCAAGGTGATAAAGATGTAGGTCCCAGGTTTGACAAACCTCTATATAAATTTACAAGTAAACCTATTTTTAAAGCATATTTTCGTTCAAACACTTTTTACCTCAAGTGCTGCAACAAAACAATATTTAATTTTTAGTTATGCTGACATGCCACAAAATCAGAGATACTTCAACAACAATATATTTAAGTTCCTTATTTACTAAGCCACGGTGGATACTGCAATATTACTAAACGTGACTTCCTTGATTCAGTCTTGGAAGTAAAAGTATTCACCTGAAATGATTAGCTCGTTTAATACATTAAAATTCTAGCTTAATATTCACTAGTTGTATGTGTGAATATTATCACAGTATCATATTCACACATACAACTAGTGAATATTAAGCTAGAATTTTAATGTATTAAACGAGATAATCATTTCAGGTGAATACTTCCAAGACTGAATCAAGGAAGTCAGAGTAAAATTTTAGTCAGGCAGAAATGTGTCAATGAATAGAATCACTCTATCAAAAAAACCCCAACAAACCAGATGCCCAAACTTGCACATCAAACCAGACTTTTGTGGGAAGATCTTATTAGTGTACATTCTTTCAGTTATACAATCTAGCAGAGAGATTCTTATTGAATCGATCTGTGATTCCTGGCAGCAGCACGTTATAAAGACTTGGAGAATGCAAGATGAAAAAAAAGGTTATTCCAACTTTTTATAAGCTATTAATAATGCCAAATAGATTTGTGTGGATAAAGAAACAAATCCAAATATTGATTTTTTTCATAAGAACCAGACTGATGGGTTTGTTTTAAAGTGTTAACTCCTCATTTATTCTCAATGGAGTTTAAAGCCTAATTTCCAAACATGAATACCTTTAGAAAGTCCTGTGCTCACCGCTGCAGCAGTTACATGAATCTGTGGTCTTAAACAACTACACAAATCTGTGGTCTTAAACAACTCAAGACCAAGTGAGATCTCCTTAACCAATCTGTGAATCAGTAATCAACTTTACTTATATTTTATTGTGGTTACTGGTTACTTCTTGACTTCTTTAATTATTTTGGTGATATAAAGTGTCAAGAAAATAGACTCAAGATTTCATTACAAGATTTTAAAATCTATTTGAGGTTTCAGCTGATATGTTCAGCAAAAAATTCTTTTTCAAAATACCTGGAGTACATTAAAACAAACTGGTAGTTATCTGCTGCTAGAACAGAATGCTAAGAGGGATTGTGGAAAATACTGGATGCACAATGCCCTCCAAAAAAGTGAAACCCAAGTTTAAAATCTCTACCTTGGGTAGATAATCCCAACACTAGACGTGATTTTTACTATAAAAAATGAATTAAGATAAAGTCAAAAAGTACACAAATTGGGCATAAAAGTTGTGATTCTGACTATTTCTTATTTATAAGTATTTTTCATGATCCTCATGGGGGACTTCAACCACCCT